>WBNO01029436.1:3685-72740 GCA_013400575.1 Peucedramus taeniatus
ATTGCTGTTGAATAAATACCATCTCTTTCAAATTTAGAGGGCTGCTAGAGAAGAAATACTTGCCAATGGAGGAAGTCTTTCACATCACCATGGAGGTAATGTTCTCAGTCTAATGTTAGTCTCTTTGATACTGCTAAATATTCATGAGTACATAAAATAATTTGTAGTAGAATTCTGAAAAATATTTCATGGCATTAATTGAAATTACTGGGGGGGGGAGGGTCAAGGGGGGAAGGAGATCTCCTGGCATTTTATCTAGAAACTTCTCACTCTTCTTCCAGTTTGATCAGTTTGTCTTAAACAACTTTTACTGATCCTTGTGTATATATATATTTAGTTACAAAGACTTCAGATGGGATTTTCACAGTTCTAAGACACTTTTGTGTGCCTTGTGGCTTTGTGAGTGCTGTTTGCCCAAATTCCAGAGCACTTAGGTAAAGTGTCTGAATAAAAGAGCCAGTGACTTTAAACTGGGCTATGTTGCAATCTACCATTTGTTGTATAATTGATGTTATGTAAGTGTTGACTTTACTGGTCTGCTGTCTGATAAGTTCTAGTTACCTAGTTTCCTCTCTTGGAGATTGGGGATTACTTGTCCTGTGTTGCTAGCATCTTCAAAAGGTATTTTGTGCTTTAATATTAAGAACTAATGTCATGTATAAGCAATGCTTCCTATACTTGATGCTCTACATATGCTTTTCCCACATACATGGATGCTCTAATTTGATTGCATGAGTCCTATATAATGCTGTAACCTTGGATGTCAGGAAGACTTGTTGTGACATCAGTGTGATTTGTGCTACCTTCTTGAAAGTGATTATCTTCATATATTTCTTTTCTCTGCTCTCTTGGGGCATTGCCTGGTCACAGATACAAGAGCAAAGAAGTGTAATGGTTTACAACTATAGAAAAAATTTGTAATTCTAAAATCTCTGTGTGGGGGAATAAAACTAAAGGGCAGAAGCTGTGCTTTAAAACATGTCAGTTACTTCCTAAATTTGAAGGGAACTTAAACTTTTAGCTAGGGCTGGTTTCAGGCATCTTGCTTTGTGATGGAAACTGAAATGGTCTCTGCTTTAGCAGTATCAGGATGTTGAAGGATGTGTAGGTAATAACATGAGTGAAAAGGTTTCAGTAGTTTTTGTTTGATATGCTCTTATGGTACTCTGATTAAATCTTTAATATGGTGGTGTAGTGGACCTGTCAATTCTCTCACATTGGATGTGGGATTACCCTCTTGGTGTACTCTCATGCTTTCCCTGCTGTGGCAGCTCTGTTTTACTGTGACTAGCTTGTCACACATTTGGATGTATTTGTCCTCACCATATAAAACCTTGCTTACCACATGTTGAACAAGAAAAAAAAGATTATATAGCATTTTCCAACCCTTTCACACTTGAACCTTGTGACTGACTCCACAGCTATGAAAACGGGGTTTCTGTTTGACTGTGTATGCTCCCGTTGTATGCATGACTGCCTCTGATACTGATATATATTTTCCACTTTGAGTGATTTTGTCTGGCAGTTCATTGTGTTCAATATTCAAGATTAATTTTTTCCAGTGCTTAGTAGATGTGCTGCTGAAAATTAGCCTAATATTGTCAGTTTTATTTACTGACCTTCAAGCCTTGTAACTCTTAGCACTGACTGGTCTGTTATGTAGGGTAAAAGGAAATACTGGTGCAATTTCCTTTGGTGTTTGTCTTGTAATTGTGATTAATAACAGTTGTTTTCACTATGTGGAAACAGACAGGCTGATTTGTCTGCCTACAATCACACTGTGATAAATGGAGCTATTTTAACTCTGGGTTTGTGTATCAAAGAAAACAGATGTAGTCTGGGACTTGAGGCTATAGGAAATACAAAGCCTGCTTAAGTCAATGTTCATATACTCCTTGAGTGAAGAAATGGTCATATATGACATTTTGAGTTGTGTAAATATATAAATTACTTTACATCTGGGGAAGTGCCAACTGCAGGTAGGTACACAGTGAGAAGTGAAATCACGGTACTTTTAACTTTATGAAGAGTAGCTTCAGAGCTTTACTGTGGATAAATCTTCCTTCCCTCCCCCACCCCTCATTATAGTTGTGTCCCTGCCTTGACTGTGTCCTGTGCTCAGAAAGGGACGTTGCACATCTTCAAGCACAGCTTTGATCCTTCTTTCTGGGCACTAGGTATCTTTAGATTTGAGAGTCATGTAGGGTTGCTAGAGAGCCATAGATAGTGTTTAGAAATTTAGCATTTAAAAAGCAGCATTAGGAATGACAATTCCTTGTAGATACAAGTTTACGTTCAGATAAATAATTATTCTAATCCTTTATGGCAAGTCCTTAAAACACCCATATGATGTGTCAAACTTGAATCTTTCTTTTATCAAACATGCCTTTTTTGTAAGCATGAAATAACATACTGAGGAGGTACCAGTAGGTATGACTGGTGTATAAATAAAACTATAACCCCTGTGGAATACACCATCAGAAAGGGAGAAGGTTGGCTTTGTACCTGATTCCTTATTACCAAGCTAAAGACCCATGTAAAACTGAAGAACAGTGTAAAAAGTAATGATACATTCCTTCCCTTTGAGGGACTGTTTTAACTGCAACTGGTTGCTTAAGGAAACAATTATCAGATTGTGGGGTTGAGGAAAATAGCCCCATTTAACATAATAGAACTAATTTTCTTCTACTTCCTAGACAACTGATTAGAATAAAGGTTAACCAGATAGCCCGTAGTGCATAGGTTTAGCTATAGTATCAATGGCAGTTTATGTAGGAAAACAAAAAAATAAGAAAAAAAATCCCACAACACTAAAAACCAAAATAAAACAAAGGAAAAAACAAACCTTACAAACTTTGTTTGCATTCTGTTGTTTGACATAGCAATTCTTTGGCATTTAGAGGCTGTGGCTTAAGCTATACACTGCAGTAATTAACTCAGACAATCTGCAAAATCTGAAATTATAAAGTTCTTTTATGAGGGGGAGTTGAATACATTCTTTTCTGTTCTACACAGAGGAAAAAAAATCTTCTACCCTTAGGTTAAGCATACTAGAGCTTGCTCTACTCCTTAGAATGAGTTGAAACTGATACATTTGTTAGACATGAAGTAACCTCATGTGAAATAATACAATAACATAGTTGTATTTTCCTCCTTGGTCTGTTGAAAATCTTAATAGAATAGTTGTCTTCAGTAACTTTTCAAAAAAAAAAAGAAAAAGGAAAGGACCTCCTCATTCATCAACACCAAACAAGAAAGTATTTCAGCTGTTAAGATACCAAGTGAAAATATGCAAAGTGTTATGGTGGTGGTGAGTGTTAATTATGCAGCAGACTTGGTATACACTGGTCCAATAGGCTCCAGTGCTGCCGTGTTTTATATTAATGCACTGACCTTTCTCAGTATTGCAGAGTTCTCCCTGGAAGAGTAATAGTATGTTAAGCAGTCTGTAAGGGCAGAGAGCTGCTTTCTGGAGGGACAGCTAGCTTCAGGAAGAGCAACAGCTGGATGAGCCTCATCCTTCTTAGGACCTGTCACTGCTGCTCCTTTAGCAAAGCTGTTGTTATACAGTAACTGACTCTTCAAGCTGAAAGGGCTGGAGCAGAGGAGGTCCAGAGCCATGTGCAGTGCCATCAGAACCTATTTCCACTGGGATCACACAGTGCTATAAATCTGTTCTGCATGGGTGTAGAGTAATTCCTGGAATCAATCAGCGACATGAAAACTTTTCTTACAGAGCTGTTCATGTGTGCCCTGCCACTTCATATTCCGAAAGTGAGAAAACCAATTGCTGCCTGCTGTTTGCTCAGTCCATTTTTAGCAGCCAGACTTTTCATAGCTATCCAGATGCATTTTTGAACATGCAAAAGTGAAAAAGGGCAATGGAAAGACGAACTTTCCAATGAAACCAACATGGAGCAGCATGTGTCAGAGCTGGGGAAGAGTTACTTAGCCAGTTCACATATTTCTCTTTCATATGTGGATTAGAATGATAGATAAAAACCTAAAAATAAAGTTGGTGTTGGACTGTCTTTGGAGTTGCTACTGAACTAGCTCCTTAGCTTTCTGATCTGAAGTACCTTGTGAGAGGAAGGCTCCCTGCCATGCTGTGGGGTTTGTACTCAGTGTAATAGGCTGGGGTTCAGATTGGAGGTTTCTGGCTTCCTAGCAGTGAATGTTTTAAGGCACTATTAGACTGCTCAGCACACCTCAGGAACAGGCCACTTGCCATCTGTAAAACTTGAAAACTGATTCGTTCATACCTCATCTTGGTAGATGAGGTATAGATCATAAGATCACTGAATCACAGAATGGGTAAGATTGCAAGGGACAAAATGGGTTATTCATTCCAATTTCCCTGCTCAAACAGGGCCATCCTAGAGCACCATTGCACAGGGTTGCATCCAGGAGGTTCTTGAATACCTCCAGAGAGAGACCTCACTCCCTCTCTGGGCAGTCTGTTCCAGTGCTTGGGCACCTGCACAGTAAAGAAATTATTCCTCATCCTTAGATGGAACTTCCTGTGTCTGTAGCCTCTGGAACTTTTGCTTGGCACCACCAAGCAGAGCCTGGCTCCATCCTCTTGACACCCTCCCTTCAGATGCAAGATTAAGTGTCTTCAGAGGAAGAAGATGCAAGAAGGAGGGGCTATGTTTGTTTCCATTTGGGGCACAAGGATTGTGCATGTGATGGTGTGTATACCTGAGTGGACAAGTAGCAACTTGCTGTGCTAAGCTACTACAAATACATTGTTAAAAATGTTAGGATGTAGCATATAGAATCAGGTGACTTTGATCTCATATTTAATTGTGAAAAGTATACTGTGTTGACAGCCTGTAAGTGGTAGATGCTTGTATCAGTTCTGGTTTTGTGCACTGTCTCCTGTCAGTTCTAGATAAATGCCATCATGTAGGGTTAAAACTGAAAAGTCTGCTTTCTCTAGACTGGAAATGGGAGGTTGGTTTTCTGTAGTCTGTGATAAGCCTGTAGCTAGGCTTAGAGTGGAGGTAAACAACTTTGTCAACAACTTAGAATTATTTTTATGTTCACAGTAACATCTTTAACTATTATGGCATTTTCTTCGTCTTTTTCTTGTCTCATCCTTGAAGCCATTTGGGTTGTCCTGTGGAGGAGAAGCACCAGAAAATGTATAGCACAGCACTAACCTGAAGTGAAACAATATAAATGACCTTTCTAAGTGCAGCTCTCATTTTAACAGAGCCTTTCCTTCACTTGGTCTGTTTTCCATTTTATCTGATGGTCCAGCTTAGAATTAGGAGAGATTGCTTCAAAGCTTTTTAATTCTAATGTGAAAACTTGAGTAGTTGGAAACTCCATGTATGTTTTATTGACAGGAACAGTAGGAGCAGGGAATCAACGTTGCTGTTATCAAGGGGTTAAAATATTTTTGTTGAGCATGTTTGTGAAGGACTGCTGGTAACTGTAGTACAGCTTTTTTTCTTTCCAGTTCACTAATCAGATGTATGTTAGATTTATTATTGCAAAAGTATAAACCATAGAAAATTTGACAAGATAGATGTGTAAATTATCACTTTGACAGAACTAATGATGCACTCCAAGCACCTTCTGTTTTCCAGCACTTGGTGAGCGACTTCATTAAATATGCAACGACTGTTTGGTGCTGCTCAGACAGTAGTTCAGTTCCTTGTGGAATTGCATTATTACTGGAGGTGTAAAAGAGGCAGGCATGCTAGCTGTTGGGCATCCTGCTGTGATTCTAATGTGCTCCATCTTGTTGGAGCAGTTGTTTGCAGTCTTTTCAGGACAATTACATCCATAACCACAGAACACATTCACTGAAACTACATTACAGATAACTGTTGAGAATAGTAATGACTGTTCTTCAGCTGCTTGTGTAAGAGCCAGTGTGAGTGACTTGAGGGGATAGTCAAGCCACATCCACAATTCAGGTGCTTTGTAGTAGTATTAAAGTTTTAACAGATAATATTTGACCACATCAGTGTGCTCAGACAGTCACATTGTAGTGACAGCATATTCACAGATGGAGATTCTTTCTTGAGCTGGGGCTGCAAAATACAGCCAGGGTTCCTACCACATGACAGATTCTTTTGTCCTTCAGTTGTGATCTTTGATCTTGACACACATGCTGCTAATAGTAATTTTCTAGCAAACTGCAGATTTCATTCTGTCTCACATTACTTGCTTTTTCTGTTGGCATTGTGACTGGCTCGTATTCCTTAAGGTATAAACAAATACACTCAGTTCTCCAGAGGTGTCCCTGTAATTTATTATTCTGATGACAGTTTGATGGTTACCCTGAAACAGGACACAAAAGATAGCTTGAATTTAGCTTCAGATACTCTTAAAGCTTCTGTCTCTCAAGCCTTTACTACATCTTTTCATACTGACAAATGGATTGTGTTTCAGCCTGGCAAGTTTAATGCTAGAGTGTGTTTAATGAAATAAATGTCCTCAGTTTTGAATGATCTGTTAATCAGAGTTGATGATTTGGTTAATTAGCATGTGAACACTTGGCCATTTAACAAGACTATTGTGAGAATTTAGTGAAGTGAGTTCTTAAAAGATTGTTTCAGATTTGTTTGAGTTTGGTACATATTGTGAATAGCCATTTTTACATGTGAAACAAAGCTCTTGTGTAATGGTATTGAGCAATTACCAGCCAGCATAGAAGTTTTTAAATAAAATATTAAGCCTTCTTCATGGAAACATATTTTTTGCTATTTAAAGCAATACTGGTTTAAGCTTGATTATTGAGTTATATATTCACTTTTAAAGTAATCAAGAAATGTGGAGTTCTGCTTTTTAGTAATCTCCTCTACAGTTTACAACTTCAAATTAGTTTGTGGCTTTTTAAAACTTACCACTGATTCCTTGTCTTAATAGAACATGTGAATTCAGCCTAAGCTTCATCTAAATTTCATAGTTTCTAAAGAAAGTAGACAGTGTGGAACACAGTCTTCCTTTGGGAGTATGCTGAGCTTAATGAGCTTGATAGTCTGGTGGGCTCAATAAATCAAATAAAGCAAAACATTTCTCATTTTTGAATAAAAGCATTTATCACACAGTGTTTATTCATTCATGGTCACAAGATTGATTGGCTCCTAGAATCCTGCCATATATTGAAACACTTTGTTTTTGTTTTTCCAGTAGGCAAATTGCGGAAGCGCTGGATGAAGGAGAGCATCTCTGATGTTGGCTTGGGAATGCTGAGATCTGTTAAAGAATATGTGGACCCCAATAACATCTTTGGAAACAAAAATCTTTTATAAAGCCCTGCACAAATGATGTACTAAAAATTAAAAATTACTGTTGAAATTCCTCCACTTTCATTGTATTGATATCCCAGTAATCAAATATAACATAGACTAAACTTTCAAAATTAGTAACTTACATTGATTTTTGCTACTCCTTTCCCCCTTCCCCCAATAAAGTGTAAACATCACTGTTAATGTTTATGGACTTTTACTTAACAATGTTCCAACCTACTGGGCACAAAGTACTAACCAGGAAATGCAAATTTGGGTTTCCAAGTTGGGCTAGGCAGCACAGCTTACAGTGTTTTCAGTGCTGGATACTGCCAGATGTTTCTTTCTTAAAGCATCCCTCACAAGGAGGACAAAGACTGACAACAGTGTTTTCTACAGAAGCAGCTGCACAGCCCAGCCTCTTGCTAAAGGAAAGCTGCTGAGAGACAGATGAGAGAACACCAAGGAGTACCTCCCTGTACTGCACTAAGTATGTAACAGACTTGTAACCAGCAAATACTTAGAGTATAAATATAGGCTTTCATCAAAAGAGATAGTGTAAGTCAAACTACTAAAAATTCAGTTGTCTCTCACTGTAGTACTACTGGAAACTCTTACACAATTGAGCTGTTCTGAGTTGTATTTGCATTGCTGGGATAATCTTAAATTAAGTGTAGGTCAGTCACTAAGTTTTGTACAATGGACATTTCTCACTGTATGTTGAAAACAGGTTTGTAACAAAATTTTGTGTTCATCTGTATTTCAGTCCTAGTGTGTATGGGTTTTGTTCCCGTTGTTTGTTTTGCACAGATGCAAAATATCTTTTTCAGTTACTCAAATGAAACTGCCCAGCACTGTCTTTTGAAACAGTCACAACAGTTTAATAAAACACATAAATGGACAGCCTACTGTCATCCTGGAAGTGAGATTTCCCATTTAAGTTTTGTACAGTTTCCTATGGCCTTTAAGAATCATTTATTTACTTCACAAGTAGCCACAATTTTAATTGTCCATTGAACTTTATGAAAATGAAATATTTTCTTGATCAGTATCATGTGAGAGTAAGCATTTTTACATTGAAACTTGAATCTTAATCAGTAAACAAAATATTTGTCAATACTCATGATCCATTTTTAAGGTGGGTTCTTTCTTAAAGCAAATTATCCAATTTTTTGATAATTAATGTATATGCATAAGATAGAAAAAATACAGAGTATCCTTTGAGGACACTGTCTGTAGTCAACTGCTTCACAGCTCTGTAGTGTCAGTTTGGACACCTTTTGTATTGGTAGTGCCCTTAATGAGAAAATTATAAATTGCATTTTTGTTTTTAAACTATTTTAGAATACTCTCTAATTAGCTTTCAGTTTTGGTAATATACCAAAAAGAATATAAAATGCTTGAAAAAATACTGCATATCAGACAACTCTGAACTTGTTCTAAGAATATTTTCAATGCTACAGTTCAAATGATTGAAGAACATGGATACTCAAACCATAACTTTAAACTGCATGCTGTCAAGGTAATTAAAGAAAACTTTTTTATGATCTGCAGGTCTTAAGACAGAATGTTCATGTGATATTTTT
This sequence comes from Peucedramus taeniatus, assembly GCA_013400575.1. Lineage (NCBI taxonomy): Eukaryota > Metazoa > Chordata > Aves > Passeriformes > Fringillidae > Peucedramus > Peucedramus taeniatus. The sequence goes on from WBNO01029436.1 coordinate 12,519, forward strand.
AATGCAGCTGGGTTTATTTTGAATGGTCCTTATTTCACAACATTTCAGTATAAGAATCTATTATTTTTTCTTGTCCCCATAGTTGGTATTTCAGCAGTAACCAAAACAGTAGGTGTAGTCTGTTGTGGGAAACTGAGCCTTCGCACTGTGGTTAAGTGTTCCTTAAGTCCACAGAGGTGTCTTGGGGAGTGGATCTGCACGTGGCCCTGCAGGGACTGCCTCACCTCAGCTGCTCGCCACGGCTGGCCTCTGGCTGATGACTTGTGTCACTCCCCAGTGGAGACTTTTCTAGGAGCTGGTAAATATGAAGGGTGTTTATGTGCCTCAATGAAAGTTTGTGTAACTAGGAAGAATTAATTTTGAAGAGAAGCATGTGAAGCTTTTTTGCAGAATGACAGCACAAAGAGTAGAACAAGTAGTCATAGCTTAGTAATACTGATCTCTTTAAGATTTTGACTACAGTACAACACAGCTCTGCAACATCCTTCCCATTTTCTAATTTTCTGACTATGGGTTCCTTGTCCTTTTTTGTATTGAGAGTACACAGGTAAAAACTACTTCCACTCTCTAACCTTTAAATACCACTGACTTCTGAAGTGATTTAAGATGCAGTAAAGATTTTTACTGTATGTCAGCTGTCCTATGGGAAGGTGAAATAACAGGCTACAAGGGTCCTAAAGTACTGTCACTGAATAGTTCTGAGGAAAAAAAAAACCTCCAAATGTCATGAATATTGCTGTCTTCCTAAATACTGTGAACTGGTCAGAGCTTAGTTGAAACTGCAGTTGACATTTATGTATTACTGTCTTTAATTTCACATGGCTAATGAAAATAGAAAAAAATGTAATGCAAGTTCAGAAGACCTAGACAGAGATCATTCACCATTTAAATGAAATTTTACTGTCTCTAATACTGTAGTCTTCCACCACTTTTACTTCTGTATACTCTACTTGCTACAGACTTCACTTCCTGTAGCTGCAGCCTGTTCAGAGATGGAGTTTGATCCATGCAGATTAGAAGTGCTGGTGCGTAACACAACTTTTGCATTTGCTTGAGTATTTTGGCCATATGTAAGTTACAAGCAGTTTTAATTAAGCTTGTAATGACTTCCAATTACACAGTTTCTGCTCCCTTTGAAGGAGGAAAGGTACAGAGAGTGACTGTGGCTTGACTGTAAAATATGTTTACATTAGAGAGACCTTTATAAAAGTTTGGAGGGAATAGAAGCAAATCTGTTAAAAGCTGATCCAAGATCTAAATCTTACAGTCAAAGAAAAATGTGTGTTGATTTGACTTACAGTATAATGGTTAAGTTAGAGATGTCATCTTTGCCTTACAGCTGTGAACAGAGGCCAGGCCAAATAGTTCTTCCGTAGCAATGTTAATTAACTGAAACCAATTTCAAAGGCAGGGATACATTAGCACGGAAATCCAGAAAAGACAAATTGCTTCTCAGTCTTGGAAATGTATGTTTATTAAGGTTGTAATTTAATTTTCTGAAAATAAAGCCAAACAGTGTTTGTCATTTTAGTGTGAGATTAACTGTAAAGCTTCAGTTGTAATGTTAAGAGATTACAGAACCTTATATTATTAATAAAAAGAAAATTGGCCTAAACCAGTATGTGTTTTTTGTGATGAAACTAAAGAAATATATTCTACTAACTTGTCATATTGCTTCATTTTAATTTGGTGATGAACTGTTACGTAAGGAAAACTATTAGGAAAGCACGTGCTAGGAGAGAAGAGACTGAATTTATAAATGTATGCCAATAGGAGCTCTGCTTTTGTGTCTCATGTAAAGCACAACAAGAAAGACTGAATTTCAAGGAAGGAAGGGCAAAACACCAGGCTATTTGGTTCAGAATTTCACCTCTGGTGAGGGCAGGATGGGGGACCATGTTCAGCTGCTATTTAGAAGTTCTTTCAATATAATACAGAAGCAGATTTTTTGTCTTGTTTAGCTTCCCCATATTTCAAAGCCCTGTTGTATGAAGCTGTTGCAATAGGTAAATCATTTCCTGCTGCTGTGCTCATCTCTCACGTAACCTCCTTGTTACAGGTCCTGGAATCTGTTAAAGTTCTTTGTGCAGCAATGCATCACGTGTGAGCAGAAGCAATAGTTCTCAGTTACCTGCATCATTGCTATAAAGACTTTGTGCCTTTTAAACAAAGCTGGCTGAAATCACATGTTGCTTTAAAGAAATGTTGCATTGTCTTGTGTAGCACCATTATTCAGTCTTAACACATTGCACAAAACCTGCAAAAGTCATAGTATGCAGGGGACAGAAGAACTAATGATATGGTTCACCATATAGAACTATAACAACTGCTCAATATGATCCAATTTTTTGTGTGTGTGCTTGCTCACGGGAAGGAGACTACCTTATCATCAAGCATTTTATTTGTGTTTTCCTTCTATTAACAGCATTAAACTGTAGTATTTTTACTTGGATCCAGTGAGTCTCAGTCTGAAGGAGATTTTAGATGATGATATACTTGCCTCAGGATGACAGCCAGACCCCATCAGTGTTCTCTTTGTTTGAAATACATAAATTTTATGAAAAGTTGGATCTGAACTCACAGCTGTGTAAATACTACAGGCTCACTGTTTATGGTTTTATAGTCCCAACACTGACTTTGAATTCCACATTACCTTTAGCATAAATTGATGTCTTTCCTCAGTCTCTCTATGGAGACAGAATTGGCAGGTGGCTGCTTTTTTCAATGTCAGCTTTAAGGTCTGCTTTGCTCAAAGGGCAGAGGTGGTCAAAAAAAACTGTTTGAAGATGTTTGCTGTGCTGTCTCTGAAAAATACTAGTGCTGTTAGTTTGAAATCAAGGATTCCATTTCAAAAATGGGGCTACGATATTTTAAATTGTACTGTTATTTGCACTATTTAACAAAACAAATTGCAATAATATGTACCTTTACTGAAATGCTGTGAAATGCTTCATTTATGAATTTGTTTTTGCGCTTTGGAAAAACAAAGCATTGCTCTTTTAATGGGAGACTTTGAATCTTTCATTTTGATTCAGAATAAATCTAAATTTCAATTGACTGTTCATAATTTCCAGTATAACATTGATATCTGACTAGCACTCTGCCTGTTCCCACCTTCATGGTAGTAGTAATGCAGTAGTATTGCCTCCCCCCAAAATGGGGACCATAGCAGCTTTTACGATAATGTATTTGTTGTTGTACTGTAAAATATCATAGCAGCCTTTTAAAGGATAAAACAGAAGTGTTGACCACAGCAGTGGATTTGTGTGTGTGCTAAAACATCATGGACAAAATTCAGTGATGTGACTAATCACGTAAAGTTTAAGCTGATGCTTCTAAAACTTCAGATCAAATTAGGAAATAAGTGAAAAATATTTTTACTTAAAAAACATACTTTAAAACCCTATTTTTAAATTATGAAGAATGTAAAATGATTGTCCTAACTCTGCTGTTCAATATCATCTGGCTTGTCTGAGCGTGGCTGACTTCCTACAATGTTTCTGTACAGCAGAATATAAAATGGATGGTCTCCAGACAGGGTCATGATACAACTGCTCCCATTTCAGGCTGCTGGAAGGGCTTGGCTCTGTTCCCATGAGTGACATGGACACTGAGCGTGTGGATATCATCTGGCACTGCCATTGCATCAGTCAGTGCTGCCTCAGCAGCACGATAGCCAAAGTATTTTAAAGACAAGGAATATCACTGATGTTACGTACTCAAATTAAGTTGAACGCACTTTGTTTTCAGTTGAAATACGGAAAGCCTAAAAGAGCAATTTGGTAAGTTCAGTTCTTGACTAGAGTCAGTCCTGAGGCTGTGGTAGTAATGAGAAGGTACAAACCCAGCCGCTGACCTTCCTCCCTCACAGCCCGTGGCAGCAGCGCTGTTTCCTGTCTCGCTCTGTTCCTGCCGCCGCAGAGCAGGAAATCCTGACTGCCCAGAGGCGAGGCTTAAAAACCCTTCTGAAACATGAAATGACACACATGCTCACCTAGCAAATACATAGCAGCTGGGTAAATACATCTAGAGATGAGGCCATAAAAGCTGGTTATTAGGGAAAGTAAATCTGGCTAATGTTAGAAAGCAAGATGTGGGTGAGCTGAATGCAATACTTTGGTAAGTGGGTAAGCCGCAAGGCAAACTTACCTTCTTAGTAGTGTTGCTTCTAGAAGTAGAGGGCAACACTGTTCTTTCAGTCAAGTTGTTTTGGTTTTTTTAAATTAAGATTTTTATAAAAAATTAAGGTTTTGTCTTTCTCTGTTAAGGCTTGTAACTGTGTTATGCCTAAATTCTCTGTTGTGCTCAGTCTTACAGGTTAACACATTCTAGTGCAGAAAGATGAAGAATAGAAGCCGCTGGCTTCCTTGAAATGGTGCTCATCAGAGCTCAGTTAATTCATGCAGAAGTGTCTCAAAGTTACAGATTGTGATTGGTAGCCTTCTCCTAAAGAGGTGAGAGCCCTTTAAAGCCCAGCATTAAAAACAGTCTGCAGAGAACAAAAAGAAGCTGTGAAAAGGGACTGGGGAGACGCAAGGCCAAAGAGAAAAGATGTTGGAGGATGTCGCTGTAGCTTTTCAAGGGTGGAGTACGTCCCTGTTGTTACCCAGCATGTGGCTGAGGGTGTCGGGTTTTAGACGGAGGAGATGAGTGACAGCTGCCCAAGGGGCAGTGGAGAAAGGCTCTCAAGAAGGTCCTTACTCCTGTGCAGTGCAGAGCTTTAGCATCACACCCTGGAACACAGAGGCTGTCTCTCTGCAAAGCTTCAGCAGGCAGCACAGCCCACCAGCACGCTTAATAAAAACTTCTTTGTACAACTTCACCTGGCTGTTGCATGACTTACTGCTAATGAAATCATGACCTGGAAGCAAAGAAAATTGCTAATGAGGAAAACAGAGCAAGGGCAGTGCAAGCCAGTGTCTTGTGTGTATGGCTAAATTACAGTGAAATGAACATCTGGCAGCAACAGCCAGGCAGAAGGGACCTGGTTGCTATAGAGAAATGATAAATTTCAGATGGTAACAAATCTGCTGCCTTGGTTACAATTCAGTACTTTTTTAAGGCTGATGAGAAGGAATCACTATCTCTTCGTTTGTGGACCTGTGTGCTGCTCTGCACATACGAATAAAACATAATTTTATTGCCTGTTCTTTTCAGTAGTTCATGGAAGACTCCCGTGCATATCAGGGCTCGAGTAGGTGTTTACAGCTGAGCCTTTGTGGGCTGCCTGCTCAGCCATGCTTCAGTGCTTTGGGTCCTTCCTCCTCACCTCTGTCACTGCATGATTTACATTACTAAAACCAAAATTCTCCTTGTTGCTGTTGCAGAAAACATAGGCTGATTCTCCCTTCCAAAAACAAATGAAGAAAGAAGAGCAATAGGCTCACTTTAGTTTTCTTTTGTTTAAAACCACGTGCTGATATGCTACAGATGTAGACCAGTCAGAGCAAAGTTAAAACCAGCTGTGAGTAGCTGGGTAGGGAGCCTTGTGAATGCCACATTAGTGACGAGTTAGCAATTGCAGGGACGCTGTAGCAATGAGCGAGACCCTCAGCAGCCAGAGCACACGTACCCATGGCTGGAGTTAAATGCAGATTCCCTGAGAGGGAGCTGAGCAGGTTTATGAGCACAGGGACTGGTGTCCAGAAGCAGTTGTGCTTGCATCTCTTCCCCCCTGCGTGCAGAGCCGCGTGTTCCGTGTTGAATCTTGGCATCTCACGCCGTGAGCGTGATGTTGTGCTTCTACTGTGAGTCTGAAGGATGGGATTTGCTCATGGTTTGCGCATAAACTCTTCAGAAACAGGATGTTTGTGTGTGCCGACTTCCCAGGAAGGTGGGGAGTCGTGCCGAGACAGCAGAGGTTTGCCGATCTCCTGCCAGGCTGGGCTGTGTGGGTGTCTGACACACGGAAAATTTAGCTGCCTCACAAGGGCTGTTTTCATTTTTTGCATCTGCAAACTCCTGCCATTTTATTCCAAATACACTTTTCTTGCTCTGGCTGTGTGTACTCTAGTCCTGAGAGAGGCAGCTTTGTCCTTCACATGATTTCCAGCCCTGCCCGAGCCAATCTCACCTGCCTTGGCCATGGCGCGCGTCCCCACACGCACCCCCTGCCCCGTCCTGGCAGGGACAGCTCTGGGGACAGCTCTTTCCTCCGGCGAGGGGTGGTTAAACAAAGGAGGAGGAGGTTAAAAATCGCTGCAGTTTGAAAGGCTGTTTGGCCCTTTCCCACCGATGCGTCCCCATCCCTAATGACAGAACAGGTCTGAGCTGTGTCCTGGTGCGGGGCCCGGGGGAGGGTGGCGATCCCTGCCCCGCTCCGGGCCGTGTGAGGGGCGGCTGCGGCCCTCGCCACACAGAGCGCTGCCGACCTCAGCGGGCAGGCCCGGCCGCTCCTCCGCCGGGTAAGAGCACACGGTTATGAGGATGCTGGTGATTGTTTTGCTTCCATGGCCGCGTATTGATAGTAACACGGGGGCTTGGAGCCGATGGCTAGCGCGGGTCGGGGATGCAGGTCGGTGGGGCGGCCGCTCCTGGCTGGACAGGGTGCCTTGAGGAAGCCCTGTGGTCCAGGAGGCTCGGAGGTGATGGCAGAGCAGCGAGGGCTCCCTGCTGCGTGAGGGACTCAGAGAGGGACTGCGGGGACTCCTTGCTCCAGGGCTGGGAGAACGGGGAGCCCTGAGCTGTGTGCAGCCCAGCCTCCCCCAAGGTGCAGCAGTGCGTCCCTGGGCATCTCTCAGCGTTTGCTTCTGTTTCAGATGCGTTGAGGCAGCATTTAAATACAAGACCTGTGAGTCTCCAATGGGTTAAAGAGGAAATTTCACTTCTGTGCGGTTGTATTTGTTACTTCTGATATCATCCAGCAAGTCGTGTTATGCCCTTGTTTACAAGCAGCCAGCCCACATGTATCCAAGCCGGCTTTGCTAATGTGTGTTGTTAAATGAGCTTGAGGTCAGCAACTGCTCAGCTGTGGAGCAAGGTGGGTAATTGATATTTGCCTTTGTGCTCTGAAATCAATTGGCAATTTTCAGTTAAAAGAAGGATAATTCAAATTTGGCTTGGTATGCTGAGGCTTCTGAAAGCAGGAGGCTTCTCTGGTGCTACTGTGGGTCACTCGTGTATTATGTGCTCTGGGTCTGGCCTCTTGTCTGCCACTGCTGTTGACTTTGAAATGTGACGGTGAAATGTTGTTGTATTTGTTTAACAGTTTTGGGTGTGAAAAATGGCTCTATTTCCATTTGCTACTACTTCAAAACAATACATATGAAAAAATGAAAGACAAAAACATTCCTCTACAGTGAAAGCTACAGCTGAATTTTCTTTTAACCGCTGTATTACAGTGACTTGAGTATAACCTGACTGTAAAATTCCCCAGCTGCTCTAGCTTTTTTCCTGTCAGAAGGCTGGCCATAGAATAAATTAAGAGTACAGGACTGAAACCAAGATGTGAAATTAAACTTTTATTAAAGTAAATCAGGTCCTGGATTTATTTTAAAGAGTGAGGCCATAAAAGTGAACATATAAAAATTGCAATTTAAAATAATGTACATTCTTTTTATGTCAATTCTCTGTTTTCAATTTTATTGGTACAACTGAGTTATATTTACTGAAGTTGCATACCAGTGTTTTTCCAACTGTTATGGTGGCTTGTGAGTTTGATGACTTTCACTTTTGGGATGCCATGGAGAAAGGAGGGGCAATGTAGTGGAAAAGGGAAACCACAGAGAGCTTGTTACAGCTCCTTTCCTTGGTCTGCCACCACCTGGCACCAATGCAATGTAGGGTAGCCCAGCGGTCTCCTTATTTCACCCCAGGGAAGCAAGCCTTGATCTGAGTGTCCCACACCTCCCAGGCCTCCCCAGCCCTCAAGAGGAGGCAGCTGCCTCAGCTGTGGAATCCCCACCTCTGTCCTGCAGATCGGTGGTGGCCCAGCCCCATCCAGGTGTTCTGCACATGGTACAGGGGCAAGAGGAAAAAAGGGACAACTGCATGGGCAAGGATGCTGTCTGCTGGCACTGGGGCTGTTTAACTATTGGTTAATCAAATCTCCTTAGTTACATAATGATAGTGTCCAGAGCACAGTTTCTCTGTACTTCAGCAGCAATTGTAGCAGGAGTGATTTGGATTCTATTGGCTTGCTTTACCTGTTGATATAACCAATGTGTATTGCTGAACTTCTTTGAAGGGAAACTCTTCCCTTTTGCTTCAGGATCTGCTGGGGTAAGGAGGGAGAACCCTCATTTCCTTTCTGGATTTTTCTGAATGTATTATCTTTGCATTGAAGAAACTGTAATTCCTGTAAAAGAGCATTTCCCAGTGGGCTCTGTGAGGAAAGATGGAGGACAGGGAGGAGCAGGTGTGTAAGTGGGCAGGATGCATCTTGTACCCAAAAAGGATGCTGTGTTTGCCATGGATGCAAAATGAGGAATCATCTGGGTGGAATGGAAAAATTACTTCAGAAAAAGTGTTCAGCTCTGTTTGCTTCATTTGCTTACTCTCTGTCTCCACCCCCTTTATTTGTAGGACTGCGGGCTCAGTCCTGCAAGTACCAAGCCCCTACAATTACCATTGTTTTTGAAGACACAGTAATTGTAATGGGTCAAGCCCACACATCACAATCAGTCCAAAAGGCTACTCTGCATCTATAGTGGTGCCATCCACAGGTGGCTATCAAGGTTAGTCACCTCCTTCATAGGTACAAGAGTTGCTTTCAGGCACAAAAATTAATTTTCCACTTCTTTGCAACTGAATATTGCCCTGTTCGTATAAAGACTTTGCTAGCAAAGACTGCAGGAGCAATGTATTTTGAGGTCTCAGATCAGGTTTGCTCAATGTGGATATAACACTGCACTCTTCTGAATTTGCTGTGCAGGTTATGTCATTCTTCTTTGGATGATAGGGACAGTGGATGGGTGTCCCAAGGCAAGGTCATGCAGATGTTTCCATGCAGGACAACATCTTCCTTTGTTATTGGTTCTTTTGGCATTTAATAAATTCAAAGAAAGCAATTTATCTGTTTTGATCAGTTTATAAAGCTGGAGAGAAATAGTTTAGTTTATTTCAATTGGACAAAAGATGAGATATATAATGAAGTGTCCTGAGTAAGAACTGTCTGCTCTGGAGCACTCAGGATTCATCAGCTGGAAAACAAACCTATATAGGCTCTTCTCCCCTCAGATCTGGGATAAACTGTGCACTTTGTGGTGTACTTAATTCACATCAAGGTAGTTTACACAGAGATATTAATTCTGTATAAGTAAATTAGAGAATTAATTACAACACAATTGATGCATTACTGAAGATAATCTGTATTAATTCTCTGTGGATAAAATGCTAAATCATCTATTCTGGAGCTATTGTTTCTCAAAAACTGTGAAGTCCAGCACCAGCCTACAAAGCTCATGTTCTGCTCTGGCGTTTGAGAATGGTCAAGGTTATTGTTTTGATGACTGGATCCCATTCTTACTTGCCCCATTGCCACTGTCCTCTGGCCCTTGTGTTTTGGAATGGGAGAGATGCAAAGGATTTGTGGATGGCAATGCTGGGGCAGAAGAGAGGGGGCTAAAGCTCTTGTGGTTTCTCTGCTGTTACCAGTGTATTGCCATCTGAAAATCACTGAGGGAGCCTGTTAATTCAATTTTATTACTGTATATTTTAAAGACTGTCAAAAAAGCTCAGAGCTTTGGCACAGGTCTTCATTTTAGTTTAGTCTAAATCAAAATAAATAATAAAATCCTCATGAAGATGTACAGGCACCATGAGATACTTATCCAACCTGACATGATGAAAAAATAAACTAATAATGTTTTATAGGCTCATGAAAAAAATATTTACTTACCTCATATGACTATGCCAATAAAGTTTTAAACAGATTAAAAGCTAAGACAGATGCCAATGATCATATCATATGAAAAAAAAAAATAAGGAAAGGCAATTATGTCAAATTTAAGCTCACTAAATCTGATTTAAATATATTCATCTCTACGTGTGACATGTACTTGATTCTCTTATAAGACCAAGAAATTTTGGTATACATTTGGCAAATCCCTTGAGACAGCTGAAGAAAAATGGTACAAATGTACACTGGGTAAGATTTTGAACTGGAATATGCGGTTTGGGAGTCTAACTAAGGTTGAAATTAGGCTGTTTTGGACTGTGCAGTTCTGTTTTTAAAGGTGGATGTGAGATGGTTGTGAGGGTAAGGTCTGCAGAGAGACGGGGCACTCACAAAGTCAGCACGTGAACCCAGCTGCATGAGCCGAGTGCCGTAGTGAGCACAGTGACACTGAAGTGCTCAAGTATTCAAAGTGTTTGCCAGGAAGTATAAATGTCTAGGAAAACATCAGGGGGACATCAACAAACTCTCTACCTGGCACAATATTACAGAATTACAGAATCGATGAGGTTGGAAAAGACCTCTGAGATTGAGTCCAACCCATGACCAAACACCACTCTGTCAGCTACACCGTGGCACTGAGTGCCACACACAGTCTTTCTTAAATGCCTTCAGTGACAGTGACTCGACCACCTTCCCTGGCAGCCCATTCCACTATCTAACCACATTTCTCTGAAGAATTTCTTCCTAATGTTCAGCCTAAACCTAACACAGTTGAAGCCTATGTCCTGTCACTGTTTGCCTGGGAGAAGAGCCTGACCCCACCTGGCTACAGCCTCCTTCCAGGGAGTTGTAGAGAGTGGTAAAGTCATCCCTGAGCCTCTTCCAGGCTAAGGAACCCCAACTCCCTCAGCTGCTCTTCACAGGACTTGTGCTCCACATCCTTCACCAGCTTTGTTGCCTTTCTCTGGACAAAGTCACAAAGTCCATTCTGCTAGAAACAACCAGTTTGGGTTGTGTATGTGTTTCTTAAATAGAAAGTTATTTCGACACAGAGCTGCACTTCTGCTGTGATTTGTATCCCCTGCTAAAAAACAGACTGGTAGCCCTGAGACTAGGAAACTTTGGGATCAAAAAGTACCTCATGGATAGCTCCACAATGGAAACACATTTCTAAGGTGGAAAATTTTTTCCCCCTTTTTTCCATTTTAATTCAGACCAGCAAACCAGCTTGTAAAACAATGTGTAAAAAATTGCCTAACATATTTCTACACATAGGAGATCTGTAGCTGGATTTTACTGTTTTTTAAATCAGATTTGAAAATATCTTAGCAGCCATGAATGTGATCGAGATTAACTGCTATGCAACATGACTGCTTTCAGAGAAGAGTGCTGACCAAAGCTCAGTAAGAATAAAAGCTGTGAGCTCTGTTATGTGATACAAATCCATTGTGAAATGCTGCTGTTTATTTTTTAACCTCTTTTCTTTCCTTAAAAACAAAGAAACAAATTATATACACCAGAATCACAATATACACTAACCTACTCCAAACCAATGCATTACTCCAGTGTCTGGGGTAAAGTCCTGCTTGGTGGGCTCTGGGCCACTCCTATGGGTCTGCACAGTGAGGGTTGAGGGTGGCACATGAGCCTCTCAGTCTTCCCCCTCCTTCACATGAATGTATCTATTTTCTAATGCACCAACCTGGACTAAAGTGGGTATTTCTGGTCCCTTTCTCAGGCATGCCCTTTCCTGCAAGTGCTACATGACTCTGCAGTTTGGCCTGTTTGCTTCCTGAGCTGCTTTTGGAAAAACTCCAACTTTTTTATCAATTGGAGCTACAGGAAAAGCTGTCTCAAGGCTCACTGGCAGAGAAGGAAGCTCATTCCCTAGCACTGGAACTCAACACTCCCTGACTGATAAAGCTGCAGCTGTCTCCTACCAGCCATGCTGGAATAACATGCTGGATGAGCGAGTCTCTCTCCTCTGTCTTCTCCAGTGCTGGCCAAAAGCAGTCTGAAAATACAGTAAATCTTTATTTAACTCTAGCTCAAAGATCATCTTATGATTTCAGAGAAAGTTTAGTCCCTCTGAAAGCCAGGGGTTGCAGGTTTGCTGAGAGGAAAGATGTTGAATAACAACTGGATAATGAAGTATTTACTCAGAGTTGATGGACTTCTCTCATCTTAAAAAGCATTGCCACCATGCAGCAGTCAAAGATTAGTCCAAATATTTCAGTTTCCTGAAATGGGTTTAAGGATGCTTAGCATTGACACAAAAGTTTTAAAGACAATTAGCAAGTTGCTTTGTTTGATTTTGTTGTTTGTTTGGAGTTTTTAAAGAAATGCCTTTCAAAGTCCTTATCTTTTTTTCCCATTACTTGCCTACTATATAGCAATCATAACATCTCATAGGAAAAACTGAGCAACCTGTTCACTGCTTATGCCAGTGTACCCTAGAAAAGTGCCAGCTATGGCTGGCAAGCTTCAGTCAGTTCTGTTACAGAGCCTGTTGTGATCAGGAGGAACTCTAGTCAGACAGGAAGATTCCCAGTTCATTTAACCTTTGGGCCTTCTGGAGGCGTAACAACAGTATTTATTACTGCTCTTTGTTTTTAATGGCCTTACTAAAGGCCAGCAGCTCCTCAGATGTTTGGCGGGCCCCTAGCCCAGTTGTAAGTAATGAACTGTCCCTGACAAACTCTGATGTGAATTGAGCCCACACAGGGCAGTCTGCTATAAACAGAAATTCACTGGCTCCCCTTTTGACAGGTATCTTTATCTCTCTCACAGACTTAGCCAAAGGATCTGCTCCAAAGATCTCAAACTCCAAGACATTCAAATCCAAGACATTCAAATGTTTGTCTTCGTGCAAACATTGCACTTCAGGACCATCTTTTAATCACTGGCTGAGGGAAACATTAGAGGTGCAACCACAAGATGCAAGGCTGCCACATTGAAGGGATGACGATAGAGAAAACCTGGGGAAAGGCTTCAGTTGGAAAGAAGAACTAGCCTGTTGTGTTCCCCTGTCCTAGTGACAGAGGATGTCACCTCTGCTGAGGAGTTCTTCAGTTTCACCATAGTTGCTTCTAGGTTTGTTCTCCTGGTCTCTCCCACACTGTGGTCTCACTGCCAACAAGGCACACAGTCCCCAAGAGGAGATTTCCTGTTGTGGGATATTTCCCTTTCAATACAAAAGTACAGGTCCAAGTTGTGCAGCTATACTAATAATAAGCAGGAGATTTTCCAGATTGACCATTCCAAAATTTTGGGATGCTTTCCTTCTTCATATTACATCCCTTTTTTTGAAATAATTGAGTTCTATTAGCTACCCTGATTTACCTTTTGGTGGTTTGCTGAGCTTAGATAGGTTTTCATGTTGCTTTATAGAAAACCATAATTCTTTCTGTGGGTGCTGGGTTACAATTACATGGCATTAATGGGTCCTGGCAGAGCAATCCTGTGCCCTGGAGCACTTTAGGGTCTGCTTTGGGGCTTTGCTTCATTCTCTTTACAATAGAGCTTGAATACAGACAAGGAACTGGCAAGGAAGTGCCTGAAATTGTGGTCTGGCTGCAGATACTGTTTTAGTGCCCCATCCCTCTATTAATCTGCATTAGAGACAAAAGGCCAGATCAGTGCAATTCTCCTGAGCTTAGATTCAGTGACCCAAAATATATGCCAGCTGAGAATCTGGCCCAATGTCTTATTTATAACTGAGATAAAATTTGCAGAGAGAGATAATACCTTGTATTAGATCCCCTTGATTTATTTGGGGATGGAGTGCAGGGGAGGTGGGAAACAGAATTTTTTTTGGCATGCAAGATTCTTTTCAGGGAGAAATACCTTTAGTATCCTCATCTTCTGAAGAGGCCACAGAAATTGTTATTACAGTCTGTTCACAGCAAAGAGGTGCATGAAAAAAGTGTAAATAATGACAAAGCACTGAGCTTTCTCTCCCGGGTCCTGAACTCTTCCCTGCACTGAACCCTCCCCTTTTGTCACAGCTGTCTGACCTGGGGAAAAGAAGACTTGTGGTCATCTCTCCCCAGATCTGACACTGCCCCATGCAACTGATCCTATTTCTTCCTCGAGATGGTCTGTTTGTTAGGGTTGGTGTGGTAACTGGCTGTGCCTCCCTGGGAGTGCTGTTTCTCCCTTCGCTCGAAAGAAGGGAGCGCACAAAACCATCTCGCTGGGTTTACATAGATGGGCTGGGACCTGTGACTTCACCTTCTCCACCAGGTCCTAGGACAAGTCTTGGTTTGTTGTGCTATCACATGCCCAGCACTGCTGTTTGTACCTCACAACTAATCACATTCAATGAGAAAATACTAATTTGGATGTACTCTTGGAACAATTAACCCAAGACCTCTTCAAAGGGGGCTTGAAAATAAGATAGCCAAGACAGTTTGAACAAGTGGGCAATGCCCCTCTGAGGTGGGGGTTCAGCAGTGGTGGCACCACAGAGAGCTTTCCCTCAGGACACAGTGAGGTGAGGGCTGCTGTCTGTTTTCTCCAGGCAGCCAGAGCTGCCAGGTCAGCGTGTGTGCACACCAGGTGTTGGTGTGTGATTTTGGCTGCCAGTACAACTGGCATGACAGAGCCCCATGAAGCAGAGATGGCAACAATGCCTTTCAATGCTTGTGTGCACCAAGTGTTTAGAGTCCCATATATAAAGCAGGAATTTCATAAACAAACAAGAAAAGCATTTCCTCAGTTTCCCTAGGAGTGAGTGAAATAATGTCTTTCCAAGAATGCTCATCAGCCACTGCCAGCAGGTGTCCCAGCTGTGCTTCTCTGCTGAAGAGTTACCACTTGGTCTGTCAGCATGAACACATCCCACCTTCATGTTTTCTGATACCTGGTGGGGTTTGCTGCAGAGGCCATGCCTAGATTTCTTTGCTGAACTAGTCGAGAATGTAATAAGTGAAATGATGGAGGGAGCTCAGACTTAAACACGGGGGGTACAGGGTATAGCAGGAAGAATAAATCTTTGTCCCCCCCTTCCTGGCCAGATGCACTGTAAGCCTGACAGACTTATGATTTTATATGGAGAGCAACATATGCTACAGCTTTTATTTCTCTAACCATTAATCAAAAGGTATTTTGTATAAACAAGGTAATTGCCAGCTCTGGCCAGTGTGGGTGGGCTGACAGAAAGGCTTTGCAGTTACAGATAATCCTGGCCAGACACTGGCCCTGGTAGCCAGCAGCAGCTGTACGGACCATACGCCAGCGTGGGTGGGTGTGCAGGGCTGCACACCGGGCTCCAGGCAGAGCTGCCTTTCCAGCTAGCCCACAGAAATGCTGCTACAGTCTGAGAATAGTGGTGTTTCAGCAGAGAGAAACTCTCTTGCATATGTCTGTGATCTTTGTTGTCATGGACTTTAGCCTGGGTTATGTATGTTCATTTTCTTATGATACCAAACCTGTGGTTTTTGTTTTCTTAGTTGTGTGAATGTCAAACTGCAGACAAGAGAGCCCAGCACATGAGTGGGCAGTTTCTTGCCCACAACCCAAAATAGGATAGGGAACTGGAAAGGTTAAGAGGACTTCCCCTTGGGGCCGGGAATGGGGGGGTTACATAAGCCAAGTGCTGGGTGTGGAGGTGAGTGCAACGTTCCAGCAGTGAAGTGCCTACTGGCAGTGGGCTGGAAGGGAAATGCTGGACTGGGAACCTTTCTATGGATCTTCTGAAAACCAAACCACAGGTACTTTCTACCTCATATAAGTCTGTGAGAGAAGAGCCACATGGGGCCATGCTGCTGCAGTAATGCTTGAGCACCCTTTTTTGGAGGGCAGTTGTGTTTTCAGGCTCTGCAAGGGTGCCTGCCGTGAGTAGACTGTGCATGGACAGCTTCTGGGGAGTTGGCAGGAGAGGACAGCAAAGCTTCACAGCATCAGAGTTATTTATTGAAAGGAAAACATTTTATTGTCCAGTTTTATGCCACTATTTGGTGCTGCAGTAATTTATCTCAAAGGACTGTTTCCAGGCTCTTGATGCCAGGTGATGTGAAGCTACAGCTAGGCCAGAACTCTGGTGCCAAGGTGGTTTTGAACAGCAGCCAGTGGGAGCAAGAAGTGCCAGGATGATAATAAAACACTGCTTCTGAAGGCACTTCCAGGAATTAAGTCTATTTTAAATTTAAGAAATCCAATGGTTTTGTAAGGGTAATTTCTAGATTTCTGGGGTAGATTTACCAAAGAGTAAATGCTCTGGTTCTCTTCTAGAAATACTCATTGATGAATTTAAAATACCAGACTTACAATGGGATTAATAACATCTGTATTACAGCAACAAAAGTATGCATCTTTGTTACTGATATCTTCATCTGTTGGGAAGGATGCCATCAGCTACAGATTATCTCTTGACTCCTGTAGTTACCAAAAGCTCATCAGTGACAAACAAGGCTAATGTGAAGTGTGAAGGAATACACCATTGGGTCAGCAATCCTCCCCCTGCCTACTTCCAGCTGTTATACTGTGTTAGTCTGGTATGGGAGTGACAGTTCTACTACATTTAATTTCCCTAGGAATCATCAGAAAAACAGGGGACAAAGGGAAATTATTTCAGCCATAGAGATTGGCACAAAAACTTATTAGTATACTGAGAGAGATTGGCACCAAGTAGCAAATTTCAGAGCCAAATCTTGATGCCTGAAAACTCAAGAAGATTCTTAGACCTGGAGATTTGATTTAGCAAGTTCTAGAAGTACTTTAAAACTTGCATAGAAGGTAGCCTTGCATTCCTCACCATCTCAACATTTAGTGCTGGTTACTTTGTAGTGAAAGCAGATTTATATTTTACTGGTCTTGGAATGACTGATTTGCTGAACATCAGAAGGTAGAATTTGCTATAACAAATTGTTGGATTGATGAGTATGCTGTTACTGACAACATGTGATGATTCAAAGGCAAACACATCTTGCTATGCCATCTCTTAGGAAATAATTTCTTCCTGACACTTCTAGTGATCATCTTACACCATGAAGCATGAGATTTGATTACTGATACTTTAGCATGCATAACTACAAAGGTTGTTAGTTTTAATGGAGTGGACAGCATTTCTCATGAGAGGTATAAACACATCATGTGTGTTTGAAATATGATTGTAATGATTTGGCTTATTCTGATACAGAAGACTTTGCTCAATTTGATTAGCTGATGAAAACACTGCATTGCTCAACAAATCAGTAGGATTCATAGTTAACATTTTTCATGAAGTCTTACTGTAAGGTAGTTTTCCTCTCAGTAATACATCTATCTTGAGTAGCAGCAACTTCTGCTGAGAATGTCAGGCTTAGGAACAGCACTGTGGAGCTGGATGTACCAGAAATGGCAGTTTTGTATATCTTCAAGGGAGAATTGGAATGACAGAGCTCTGTGATTTGGAGTGATCCATTGTTAAGTAATGATTTCTCCATCACCCCTTTTGGCCCTCACTTTCATGATGATATTTTTGGCCAACTAGCTTGCATATCAGAAGGACTGGTCTTCTTCAATAATTTTCTTGTGCTATTTATAACTGCTTCCTCAAAAGGCTGTGCCAGTTGAATTCAGTCTTTGATGCTTAGGTGTTTCAGAAGTAGCAGCATGCTAGGATTTCACATGCTGCCTCAGGAATTTTTTTAGTTTGCATCTGTGTATTGTGCAATTTCTCTCAGTTTAAACAACAGTGAGTGGAGATTGACTAACAAGCAGCTTCCTTCAGCTTGCTGCATCCTGGCATCAAGTTTTAAACTGTGGTTAACTTCAGTTACCAGCTGTAAGGGCAGTCAGTCAGGCAGGAATTAAGTGATGTTGTTGATATCTCCTTAATGCAACTCTTTAAATGTAAATAGAGTTGCAACAGTTGATCTTCAAGCCAGTTTTATTAAGAGAATGCCCTTTGGCAGATGTCTCCTTCTCTGGAGATAAAACCCACCTGGAGGCAACTTATTCTGAGCTCAAAGGTTGCAAAGGTGTAACCTACCTCCAGTTGGTTATTTTTATTTAATTCTGAATTTTTATATGAAATAAAAGAGCCAGAATAACTCCAGAATAGACTAGGAGTGCAAGGTAAACCTCTTTTCTGATACTGTTCATGAAATATTTCATAGCACAGACATTGTGGGATTTGCTGTTGAGCTGTACTCTCTATACAGAGTGACAGTAAAGGTGAGGACTCCTGTCACCTTTGGTCCCATACCTGGCTCTGTAGTTTGATTTCCCAGAGTGATCAATTCAAGGCAATTTACAGCCTGAGCACTGGATTTACACCTATCTGGTGTGGCCTACACATAAAACATCCTCTGCTAAAGATAATATTTTCACTGATCTTCAGCATAAGGGGAAATCCTTTAACATTTGGATTAATTCCAAGCCCAGAGGGATTTATTTTTCTTTTGGCTCTTCTCAGACAAATGATCCATTTGGGAAAATCCTACAGTGTCCTCCCCTGTCTGCTCTTATTTCAGCCACGATGTTAAAGCCAGCTATGGTATTTCCAATTCATGGGACCCTTTTCAAACCCCCTCTTCTGCCTGGCATATCTTCAAAATCTTGGAGAACCTGAATAGATTAAGGTATTAAAAAACAAAACAAAACAAAACAGAACAAAACAAAAAACAAAACCAAATCAAAATAAAAACCAAACCCCCCTCTGCTCGGTTTTGCTTGCTTTTATCACTGGGTCAGGTAGCAAGGTAGGAAGTTGATGGCCCACAGCTGAACCCTCCTTTTCAGAGCTGAATGTGTGTGGGTCCAGTTGTGCCCTCCACCACCAAGATTTCTGGACCTTCAATTTCAGTGAAACTGAATAGAAGTTACAAGCTGCCTACTCTTAAATATTTATGTAATTTTAAGGGATAGTTTTTTTCCCTCTCTTCCCACCCCCTCAGTTTTTGATGGCTTTCTTGTTTGGTACTTTTTGAATCCAGCCCCCACATTTCTAGATCCCAGGGGAATGTTTTACACACACCTGCCTACCCACGCCAGCCTTTGATTTTTACAGAGACCCGTAGCAGTGCTTGCATTTACAGTATAGCAAACAGAATTAAAAACCAAATTGAATCACACCTTGTGGCTACCTCAATCCAAATGCTGCAAGTATGAGGACCTTAAGTTATTATGCAGAAACCCTTATTTTCTTCAGATATGCAGACCAAATGTTCTGTGTCTGTTTCACCTTTTCTTCATTTCACCTAATTTGAAATTAGAGCCACAATGGATACAGAGCATGCCTGGCTGCCTATGTCTGGCAGGATTTCAGTCATCTGTGAATTCATATTGCTTTTTTAATACTGCTCATAAGTGATTATGTTTATTTTTAGACCATCTAGAAGATACAGAAGATGCATTAAAGAGTATGATCAATGCAGCGGCCAAGCTTACCTTGATGTGAATTTACCAATAAACTACTGTTACCAGATCTATACAGAGAATTGGGAAAAGCAGAACTGTAAGATGTCTTGTAACCAGGTCTCTTTTCCAGACTGGGTGTTGAGATCAGGTTATCTAAAGTAGGTGAGGAGTGAGTGGTGGTATGATTCACTACTTACAACACCATTCTGGAGGCTTTTTTTAGTTGATTTTTAGTGTTCAGTGGACTGCCCATTGATGGCCCCTGTTCTTTACTCTTGAAAGGAGACTTGTGTGCTTCTGGACCACCAAATAGTGGATGGCAGTTATTCTCTCCTGGATAGAAGTGCTGTTGAGAGAGTGCTAATATGAATCATCTTGCCCTAATATGAATCATCATCACTCAAACCTTTCCAGTTCACACCAGTAAACATGCTCATACTTACTATGGCAGCACTAACAACCACAGGGGAAAGACCCCAGCCTTTTGTGACAGAGCATAGTTTTATAAACCACCCATGTGGTTTAGTGCTTCAGTTTTATTAACCATTCTTTTGACAGCTTCTTAGCCTAACCATGGGTAAGGCTGCAGCTACAGTAGGTGTTTCTGAAATTCTCCCCACTGCAAAGAAATTGTGTACCAAATCTGCTGCCTCCTTACTACAAAACACTGCTTGTAATCCCTGGTAAACCAGCTGATTTGCTATAAGAATTTCTAGTTATTTAATTTTATGTCTTTCATTATTGGTTGTTCATAATCACTCTCAGCCTTCCAAACTTTCATGCCTCAACATTTTATTTGTTCTAGCTCATATTTCCTTTCTACTGGCTTCAGTTGAGCTCAAGTTGAGTCTTTGGTTTTTCTTTTTCTTTNNNNTTTTTTTTTTTTTTTTTTTTTTTTTTTTTTTTTTGAAAGGCACCTGTTTGGCTTGAACAATATCTTACAATATCTTAAATAAAATTTAACCATTTTATTGCTTTCTTCCATACTTTCCTGCCTCTTCTCCCTAAAGAACACCTCTTTTTTTGTGCTCTCCATGATCACAAACAAGTTTCTTAAATAGCTTCCATGCTGAGTCTAAAGATTTTAATTTCCTTGCTTTAAAGTTTTTTTTTAGTATCTATTGCACTTAAGCATAAAGTTTCTCTTCTGTGGTGCTTGTTGATGTGACTCCTCCCTGTGATGCTGAGTTACAGCATGGCCCTAGACACAAAGGGCAGGTCCTCCCTGACCTCCTCCTGATCACCTCTTCCCTCAGCTCCAGCCTGGCCCAGTGCTTGGATTAATGAATCTGATGGGAAACTGCCTGTGGCAGTGAAGGAGAAAAAGAAAAACAAAGAAAAAAAAGAAAAAGAAAAGTTACCCTCATCCCTAGTACCTGGTTTGGGACTCAAAGTAGTTCAGTGTTTCTTGCCAGACTCCTCAGGCAGAGCTGGGTTTGGTTTCAAGTCCTGCCTGTACCTGGATGCTGCTACAAGATGGATGAAAAGGTGCAGGTTCTCCTGATGTATTTTTATTTGGGAGCAGAACAAAACCTGATTAGCCAAAATCCTTATTCCTCTGTAAAAGCTGCATTCAGACTGTCAGGCTGAGGAGAACTGGAAGGTCTTGGAACAGGAAATTCTGCGAAAAACCCTGAGCTGGCAGGAATGACTTCAAATCTGTCTGCAGGGATCCTGGCACTAATTACCTGCAGCCCACCCAAACCATAGTGTGCTTTTACAGGAGCACAGCAAGTCAGGTATGAGGATGGCTCTGATTAATAAAATCATAAGAGGTCTCCATAGTTTTGCAGGCAGATTAATTGGGATCAGAAGATCTGGAAACAACAGAAATGTGATGTGCACTGACATGTTGTTTTTATTTCCCTTTGGTCCTTCTTAATTTTTCTTACTACTAGGCTGTAAGTGATAATGCTCCAGGGAAAATCCAAGTGTGTATTTTAAATCTCCTTTTGCATTACTCTTACACCTCAATTTATTTTGTTTCTCTGGATTGGGATTGCACTAAAATAAACTAAAATAAACCTCTAAATCAAAATAACTGGGCACCTGAAATTTTGCACCAGTGACTTCCTGAAGCAATTTTACAGAGCTTGATATTACCAGGCAAAGCTGCTCCCCTGACAGCCCCTGAATCCGTACTGACCCTGGACACCCACAGACAGCTGTCTCTCTGGCTCCTGTCTGCCCATCCCTACTGAGATCAAGACAGACATTTTCTCAGCAGGTGCCTTGTGCGCTGTCCTTTCTCCCTTTATGACTGCATCCCTTGGTGAGCTCAGTGCAGCAGAGGCTGTTTCCAGTCATGTAACTAGCAGCATGAAGACTCAGTGATATTTGGGAGAAACACACAGAGAAAACTCCCATACTGCTCTGGAGTGGGCATTTCTGTTTTGTCACCAGGCTTGGTGACTCCACCTGGCCACAAGTCAGGAATTAAATGTGAGTGGTGACAGCTGAGTGGATAACTAGTGTCAGGAGAAACTATTTTGGAGGGAAAAGCTGTGGGTGGATTTTGTAGCTGTCCAAGATAGGCTCAGTCGTGAAGGTGTGTAAGAATTCAGGTGGGATTGCCTGAGTCGGTGGTGGTGGTGTGCTGCCGGCTTTGGCTGAGCTTCACTGTTGCCAAAGAACTCAGCAGGGACTAACACAGTGGGAAAAGCCACTTTGGAGTATGTGCATCCACATGGAAGAGTTTTATTTTGGTCCTTTCAAGCCCTCATTTTGCACATTTCTGATGTTTAGGGAATAGTAAGAACTGCTACTTGGAGGTAAAGCATGCAAATATAACATGACAAAAGGAGGACTCTGGCTTCCTCTCCTCATGTTGCCAAGAGACCCTTGATGGAAAAGAACAAATGTCAGTCCAGAAAATTCAGGAAATTTGTAAACTTGGGAGTGTGGTGGTAAAATCTAAACAAAGATTTCAAGCTACATATTTCTCAGGTTTTAAGGCAGCTCTTTTCTAGAGTTCAAGTTCTTCCTGTCAAGGACTGAATGAAGAAAACAGATGTCAGATCTTTGCAGACCTGAATCCAAATGGTGCAGTTCCAGATTGGCTCCATTTTCCTTCTCTCTGCATTGTTACCTTGAAAGTAGCTAGCTCTGTTTTTTAGTTCTTAGTTTAATTTTTTGCCATTTTCTAGCACCAGAGCACAAAGTTTTAACCTTAAACAAATTTTTATAATCAGGTTCAAAACTCCTCAAACAAGTTATTTGATTGAAAGTAGTTCTAGTAGTGCTAGTTTTGCATTTGACAGGATCTATGCTAGCAGGGGCTGCAATGATGCATAATAGCACTGTGTTTTGTTATGTGAATGCTGTGACTGGTGTCTATTACTACCCAAAGGGAATCCAGAGTGTAGAACCTTAGCAAGTGACAATTTCCCCATGGATAATGGCACCCTGTTTGCTAGAAGGATCCCTTGACCATTCTTGCAAGATAAGTCATGGAAAATAAATTACAGGTTTTTGTAATGACTGTTTATCATTGCAGCAGTGCTGGCCAGTCTGGACTAGTAATGGGTTTAGATGACTCCCTAGTTTTGTTACATTCCTGTGCCTTAAGAGTTTATTTAATTGAACTGCTGTGTTTTTATTACCAAACTTTCCTGGCTTCAGCATGATATGAGGCAGTTCACAGACTAGGGGAGCATGGAACAGCTTTAATTGTTTCATATTCCCATCCGCTGTTCCTCCTCCTCCACCCAGTCTCTCCAGAGGTGCCTCTGGGTCGGGGTTGAATTGAAAAGTCATTTAACATAAATGCTTCAGTATGCCTTGGTCCCCCAGGTACAGTGGGCAAGGTACCAAACTTCCAGGCATTTTAAGAACATCCTGAGAATGGTGTGCCATAGTAACAGTGCTGCTGGCTGCAGTCTTGGCCCGCATGCTTTCCTTCAGCAACGCTGGAATTCCTCCTGCACTTTAAACAAGAACAGACGCTGTTCTCTAGGCTTCTTTCCATAAATATAGACAAACTGGGTCAAACTCTTTCCTCAGTTGCACTGAAGTAAATCAGAAGTAGCTCCACTGACAGCCATGAACATTGCAGTGAAGTTACACAGGCAGAGAGCAGAATTCAGACTGCTCTGCTTGCCTTTGTATGTAAAAGCTGTCACTGCCAGCCAAGCTAAAATGCTCATTTACTGCAGCACATGGATAGCATTATTGTTACTACAGACTTTGTTTGGGTG
Organism: Peucedramus taeniatus; assembly: GCA_013400575.1. Lineage (NCBI taxonomy): Eukaryota > Metazoa > Chordata > Aves > Passeriformes > Fringillidae > Peucedramus > Peucedramus taeniatus. The sequence continues at coordinate 35,898 of WBNO01029436.1, forward strand.
GAAGTCAGTGGTTAAACACCTGAAATCTCAGTAGACAAAAGAGAAGACTATAAAGTTTTATGACTGCAGAGTAGGAGATTGCAACATGTAGGTTCGATTAAAAAAAAAATCAGAAACTATGTTATATTACATACTTTAGAGGTTTTGTCACCGAGTTGATTAGTATGACTTAGTTATTAGCTGTTACTAGAAGCTTTCCACTGAGAAATGGAATTAGAAATACCAGTTGCTGTATTTTTATTCACAATCCTGTTGAATTAATCTGACTCTCCCAGATGCACAGAGAACGAGTCCTAAGGCTGTTTTGCAGGTTTAAATATTTGCCTATTTCTTTGTGGGGGGAAAAAATGCAATCTGTAGAGAGAAAACTGTGTTCTGTAACAGCTGGGCTTCAGATGCACACACCAGAGCAGAAAGGGACAAGGGCTGTCAGCCACATTTGGCCTTGGGCAGCTGTAATTTTGGGGACTGGGGTACTTACTTTCCTGGGCTAGCACTCGTACCTTTTCTAACTCTCTTTGGCAGCCCTGGACTTTATCCTATTCCTTTGGTTTCCCTTTTCTTTTCTCTGCCACCCTTACAATTCTTCTTCACTCCGCACCCTCTCCTCAAGCCCTGTGATAGCTACCCTGGGCACTAGAGAAAGGCAAGGGATTAGATGAGAAAACATTCATATTTTCTCACATGCACAAGAATTCACAGGTAGACACATTCCTGAAACATATTTAACATATCTTTTTTTTTTTTTTTTTACCTTGCAGCTAGATCATATACATCTTTTAAAAAGACAGGGTTTTGTCCAATCTCTGACTGGACAAATTTGGGTATTTTCAGTGCCAGCACAAACATGAGAAGATGTCAAAATGGTGGCAGAAGGTGTTGATATGAGGTTTACCTGTGGACTTGGCTCTCAAATGCAATTTCTAGGTGTCTTTTAGACAGCTAAATTTGCTACTCAGAAGAGCCTAACATGAAAACAGAAAGCCTTCAGCCAGACTGCAGTGAATTCATTAGAAATACAAAATGTTTTCAGGCAGTTGTTTGTGGTAACTCTCCAAGCCTACTCCTATACAAAGCCCCCTGCTTCTTCCTCTTCCTTCAGTTTTTCTGTCTTATCCTGTGTATTTTTAGCCAGTACAACCAGTGAGATCCAGCCTCTACCTGAACTGGGCTCCATTAGGTGAGCTCACTGGGTTATGACATTTAAAGACAGAAAAAGCACAAAAAGTCATTTGAGAGGGTGAGTTAAGAATTAAGATGAGCTTTTGAAGGTGTGGCAGCCCCCAGATCAGCCCACCCCAGTGAGTTTGACTTGTACTGGTTGCAATGAGCAAGTGTTGATGTTCCTCCAGCCTCTCTTAAAGTGAGCAGCTGGGCTGACACAGCGGGGTCCTGCCGAGTCCTGCTTTTTGACCTGATCCTGGGAGCCCTTGATTAGAGCATAAAACATGGGTAATGTGAGCCTTCAATTGTTTTCACATTTCTACTTGAGCATGGTGTGCCCAAAGGGAGACTTGTGGATGTTTAGGAGCTCACTGGTAATCTTATTTTACCCATTTTTATTACTGATTGAAAAGTACAGGGTTGAGGGGATTTTTTTCTAGTCATGGTTTTGCTGGTGGAGAAATACAAAGAAAAGAAATCCCTTTTGACATGGGAAATTATGTTATATTTTCTTTAATAAAGAGTAAATTTTATTGTGCGCCAAGCCAATTTATAAATGTGGTCTCTGTAACTAGCACTTTTAATTACAGGGGGAAAAATGGAATTAGTTCATTAATGCTGTGAAAAAGAACAGTGACCTACCTGCCAAATGGCAAGGTGGAAATAATTAATCTGGTCAATTAAAAAGAAACTGATAAATTAAAATGCAAGGCCTTCCATGTGGTGCATTAAATTAGAGTTGTAATTCCCAGAATGTTGTGTTTATTGTCAGACTTGATCCCTTCTTTTCTTGCTTGCCTTGATTCTGTGTTTGGCAAGTCTTGATAGTGAGCTCTTTGGTGTTCTATGCTAAATTCCTACGCCCATGCATATTTTGCCTGCAAGATCAAGCTCTTTGTGAAATCCAACTGATGAAATGCACATGCCTTGTTTTATTGTCATATTACAAACCTCCATATTCCCTTTGCTTTGCTTTGCTTGTTTTCCCACCGTTAAATGTCACTTGCCTTTCCCTGGGCTTTAAATGCCCCAGGCATGGGGCTGAATTGCTGGGGTCACCTCAATCAATTTATAACCTTAAAAATCCGATCCACACGGAAGCTACTGGGCTGATGGAGCTGAACCCTAAAGTATCCAGCATATTTGCTCCACAGAACTGGAAGTAGTAAAACAGTTACTTTTCTATAAATATCAGTAACTCCTCTTGACATTTACAAGTACATAGTATTTTTTTTACACACTGCATGATCTCAAAAGTGCTTAACAGATCAGTGAACTGTGTATCTGCTCAGCATTTGTAACTACAAAGCCATTATGTGCCCTGCACCATCCCTCACAAAAGCCCAGGACATTTGCATTAGCTCCTGTCCATCTCAAGGCCATAAATTGCAATAAGAAATATGGGCTACTTACTGAATGGTTGACCAGTGCTCTGATGCAGCCTACAGGAAAATATGAACGTTATTGTTTACTTTAACTAGGGCATATATCATACAGAGCCAATGACTTCTCGTTTGTTAAGATGAGAGTTGCTCTCCTCAGAAATACTTTGGGGCATGTCCCATTGCTAGGGAAAAACCACACTGAAGCCCAAAAGCTAGGCAGAGGATGATCTGCAAGTTTTATATCTGAAGTGTTAGAACTGGCAAGCATTAAAAATACAGGGGGAGAGCCAAGTTAGATGTTTCTGTGATGTGGTAAAAATAAGCAGTGCGTGTTACAGCCTCTTCAGAAGGTGTGGGTTTGCCTTGTGAGAGGGAACACTACTAGATGGAATAAACAGCTGTGGCCAGAAATCAAATTCCTGGCAGCTCAGCAGCTCTGGTCCTCCTTCTGCAAAACTACAAATCACCAGGGGGATTTCCCTCAGCCCTGCTCCTGCCAGCAGCTCTGCAAAATCACCAGACAGCCCCCACCACATGGTTTTAACTCCTGAACACTCATATGTGTCAATTAGATTTCCTCACTAAACCCTTAAGACATCATGATTCAGAGTTGAATTATACACCCTGCACCCATTTTTCTAATCTAAACCAGCATATCATTGCCTGTGTCCAGCTAGGAATTTCCTCCTGGAGAGGAGGGACACAAGAAGCTCCTATCAGTGACCAAGTACAGGGTGAGGCAAGGGATAATAAATTTATTTACTGCAAATGAACACAGAAAATTTAAAATCTACCCTGAGGTATGAATCGTACAAAACTCTTTTAAAATCATTCGGTTTCTCAGCACTTCTGTCAGCTTCTGCTGTAATGGCCCTATAAAAACTGAGGTGGGTGTCCATTGCTGCATGATGAAAGCTATCCCAGTTAAAAAAAAAAACAACAACAACCTCAAAAGCAGTTAAAAGGTTGCTGAGACCAGATATGTATGGGAGGCTGTCCTGACATGACAAGTTGTACAAGCATTGCTGAAGTCAAGGGAAATCCCAGCCACCCAGAGTGCCTGTACCATTCTCTGGGCTTTGTCCTGCTGGCTTGCAAGACTTTTTCTCCTCTCACCCCTGTGTCTTTCCACCAGCCCATGCCCAGGGAGTGCTGTGTATCACATACAGTTCCATCTCAGATCCAGATGTCCACCCAAGCTGTGTGAATAGACCATGTTATGCTTCCTGAGCACGTAAGGAAGTGCTCTTGTGTGTCATGAGCTTAGCTTGTGCGATAGAAACCATGCTTCTCCTCATCCCTGTGCATTTTGCCTCAGTACTTTGCTGCCACAAAGTTGTGGTCATGGATTTGATGAGATTGGCTCTAGTGTTACATATAACAGCAGAACAGGTGTGGGAATAAACAAATCCCAATTTGTGTTTCATGAAAGCGCCTGTTTGCAAACCCACAGCTGAAGGATTGAAGAGAGGTTTTAAGATGGACAATAAATGGAACTATTTAAAATGTACTGTAAACAGCTGAGTAAGCTCAGCATTCCATTTGCAAGGCCCAAAGCAGGAGGTGAGGGGCTGCTCTGCAGGCATCAGGATGCTGCTGCCTGGCCCCAGCAGCCACAGCCTGGCCAGCTCCTTGCTCTGCACAGGGGTGAGCAAGCTTGCAGTTGCAGCAATGCAGCCCCAGCGCAGGTGTGCGCTTTGAGGTGCTGTCTCAGCGCGCCGTGTCCTAAGGCACAGATTCCCACAGGTATTTGGCAACCTCCTGCTGAAGCTCAGGTGCCTACATGCCATGCAGATCTTGGCCTGAGGGCTCTGTTGCTTCATCCACAGCTGCTTCACCCCTGACTTTGGGCTATTGAGCAAAATGGCAGAGGGGGTGTGATGATCCTTAAAAGCCACTTCTGTGGTCAGAACCCAGTCTTGGTGCCTGCATGGTTCAGGTCCCACATCCCTATCCTGGGGGGAGGGAGAAGAGCTGCTGCTCACTGCACTGGGGGCCATTTTCCTACTCAGGGCATCCCTGAGTGTGTCCCTGTGTCCCTGCCATGGGTGATCTCTTCTGGGGGACAGAGGAGTAGAGGGAAGCACAAAGGAGTGAGGGAAGCTCACCAGTGGCTGAGCTGCCACAGTGTGGCAACCGTGTCATTCAAACCTGAGTTGGCCTTCTCTGCTTATGAAAATTTGCATTTTTCCAACAGGCTGTGCCTCCTTATGTTATCTATATTTGAGTCTTCCTCCTTTGCTCTTTGTGTCCCATTGCACCTTTGCTGTACTTGTCCTCATTTCAAAACCCACACATGCACCTCTGAGCAAGCTTCCAGGCTGTGGCATGTTTTATGTGTCTGTATTAGCTCCAAAGCTGCACTGAGATTACATGATGTCTAGATTTCCTTGCAGTCAAACTTAATATCCTGAGAAATGGGAAAATTTACTGAAATCCTGCAGCACTGGCCAGGGTGCAGGAGGGTCCACCCTGCTGTTTCCATGCCTATGTTGTTGCCATGGATGTGCAGAATTATCTGGCTTGAATTGCCTTTTTTTTTTTTTTTTTTTTTTTTTTTTGGCGTGGGGAGCAGAGAGGGGTGACATGGGTTTTTTGTGTGTCAGGATGGGACAAATGCACTTAAGTTAATTTTTCCACTGCCCAATTTAAATTAGTTGTGATGGGAACTCAAAATGTGTAAATCTGAAGAAACCTACAGGGGAAAAATGATGGTGAAAACATGCTGTGTGAAAAAGGTATTCAGCCTTCTGAGTACTATGGGAAAACAAACAGGAATAGCTGTAAGCAATAATCAGAAGGATATGAAATGTATGCTGGTACTTAGCTAGTATAAATATTCATTGCTTCAGGGGAGCCAGGCAAGCCAGCATCAGCTGAGGATATTAGCTACATGTCATGGACTGAAATATTTCTGTGAAAAAGAAAGAGGGTGGCTGTTTGCAACTGCATTTGCAGGCAGGCAGAGGCAAACCTCAGTCCCTTGGAGGCACAGAAGTGCACCCTGGCTCCCCTGCAGCCCTTAAAGACTTTTTCCCATCCCAGTGCCCTTGCTGCCGTCAGTGCTCCTGCTTGGCTGCTCCCAGTCTGGGATTCATTTCAGATGGGAAAAATGGCAGAGTGCTTCTCCCTGGGAGCTTTGCTGCATACACAGGATGCTGGGAGAGGGAAGGTGCTGGAGGGTTTGTGCCAGAAGCACTAAGCTGCTCCCAAGGGTTGCTCACCACACGGCATTATCCAGCTGCAGGGCTACTGACACACAGCGACAGCCTTGGAATCACCCTCCTGTGACATCCCCGCCTCTGCTCTCTAATGAGACAGGCAGGCTCTCGGGGAGAAAATGCAGCAGCAAAGAGCTCTTGGGAGGCAAAGCTGCCAGGCTTACTCCCCAGGTTTAAAGCAGAACTCACTCTGAATGAAATCCAGTGCAAATCCTCACTAAATGGAGATATGGTTATTGTTAGTGCTATAGTAGAGCCCAGGAAGGCTCCTTCAGGACTGCATCAGATCGCAGGGATTCAGACACGCAAGGTGAAGAAAATGGCAGTCAGGAAAATGGGTAAATGAATCTGTCTTTGTTCAGTGTCAGGAAATTAATGCCAGCTTCTTAAAGCATGGGAAATGACATTGGCTGCCAAATACAAACTGCTCTGGATTTCATGGGAATAATTATGACAGTGAAATATTTTCTTAACTTGACCTTTGGCCACATACTAAATGGAAAGAAGTAAATTTGGCACTGCAAATGCAAACTGAGCCAAATTAACTTATACCCATGGAGGATCTGGCCTTACAGACCCTGCTCCACAGGGCCAAATCCTGCTGTCACTTATGCTGGTGTAAATTTGACTTTGTTTTGCTGAACTGCATGGAATTACTGGGGCTTGCACTAGGTGAGTGCACTCACTAAATTGTGAGTGCACAATTTAGCACTCAGTGAGGATCCTGCCTCTTAGAGGTCAGTGGTGTCCCAACTGAGCAAACCCCAGCTCATGCAGGAGCTCTGTAAGGCAGAAAAGTAGGGGTGAGGGGCCCCCTGCGGGCTTGACAGAAATGTGGTCTGAGGTGGGAAGTCCTTACCAGAATTGCATCCCTGTTTGAAGGCAGCCTTCTGGAGATTAGTTCAGAGCCAGCGACCCCCTTCTAAGGGGTAAGCACACATTCACCAGCAGCTAAAATGAAATCTCAGTTTTTGTAGCTCTGGTTTGTACTTCTGGTTGTTTCCCATGTGTTGATTACCAGTCCAGTCATGCTCATTTGCTTCCTGCCCCTGGAACCTCTTAAGTTCAAATAAAGAAATGGTTATTGGCATTGTTACATATTTATTTGTATCAGCCCAGATTAAGACTCGGTGGTTCTGGGCTCAAGCAACAAACAAAATGACAATGTTAGCAAATGAGATGATGACCTGCTTTGCATTCTCATTCTGGGCTCATTTCCACCAGTTTAATTCAATAATTACTTCAGAAGAATAAAAAAAATGATAGCACTCTCTTGGTACAACAGGACAAACAACCTGGACTCAATCCAGCTTATATTTTCATCAGAAAAAGGAGAACATATCAGGCAGGAAAAATATTTTAGGAAGAGAAATATGTCACAGCCCATTTTTGGTTTACATTTCTGCAGTAACTGCATGGCAGAAATATTAAGCAAGTGTTGTCACGTAAGTTGCTTTCCTCATCATCTAGAAGCAAGGCTAATTACTTAGGTTAAAACTCAGAATGAAAGCATTGGCTATTTAGGTTTCTTGTGTAAATATGCATCTAATTGAAAAATGGAAATCAGAGAAAATAGTTCTGCAAAACATGGTACAGTCTTAAATTACAGGAGGTTAATACACATCCTCTGTGTTTTCAATTGCAAAAGATGGGAGGTTTCTATTTAATGTGTCTCCCTAGGGAGGAATTATCTGATCTCTAACATGAGAAAACACCAAAGCCAAGGCAAAGGCCTGCTATTACTCTATCACAGAAAAACATGTTTCTTTGAAATTTCATCAGCTAGAAAATCAGTGAGTAGGGTTTCATATTTCACAGAGGAATTTTACTGGGGGTTTTTTGGGCACAAATGATAAAAATGCTATAAATTCTATCTCAGACTCTGCAAGTGAAAGGTTTAAGAGATTATGTGAGTAAATCATTCATCCCTTCTGAATATCCTGCTGATAAAAGGGATCCCCTGATGTGATATATACTGTCAGGTTTGAATCTGAAGCAGAGAATTTCTTTCAAGTTCCCTTCAGGGAATCTGTACATTTTATGCTGAATATTAGGATCACCTCTCCAGGCATGGAGAGGAAGCTAGAATGAGACCCTAAAGCCATAGAGAAATTATCAGAAAGAGATAAACTGGTTTCCTTTTTTTATTAAATTCTCCTATAACTAGCTTTATAACCTAGCAAGTCACAAAAATTTCACAGTACATTACACACGCTCACTGGCAGGCATTTCACAAGATCAGGGAGGCGTCTCTACGCGTTCTACCCTGGATTGAGCACAAAGGCAGAGGGCAGGGCTCCCGCATCTCCCTTCCCAAAGACGCCATCCCGCTCTAACAGCTTTATGTTTTGTTGACTGTTTCACTGCTACCGAGTCATGTCACCAGCATTTCATGCCTTCCGAAGCCCCGATACTTTCTTGCGCAGGCTGAGAGGCAGAGAAGAAAGTGGTCGCGGTTATGCCGGGTAAAGCTGCGGCTGCTCCCCATCTCTAAAGGGAGGGTGATTCTTGCCTTGCACACGATTGCGAGCGCTCAGCAGAGGCGGGTGGGGCGGTGCTGCCGCGTGTGAACAAACGCTCCCCGCGATGCCACCGGCACGAGTCCGGGGCGCTCTGGTGAGGTCAGGTGTGCCCGGGACTGAGCAAATACCTGCCTAGAGCTCAGACTGCGCTACTTAAGGGCAGCTTCCTCTCCAGAGTGCAGTCCCTGTAAGATGCTAGAGGGCAGCAGGAGGCTGCGGTGCTGCATGGCATTGTCTGCATCCCTAGGCTGAAGGCACTGGCACCCAAAACTGCTGTTTTCCTGCTGATGCTGAGAGGCAGCACAAGCGCCTCTCTGCTGGGTCGTGCACGTCCTCGCTCCTTCTAAACGCGAGGAAAAGGCAGCAGGGATTTCCTGGAGAGCCGAGGGCAGGCCAGCACTGGTCCCGAGGGAGCAGGGATGTTGCCTTTCACCGCTTGGTTGGGACATTCCTTCTCTCTAGCCGTGCGACGCAGGGAGCTCTACCGTGGGCTGGCAAGCGGGGGGTTCCGCTCCCCTTTGTGTCGGGAGCGGCCCTGCGCCGGAGGCACGGCCCGTTCCGGCTCCCGCCCATTCCCGTTCCTGCTCCCAGCCCATTCCCGTTCCCGCTGCCGGCTCGTTCCTGCTCCCAGCCCGTTCCCGTTCCCGCTGCTGGCCCGCGGGTCCCGGCCCAGCCCGGCGCAGCAGCGTCCTCTGCAGCACGGCCCGGCCCCGCCGCAAGGGTCCCTCGGGCTGAACCGGGACCGGCTCCTGGTACTTCCCGGGGGAAACGCTGTGTCTCTGCGGCAGCGGCGCGGGGGTGTCGGTGTGCTGGCCGTGCCTTTGCTGCCGGGCCGGCCATCAGAGCGTGTGGCGCTCGACGCTGTAAAAACGCCATGTGGCTTGAGCTGCTCAGCAGGGGAAGAGCAAAGGATTTATGTGCGCTCCGAATGCCCCGTCCCTCAGCGCTGATGGTGCTTCTCCATCTCCTCCTGCACCGCGTGGGAGCCGCGGTGATAAATACTATTGACAGAGTAAGAAAATCCGACAGGCCGTGTCGAGCTCTCGCGTTCCTGTTCGCCGGCCGTGTGAGCGGCCGTGAATCAGCGGAGGGGCACACAAAGAGCTCAGTGAGGCACCAGAGAAGTGCAGCTCAGAAAAATCCTAGCTCTGCTAATTTTAATTTAGAAAACGGCTGTTAGTAAACAGTTCAACCCAACGGGATCTGAGTGTTAGCCAACTCCCTCTGCCCTCTCCCACGGGAAAGAGAGCTATAAAATAAACCCGATTCATAAAAAGCTGTTCGTCAGCATGTTCCCTGCTCGTGACACAGGCTGGAAAGGGTCCTAGGGGCAGAGCTGGGGGAAAGGAGAAGGTAAGCAGCAAGAAGGGCTGAAATTCAGGGAAGTGGATGACTGTGAGCAGCAGAGCACAAAAAGGAGAGGCTCAGATCGTTCAGAGCCAGTGCATACATTCACCCCGGGAAGTTTAGAAGTTTGTGATGCTGAGTGATGATTCCCACGTTCCAGAGAAAACGTGGCAATTGTGTTTCCGATCTCCCTTTCCGAGCCGTTCCTGGTAGAGTGGCTGTGGGGACACGGGTGTCTCCCGGGGCTGGGCTGCGCTGCAGGGCTATTCCTATGCGGGCTGGCTGGCAGTGCTCAGCCCTGTGCTCGGAAACGCGGCGGCTCCGTGCCTGCTGCCGAGGCTGTGCCTGGCCACGTCCAGGTGAAGGATCAGAAAACCCTGCCAGCTTCTGCTTCTCGTTGTGCAACAGTGATGTTTGCTTAATGTGCAGCAGCTGCGCCATGGGAAACATGGGGTTAGCTGATTTCTAAGCAGCATTTTAAGTGGGTAGAAACAAGGGGTTTTGTCATTGAATAAGACTGGTGTTGTAGCATTCCAGTACTTTCCAGAAGCTGTGCTTGGACGGCTTGAAATAGTAGTCTGTGAAAATGAGTATTTTTTAAGGTGCCAATTTAAGACTCATTGAAGTCAATGTGAACTTTTAAATTTGTTTTCCTGGCCTGCAGTTTGGACTACAGTGAATTACTACAACTACAGTGAATTTAGGGGAAGATCTTCAAAAGCAGAAATATTCTGGACTGTTTGGTTTGGTTTGGCGAGGCCTGCTCTAAGGCTTTATTAGTTTAAATTCAGGCAAGATCTAGGAAAGTCATGCTAATCAAAAGGTTCTTAGGAAAATGAGTCCAAATATCTCAATTTCTCTACTTAATGGAAAAGCATCAGCCAAAAAAAAAATGCTTTGCGGAAAATAGAGCCTAAAAGTTTGTCAGTACTTAAAGCCTCTTTTACTTAATTTAGAAACTCTTTCTTTGTGTAGAACAGGTTGTCCAAATGAGGTGCAAATACACTTCCTTCAAAACCATGAAGAAGATGTGCATTGTCCCAGCCATACCCACTCCTTAAGAAGACAGCAGGTTTTAGCAGAGTCCCAAAATACAGAGGTATTTAATTTACTGAAAGGCTACAGAGAAATAAAGGAAGAGAAGCCTGAGGGAGAGGAAGGGATGGATCTTTCAGTGCTCATCATCTTTCAGCCCACACAGCCACATTATCACATTAGTGTTCCAAATGTGAATTTTTCAGAGTTAGACTCTTCTGCCTTTGCTAGAAACTGAAGCCAGTATGGATTTGTGGAAGTTTTGAACTCAGGCTTCTAAAATAGGATGTTGTCAGTAAGATATTGTGGAATGGGCTGTCAAAACCAGCTTTTATTCCTGTATGTAATTTCACCATTTTAAGAGAAATAACATTCCTTGTTCTCCTTGTTCTCCTGCTAAAAGGGGCTTGCTGACCCTGTAGAAGTATGCACAACTTTCCCAAGGAAGGTGGTCATCATGTTCCTCCCAGCACTGTATAGGAAGACTCTGCTGTCTCACCTTTTGTCTCTGTCTTACCATAAAGTCAGCCACTCCTTGATTACAGAATTTTTTTGATCAGCTCTGACTGTGGAGCTGATCACAAGGGTCCCTGGCATTCACTACTGTGTTTTGCTGATGGTGTCAGCAGACATTTGATGGAGATTTGAGCACCAAGGGGATCCAAGGTGGGGCATGAAGTAACTTTTATCTCAGGCCCTCGTACCTCTCCTGCTCCTGCCAGTGCAGGTGGGCTGCTGTCAGAACGCTGCTCTGAGGCCTTTGCTCGTGCAATGTGTGGTGTGATTACTGCAAAGGTAATTGGGAAAAAAAGATGTGTCCACTGCAGTACAACAGAGTTTGTCACCTGCAACGTGGGTGTCAAGCCCTTACAAGTTTTGAGGACAAGAACATTTCACAAGATGTCCTGTAAGGACAAGATGCAAAAGAGGCTATTAGTGCAAATAAAATCCTGGAGACTGAACTTGGTATGGGGGTGATGTACATGGGAAGCATTTTCTACTGCTCACCTTTCAGACACTGATGCTGCAACACAGGACTTCTTTCCCCTTGCTCCCAATAAAAAAAAAAACAAACCAAAAACCAACAACAACAAACAAACAAACAAAAAAACCCCACAAAAAACCACAACAACAACAACCAAATGAACAGAGGCTCTTGCTCAGGAATCTGAGCTTATCTGCAGCTGTTTACCCATTGCAGGCCCTGGGAATATGGTCAGATGTTTCTGGGTAGTGTTTTTGATACTTTTTTTGGAACAAAAGGACTCTGCTGACTTAAGGCATTAATTTAGGCGGATTTTACTATATGTATAGGAAGCATAAATTGTTACTTGCTCTCTTCCTTTCTCTCTAAATAAAAATGTATGTGCTTTCCTTTAAAAATGTATTTTGTGTGTAAGTCACACAGTGATAACATTAAATGTGGTATAAAGACGGTAATAAAAGTGGTTGTAACATTTATATATTTTTCATGACCAAAGTGCTCTGCAGTGGGAGATGCTATAAACGCGTGCTTGCCACTGGAGGAAGCAACAGTCCTGTGCTGCAAAAGATGTCAGCCACATGAGTGCAGGCCCCAGTGCTGGGCCCAGAGTGTGTGGTAGCTCTCCAGGACAAAACGAGGGCAAGGGCGTCAGCCCCAGCATGTCACTGCCATGGGAAGGTTGGGTGCTATTGCTGAGGAAGAGGCCGTGGTGGACAGGGTGGAAAATGCTGCTGGAATAGAGAGGAGACTCCATGCAGAAGCATCTCTTGATGCAGCAGAGGAGGAAGCGCCTGTCCCAGGCCTCCTCCTCCTGTTGCACCTCAGCTCTGCCACTTCTCCCTCTTCTTTCTGCAGCAGAGGCCTCTCCACTTTGTGGTCCTTGTGTTTGGCATCACCCAACCTGCTCAGAAGCCCTGGGGTGTCTGCGGGCACAGCATACTCCCTGAGGAAAAGCACATAAAAACAACAGGAAAAGGGAAGAACAGGAAGAATGCTGCTCTTGGCATTTTTGTTGTGATGTAACAGGATGAAACCAATTCCAGGCATGCCGACTGCCCTCTAGCTGTATCTTCCAAAACAGCCACAGCTTGCAGAATTCCACAGCCTTTTTTGGGGACATTTTTCCATTGGGAGCATGGCTCATCTCCCTCCCCAGCCTGTGGCCAAGGAGCCGGTGCCTTGGCTGCAGCGGGCAGTGTGTGCCAGAGCCGGCGGGCGCCGCTGCCTCTGCCTGCTCGCAGTGCACCCGTGTGGGCACGGGAGGCAAGGAAGCCACGGAGCACTTGGGGCTGCAAACCCTGGCAGCACTGCCCTCATGAAAGCCACACTCTAGCTGTGTGGAAAACCAAAAGCATATCCATATCTGAACTGCTCTCCATTAGAGGGCATTCAACATTTGCATGGGCATGAACCTGCAAAGTGATTTTTTTTTTAAATGTCCAGTGACTTTTACACAAAACGCACAATGAATATTAAATAAAGGGCATTGCCTATTGTTGCACTTCAGACACTGTTATGTAGTGTGACTTTTTAAAAACTTTTTTTTTAAAGGTCATGCTGTTTATGCTGCATAATATATAATACAATTGCACTGTAAGTTAGAGACATGCTTTACAGCCTGCTGCTGTGCTTCATGGAGGTGAACAAAATTTGAAATCACAGGTCTCCTCCCCATGGGGAAACAGTTGTGGGAAATATTTAATATCACAATAATCAGGGGCTTAATGGCCTAGTGATGAGCTATGGAGGCCTCTCTAGGACACCTTGCTGCATTGCCTGTCTGCTCTCTAGTCGCTCTAGAATATTTTTCCATTCTTAACACTGTTAAATTTGATTTTAATTTTAATTGTTATAAGACATTTAGGGTAAACTGTAGCATTACCTAACCCACAGCATTTCCTTTAGTCACATGTGATATGCTCAGCCCTGACAGGTTTCTCCCCTAGCAGACAAGAGCTGACATTCTCTGTGTTGAAATGGCTGTAGGCCTGTGTAGTTCCTATATACATTAACTCTCTGGAAGGATTAATTATTCTATTCATTTATAATAGCTTCAAAACTCCAAAAATGCTGTTCTCTTTCTTCTCAGGTAAACCACAGCATAGAAACTGGATTCTGACGGACATGCAGACTGATTCAAAAATTCCCTCAGGACAGCTCTTCAGGAAGCCAGTATCAAAGGTAAGCAAATGAGTTAAAGCAAAGGATTTTTGATCCTTATTTTAAAAACTTCAACTCACACATTGCTTCAAAGGGCAGAATACACAAAAAGGAGAGCAGCCATGGAGCAGAGAACCAGAGTGCATAAAAGCACTGGAAGGCATTTTGGTTGCACTTCACTGTAGAACACATGTTTGAAAAGGGATGGGAAGACTGTGGAGAAAACACACTGACTGATGCCAGGGTGAAGGAAATGCCAAGTAAAGGAATTAAGCAAATAAACAAGGTTTTGGAGAAGTGCTGAGAGGTGCAGGAAGAGTGTAACACAAGGAGGAAACAGAAGCAGATTTCTTCCACCCAAGGGTACAGGTTGTAAACCTTGCATGAAATAGAAATTACAATGGGTTTTTCTTAAAGAATATAATTTCACATTCACGGGTCTCTTACCACAGACTGTTTTAAGAATAGTATTTGGATTGGAGGGGCTGCACGCGGAGGAATGAATTACTAAGTAAGCCCTTGCTACTGAACAGGTTTTCAGGGCAACAGCTGCCACCCAGATGGTGTGGGCACTGGGACTCTGAGGGGCAGCACTGAGCAGTGTCTCTGAAGCCAGCTTTCGTAACAAATTTTATTTCAAAGGTAGATCTAAACTGAGGTATCATCCTAATAGAGCCTTCTTGGAATCTATTCCTGGTCCCTGTATTAGTTATAGAATTTGCTAGAACACTCATGCATTATTAATGAGTTGGCAAAACGAAATGTTTATGTTTATAAAAAGGATTTTTTAATATAAAGCCATTTCTTCTGTTTAAATATACGATCTATGTGATCTGCAACATATTAAAAATACCTTAGAAAAAGCAGAAGAAACGTTTCATGCATAGACACAAACTAGAGAATTAAAACAACAGCTTCTTCAAATTCTATCCTAGAAGAGACAGATACCTTCTTTTTCAAATGTCAACCAATGAAAAGAAACTTGATCAAATTTCAGAAGGATAAAGTATTATGGGTGAAAACTCTATGGTATTTCTATAATGACATTCTTGGTCAACATATCTTAAGTTGTATTTAACATGACTGGTTACTGAGAATGCTCCTAGTTATCTGGTACAGCTTAATTTCATGAAAATATTCTATTTTCTACTGAATGTTGTTAAAATACAGCAAAAAATCCTTAAAGATTTTTGTGAGGGTTAGCATTACCTCACAAGCACAAGAAAATAACAAAGTTCTCATTTCTGCTGTATGATAACAACATTTACTCAGCCCACCCAGTGATCTTATACATCAGTGCCCTCAAAAGCCTGGCTTCATAGGTGACTGTGTTTTTCCCACTGTGCATCCCACTCTCTTCAAGGGGGTGCTCAATGACAGCTGGGATGTTTCTTCCATACTGTTCACATTGCTTCAGAAACTGCAGGCACTCCTGAACCACGCTGTCACGCAGCATGATCATGTGCTTGGACATGTTCTCCAGCAAAGACAGGAAACACCGCTTAGCATAATACCACGTGTCCGTGCTCAGCTTCTTGTTGTATGGCTCCAGGCTTTTAATGATCCTTGAAATACCAAAGTCATAGTTTCCCTTCACACAGTAGAGGGTACCAATGACTAGATTGACAATACAGAGATGGTAGGTATTTTTACCAGGCTGATCATAAGAGAGCTGCTCTTCTGCCTTCTCAATCTTCCTCATTAGTTCCTCTGCATCCTCATTCTGGCTTGTCAGGATGTAGGAAACGCAGAGGTTTGCTAACACAATGGCACTGACATCGAGAATGTTGTCGTAGTGCTTTTTAACTATTGGCTCATAGAAGCTAATAGCCTCTTTATACTTGGTCTCCTGCATGAAGAGCACGTGAGCCACATTGAGCTTCCACACCTCGTGTTCCTTGCAGAACTCCACTGATTTGTGGAAGATCTTTTCTACCATTGTGTAGTTCTTCATGTCCCAGTAAATCTTTGCCTGGGCCATCAAGACAGGTATATATTTATCCAGAGTCTCATCATATTCATTAATTGCCTTTTTTAGAGCGTCATCATCCCAATTTTGCCTAGCTTCCTGTACCTGTTTTGTGAGTTTTCTCAGCTGCTCAGTTATTGTCCCTGCTGAATCATCTAGCTTGTGGAAAGCCTCCTCAGGGGCAGTTTGACAAGTAATAATGGCATCCAAGAAGTTGTACAGATAAGGTGTGAGCAGTTTGTAGGTCAGATGGGCATTCTCTGCCAGCACGTCAGCTGCCAGGTCATAGTATTGATGCTTGCAGTAGAGAAGTAGCAAGTTACCAAAAGTTTCTGGTGGACAGGGGTTCTGCAGGAGAAGAAACTGCAGCTTCCCAAACCCATCGGTGGGCTGGCTGTCCATGTTCATGAGCGCTTGGTTGTGCAGCGTGACGGGATCCAGCTCTTCCTCGGCCCTGGGTGGCATATCCGTGAGCGCTTCCTGCGCCGCCCGCACATTGCGCAGCTGGTACTCAATGGCCGCCTTCAGGTTGAAGGCCTCCACCAGGGCCGTGCGGTGCAGGAGCAGCGTGTTGCCCACGCTGCGGACCTCGATGCCCTCGGTGGTCATGCCCACGTTGAGCTCTGGGTGCTGGTGGATGCCGCGCTTGATGATGTCGGATATGTACTTGAGGGCGGCGTGGTACTGCTTGGCCGCGTAGGAGCACAGTGCCATGTTGTAGGACAGCTCCGGGCAGCACCCCAACACTTGCATGGCGCTGGCAAACTTGCCGCTGGCCTCTTCGTGCCGGCCCTGCCGGTACAGCAGGCAGCCCAGGTTGACCTCGGCATCGGCCCGCTCCGACGGGTCCTCGGCCGCCCCGGAGCCGCCATCAGCAGCGGCGGCGAGCTCCTCCTCCACCAGGCTCTGGGCCGCCGTGAGGTCGCCCTGGGCATAGTGGACAGCGGCCTGGAGGCGCAGGGCCCGGCGGTGGAAGGCGGGGGCGTCCAGCAGCGGGCTGGCGACGCGCAGGGCCTCGGCGAACAGCCCGGCCTTGTAGAGGGCCTGCGCGTGGCACAGGCGGTACGGCAGCAGCTGCGGGTGCAGCGCCACCAGCTGCTCGTAGCACTCGGCCGCCGCCGCGAACTCCTGCAGCTGGTAGTGGCAGTAGCCCAGCAGCGAGAGGCAGCCCCGGGAGCGGCAGCTCTTCTGCAGCCCGCGATTCAGCAGCGACACCGCCTCCGCGAAGCGCCCGCTGCTGATGAGCCCGTACACCACGGCGGTGTGCTGCCCCTCGGGCACCGGCGCGGCCTCCATGGCCGGCCCCAGCACTNGCCCCGGCCTGACCGGCCGCCTTGCCGCCAGTGGGAGCTGGTGCCAGCAGCGGAGCCGAGCCCTCTGCGTTTGCCCGCCCTCCTCTGCTCCCCTTCCTGCGCCCGTGTCCCGAGCACTGACTGGCATGGCTGTTCAGTGCCGGTTCCGAACTGGCGCAAAGAGCTGGAGCCTCCTGAAGTTGCTGCCTGGGCCAAAATGTTTCCCTCATTTCGGGATCTCGTGCAGCTGGGAGGAATAGAATAAAAATCAGCTTCTCTATTTCTAAGTGCTGTGTAATAGTTCCCTTAAGCAGTAAGTGGTGTAAAAGCAGGCTCTAAGCTAAACACGTAGCCCAGGGCAGGAAACATTTACCTTCTGAGTCGGGCTTTGTCAACGTGAAACATCCCCGTTACAGCCCCTTAAGATCCAAAGCTGGTTAAGGCTGGTGGATGGCAGGAAGTATGTCTGTACCTTGGCACAATCCGACAGCTTTCACAGCTTTCAAAAGTAGAAGAAATTGCTTCCAACTTTTCTTATTAAACAATGTAACTGTGCTCTGGCAGGACTTCTTTCCCCCCATGGTATTTCTACTGACCAGCGATACTCTAGAGCACAGACTGTATAATCTGTGTAATTCTGTGCATGTGAACAGCTCCCTTAGGGTCACCTTAACCAGGTCTGGTTCCTGGTCGCTCCAGACTAATTCCAAGCATATCCACTGAAGGAGTTTGGTTTGCCCCCAGGAATGAGTGCTGCAAGGCTGTGTGTCAAAAATCATATCTGGGCTGCTCAGTCTCACATGTTTTCAGGATCTTCTATTTGTGTGATTCAGTAACCAACAGATACAGCTGTGGCTGATCCCAACAAGTTCAAAGAAAAGTAAAAATAAAAAAAGAAAATCATAGTAAGCCATTAAAATTATTTATCTTTTTAAAGACCAGTAAACCCAAGTTGCTAATTTCAAAAGCATGCTTTGAAAGCTGAACCAGCATAGTTTGATCTACTAAGCAAAACAGTAAGAGTAATGGTTTTAAGACAAAAAAAAAAAGAGAAAAGGAAAAGGATGCAGAAATCTTTTAAGTTATACATTTTGCAAGTATCTGGGATTCACTTGCCTTAGAACAGACACATGGCATTTCTGTGCATTTGTCAGCTGTCTCCCACAGGCGTATTCCCCAGAAAATTAAGATGTAATGGCCTACATGCTTAAAAATTTGTCATGAAATACAAAGTGATCCAAGAAAGAAAAGGTAGCAAGCAATATACAGGATGTATTCCAGTAGTGGCACGTTCCAGCGATGGGAATCTCTGGGCCATCTCAGTTCAGCAGATTATACGTCCCACTTCATTGCTGTGTTAGAAACCATTCATATGATTTTACTCTTTGAAAACTCTTCCTTTGAAAAAGCCATTAAAAAAAAACCTTCTTCCTCTGTATTTTCTTGCCTGTAACACTCTAGGCATTGAAGTGCCTGTTAGTATATTTTATATATCTTTGAAATAAATCTGTTTTAAACTTTCACACAATGCACAAGTGACGTATCAGCAACTAAAATTGTTTTGATTTTATAAAGGGAAAATAAGTATTTGGCCTGTAGACTGAAACACTCCTGTTTTTCCACTAGAATGAATTCATCTAAATATTATAAATGACATTAGGCACTGCTGGTTGCAGTTTTCAAATATAATTTGTGAATACTAGTATTGGCTTTCTTAGTAACTACAGGCACATTATGAGATTGCAGTGCTCTCTAAGAAGGAGCAATTAGCAAGGTCACCGGACCAGGAAAATGCAGCTGCTGTACCAAGGACACCATCTGAAGAAATACCTGAGCTAGAATGAAACATACTTGTCTACACTGTGGTTACAAAACATACAATTGACCTTCTTGGCAAGACCCCTGGCTCTGTAAATCGTAGGGGCTGGCAGAGACAGAGCTGTGTGGAGAGTTCTGTGTCTGCCTGCCACATGAGGCATCCAGTTTAAACCTCAGTGAGCTACTGCTGCCTGACCTTGTGCAGCTCTGCTTCAGAGCAGGAGCAAAACCACATCCTGACAAGCAGAGTCTGCATCTCCATCACATTGTGAAGCTGTTCTTATTTGTCTGTAGGTGCTGGGCTGGGAGGGAATTGTCTGGTTTCACTACTCGACTTAGGGCCAAAAACACCTTTTGGACATCTCATTCTTGGGAGGCTCTTCTATCTCAACCATTGGGGAGCCTCTACCCCAGGTGCTCCTTGCCTTGAACAGTGTTCAGTTTTCTGGTGGGGTCACATTGTTGTGTTGCAGGGGGGCACTTTAGTCCAAGGGAGTGCACATAAAAGACCTGAGCTCTTCCACCAAAGCCTGTCTGCCTCATGCCCCTCTGAGGAGTGAAGCCAAAACTGGGGCTGTACCCAGTGGGTATCCTTGTCTCCTTGCTGAGCACATGAAAGGGGCTTTAGCAGAAGAGCAGCAGACAAGCCCACCCTTGTTACTCACCATCAGCTGATTACTGGTGGGGCAGATGCGCCTGCAGTTCAGAAGCCTGCTTGAAATCAAGCAGGATTTGAATGTCAAGCTCCTTCCTGATCAGCTTTTGCAATTGTAGAACATTTATGGTGGGTTTTTAAAAATTATTGTTTTATTTGGGTTTCATTTTTTGTGAGGAAAGGGTGATTTTGGTAACTGGTTTCACAGGTGGGAGCCTCAAGTGAAATGACTGTTTGGCCTGAACTACCTTTGAGGATGGAGATGAAGACCTGAGCATTTTCTGGTGACAAAATCAGGGCTGCTGCCTGGCTCCTATGAGACTTCAAGGCCTAGAAACCTGACCAAATTCAGGCTGCAGTTGGCATGAGTCAGTAGGACACCTAGAATAAAGGCATTGCCACAACTAACCTGAAGCACCTCTGGGTGTCCTATGGACAATCCATGTGCCCATCAAATTTTAGCACTGAAATTGTAAATGCTAGAGGCCTCATTCAAGGCCAGGTTTCCACTTACAGCTGGGGCAAAGAAATGGTGACTTGTCTTTTGCTGATGTGCTGGGCATCTCAAGGGAAAGGCCAAGCAGCACTGTCCTGGGTGACAGCTGTGTTCTCCATGTGCTCTCTTGGTTTGTCCTTGCCTCTTGTGGACCATGTTTTATATGCATTTACAGAATTAGGCTGATTTTGATTTTTTTTTTAAATCTCTCCTTGTTCAGCAGGTAGGGAAGCAAGTAAAAGACAGAGAATGAGATTAAATAACACAAGACACAATCATGTCTCTTGTGCATATCTCAGAGAGTTTGGCAGAACTGACTGAAATACTGGGAAATTGTTTCCTTATTAGAATTAATGAAAAGCAGATACAATTTCCGATCAAGTTTATAAGCAGTAGCTAGAAAACGTTTCCAACAGTCTTAAAATATAATAGAATTGAAATATGTTTCTTTAATGTACTACATACTTCCACAAAGAATCATCTTTTTCTCACTTTTTTTTTTTTTTTTTCTGTTTCCTAAGCTAAGTCTTAAAAAAAGAAGATAACGTCTTTGTTTAGTTGGTTGGGTTTTTAAGATTGAGCTATACGACTTTCAGAGACTGAATGCTGTTCTGAGATGCACTGCTGGGTCCCCCAGTTTCAGTAGGGTTGCTTCGTTTTTCCTGAGAACAATTTGATAAGATCAAGCCGTGTGCTCTCATTTTCTTCCTTGTGATGAAGGAACAGAACCATAACATTAGTCAGCAGTTTCTGAATTTTGACCCACAATGGCAAAGATACCAAAAGACAGGAGAAATAGATGGAGGCAATTACAAACAGTCACTTGATTGATGGTTGACATTGTTAGGGCTTCAGCTGTGTGTCAGGCTGCGGTGCTGCCGAGTCCCCATCCCTGCCAGTGGGTGTTGCCATGGGCAACAGTGCACTGAAGCCAATAAAAAGGAGAGGAAATGAGGGGAGACTCAACCTTCGGGGAGGCCGTAGGGTATGCATTATAAATTATGTTATACTTAGCAGTATGCAATATCAAAATTCAGGAAGGCCGTGTGTACCTGCCAGCAGTACTGTCGGTTCCTAGTAGCTGTTTTTCCAATAAAATATGTGTCATAGGTTTGTATGGCTTGCTGCTTACTAAACTGCTCTGGCTTTATTCAGAGAAGAAAGAAGTGGTAAAAGAACAGCAGAAACATTTCTATTTGATGTGTGTACTCACTGCTGTGCAGTTTGCATTTCTGCTCCTTCCCTGCTTTCTTCTGCTAGAGAGCGATGTGGTTCAGTTGTGCACTAACAGATTGGCTCACAATGCTACTGAATTTCCAGCTATTGTCCTACACACCATTAGAAGCACAGAGCATTTTTGTTTTGTTGTGTTTCTTTTAAAGAAGCGATCAGCAGATTTTTTGTTTCTGTTTGATGTAGTCAGCTTTTCTAAGGCTCTAACAACTCAGTATCCTTAGAAAGGAGAAAAACTCTTTTAGCATCTGGTCAGCTGGGCCGGGTTCTGACGTCCATTAAGCTGGTGCCAGTTCAAGGTAATTCCACTGAAGTAAATAGAGTTTGGCACAGGTGTAAAACTAAGCTGAATTCAGCTTTAATTTCTGCTGCCAGACAACCCTATATTTAGAATCCCATTTTTCATGGAGTACAAAGGCTTTTTTTTTTTTTTTCTCCCCCTATGAATGGGCACACATAAGCACTGCAACATGACTCCTCATGCAGCAGAGAAAACACCCTCAAATCACAGATCACAGGTTTGCGGCATTAGTGATCTCGACACTAATGGAAGGAGACCAACTTTCAGGTAATACTAGGGTCATCACAGAGAGACATTTTGTTTTGTGACCTGTCATATCTGATTAGATTTTTAGCGACACCTTTACCACAGGTGTCAACATGTGAGCCTTGACTAGTGCTGTGCTGCCTGTAGTAATAGTATTTGAAATTGTACTGGAAGAACTGCGAGAGAGTAAGGGGTAGTCCAGTGTGATGATATTCTACCTCTCTACCATTTGAAAATATTAATTTTGACTGGAAATTATACTAGAAAAGCTTATCCATGTTCTGCTTTTCAATGTTATATAAACCTGAAGCACAAAGCAACAGATTTCCTTTTTTATTTGTATTCTATTTTCAATAAAACCCATTAATCTTTTCCTTAGGCGACGCTAATTTTTTTAAAAAATGAATGTGTTACAAGAGCATTTTTTAAAAGGAAAAAAAGAAACCCACTCTAAAATTACCATGCAATATTTTGCCTTTATGCAAACTTCCTCTTGCTGAGAAATTTGCTGCAGTGTTAATATGAATTTCTCAGGGAATGAAGGGACAGCTTGTTGTTTTTAAAGATAATAAAGTTTGTTTTTAAATGTAGCAAAGGTAGGCAATTCTAAAGGCCCTGATCAATCACTAAGAAGCTTTGTTGTAAAAAAATACTTCTTCAGAATACAAAGCAGGCTTTTCAGAACATTCAGGCATAAAAGAGGAGGGAGAGTAAGAGAGGAGCATCACAAAAGCAGGCATAATTGATTCATAACATGTACTGAAGAGATGCAAAACAACAATGTAATTACACACTATTCTGTTTTCTGCAGCTCCTTGCATATGAATTGGCCAGCTTGCATCCCAGTCCTGCTCTGTATTATTAATTTTATTAGGCTGTGAGTTCTTATATTTCAGTCTGTTGTCAGCTTTAGAGATTTTTACAGCAGCAGTTGAAATGTGGAGCTGAATGAACGCTTCTTCTGCTCAGTGTTCCATGTCGCTCCAGATACCAGCGCAATCCCACTGCAGGCCTCCGTTCAGTCCCACTAAGCCTTCCAGGAAAAGCAAACTGCGCTGCCATCAAGATAATATCCCATCAATTAAGCACCTCTGGGAAAGCATTTCTTAAAAAATGGTGGGTCTAAGCTTATGAAAACCTTTCAGACAGCTCTTATTGTAAAGTGACACTGATATTTGCAGGCTTAATTTATGTCTTTGAGAGACATGGTGAAGCTAGAGGAAAAGGAGGACAAGGATGCCGCCTGAGAAGGAAGTCTTTTTTGGTGCAGCTCCTCCCATTTACCTCTATTTACTGCCACGGAGTCCAGCATAGGCTTCAGTTTCACATTCAGCTTCACTAGACACTGGAAGAAGATTAAAAAGAGGATGAGAGAAAAAATACTGACAGTATATCCACTCTTTTAAGGACAGTCCATGGCATAACAGGGGAAAAAGGAGTTTAATCTGCGCTATGCCCCTACCCTCCTCACTCCCATCTGTAAATACATGGGGAGGTAAATTTATTGTTCCCATTGAGTTCTCTTTATCTATGTGACTTGTTTTATGTAAGGTTTTAAGCCACCAGAAATGTAAAAAAAGGCACACAAGATGGCAGAGATGCTGCACAGCTACTTTACCTTTCTTGAAATCCTTAGAGATAATCCTTTTGAGGGATTCCCAAGTGCCTGAGGCTACCAGCTATGGTATCTATGAGCAGGAAGGTCTTCTGGCTGGATGACAAGCTGGACAAAGCTGAAATAATCTCCCTAGTGCTAGATTCTTTTTTCCTATAGAAGACTAAACCACAACAGCACTGTGCTTTCCCAAGATGGCAGAAAAAACAATTAGTGTGTGCCCAGATTAAAGAAATAGAAATTATTTTTCTTTGAGGTTGCACTGAAATCTCCTCTTCTCTACATACCCAGTCCAAAGGTCACAGAGGCCAGAAAGAATCTTTAATCTGGTTTCATCTGGCTTTGAATACATCCCCAAATCATGGAATTCCTGCATACCTTTGCTACAGGTTTATTTTACCTTCCCCTTTAATATAACCTATTTATGTGCAAAGAACACAAGTGTTTCACTTGGTTTTATATCTATATTAAAGAGAGACAGAAATTAACAGCAGCACTGGATGTCAGGAAAGGGTTAACCACTTGCCTCCCAAGTGGTCATGTAATGTGTCCTTTCAGGACAGAGGAGTGATCTTTGCAACTTTTCTGGTTAGCAAGCGGTGGCTTTTGCTGAGAGCTGGGCAGCATGCTTTCTCCTATAGCATGGAAACTATGTGAAGAACCAAGACAGCAAAAGTTGCTCTTCTAAAAGTGCAGAAAATTATAACAAAATGAAAGGAAAGGGGAAGCAGGTACCTTTGCAGTTGATCAGTTTTTGCTTTAAATAGCAGGGTTAACAGCAACTGCTTTAAATTGTCCCCAGAGCCCAGACAACACTAAAGAACTGGATTTTTTATAGCTAGCTTGCAAGCCATGGGAGCTTGGCTTGAAGTACATCTTGGTAGATTTTTAATTGAGCTATTATATGATAATTAAGGGTTAATGGCCTGATTTTAAGATGTGCTGAAAACTTGCAATTTCAGTTGACTTCGGTAGGAAATATGAATGCTCAGCACTTACGAAAAATCACATCACAAGGAAGAAGCTGGAACTTGAATCAAATCCACTCCAAAATTATTTCCTTAGAATATGGCCCAGACTGGGCAGATAATTTTGCAGTCTTGGGCCTGGGATAAGAGGCAGGGCTCACTGCAGTCTCTGCCTCCTAGAGCATTGCTTGCTGCTGATGGTCATTCATCTTATAGAATGGATAGGGATTTTTAACATTCCCACCACCACAGCTCACAACTCTGCATTTTTATATCTTTATTTCAGACTGTTGTGTATTCCTTAAACCTGATTTGACAGAGTCTAAAACAGAGGGGCAGTAATAAATAGCTGAAAGTATCTGAAAAGCTCACTGCTGTTATCATTAGCACCAAAATATCTGAAAAACTGCATTACCACTGCCAGCTCAGTGCCTAGAGGTAGCACATGAGATACTCAGCCCTTGACAGCAACATATCAGATCCTTTCTGTGCACAGCCAGTACCTTCAAAAAGTTATTATGGAGTATTTTTCCAATATACACCTTTGATTTTAAAAAAATCAAATAAATAATTTAAAAAATATAAGCAAACATCCCAGTGGTTAAATCACTGTTTAAAAATCAGTATGCTTCAAACCTCTCTAAGCCCAAAGATGTTTTGCACTCACATCCTGTCAGCCCCAGGATCTGTAAGTACAAAATGCAGTACAGCCATTCTTGGATATATATGTATATATGTATACACATATACACTATATTTTCTCTCTCTCTCTCTCTCTCTCTCTCTCTCCATATATAGTGAATATACTATATATATATACTATATTCAGGAACCTGTAGCAGCTACAGGCAGCACAGAGAAGATGGAGCTCACTGGGACTGCGGACTCTGTCTCAGTGAGGCTGTGCAGCTCTCAGCTATGTCTGTGTCCTTTCTGTAACCTTGCTTTTTTGCCAAGACTGACCACAAGACTGTGATGTTTTCCAGCCTAGTGCCAGGGAGCAATTGCAGAGGTCTGGGCATGACCTCCTGCTGTGCCTGTCCCTCCAGGCCTTGGCATCTGCCATGGCTTCAGGCAGGAGACAGCCCAGTCACATACTGTGCCAGGATGACTGCGAGGGCTCGAGGTGCTTACAGCAATTAGCTTTGCATTGACTACAGCAGGGACCAGGAGCCCAGGTAGGCTGGGAACAGATTCAGGAAGCACCCCCACAGTTCTGTGGTAATCACTGTTATCCTATGAGCTGTAAACGTATTTTAAATCTGTAAGTAAATACACATATATTTCCTCGAAATATAGATCTAAGTGGACATTAGAGTCTAATAACCTAGGTGCAACACAGGCTACCAGGTAAATAACAAGAATGGTTAACTACTAACATTAACTTTGATGAAATAGATTATAAGGAGTATTTAAGAAAAAATAAACCATGTCTTTGATATTAATTTTTACCATAGCACCAGCAATTAATTCAATTGAATACGTACAAAATATATAGTGCAATTTTAAGAAACTTTATTTTGTTACACATTAATTTAGAATAGGGATACTTGACAGTGCAGATTTTGCACTTGGTCTATAAAATGTCTTTATTCAGACATTGATTTGATGTTTGAACCACTGCTTCTGTATTTAATATCCTTTCACTTTGGGACTTTTTCATTCTGATCTAGTCTTTTAATTAAACTGACTACTATAATTCCTATGGAAATTAGCTTTTATTTTTTTTTTCCAGCTACCAAAGCATTTCAGTAGGGCTTCTCTGATACAAACTGCACAAATTGGATTTTATTTCTTCTTGAGATGTAATTAAAAACTCATTTGATTACTATATATCTGGTCCTGTTTTAATTATTAAACTCCAGTAATCAATTTGCTTTTATGAAGCTTCTGGGAAATTATCTCAAAAGCAACACATTTCTCTCCCTTCTGGCAGGGTCTGGACCATTTACTGAATTACATTCATTGCACCTGTTCCTGATCCGGATTAAACCACCAATTTATTCCCAAAGCTCTTTAAGTTAATTTGGCTGTAGCCTTGTCAGGGTTTTCCACCTCCTGCCTGCAGTTCTTGCTTTCTGTTTTACTTCATGAGAACCCCTTGATGTACTGCTCCTCCATGCTACTATTTTTGATGTGTGCCTCTTACAAACAGCTTTGCTCATGATCTGTCTAATTTAGTATTTAGGTTCTTAATGCCTGATTTATTACTTGCCTTCCTAGGAAAAGGCTTGGTCTTCCCCAGCTGTCTGACATGGGATACCACCACATGAAGTCAGTAGCTGCAGAAACGCCCTGTTCCTCGTCCCTGCTTGGTGCAGCGGGCAGGCTGGGAGCTGGCAGGCAGCTGGGCTTGGGGAGAGGGAGCCCTGCCTGGGGGAGTTCCTGTCTCCTGAGGCCTGGGACCTCACTGCCCACTTCCACTGCAGTGCAGCTGCCTTGCTACACAGCAATAGGTACAGGATTGGCGACCTTTCCCATTCTAGCCCCTTTACTGTAAAAGCTGTTCTTAGTCACAGAGTGATAAAGCCTGGGGGAGGCACTGCCTGCTCCAGCATTAGGAAAAGCCAGAGAGGTTTGCAGTTTCCTTCTGCATCCATGTATTACTTCAGATGTGTGACTAAGCTGTTTGTCAGAAAGTTACTGTATAGCAGTGTCTTTTTCTTAGCACCTTCAATTATTTAGATGTCTTTTGGGACTGTGTACTACTCTGCCCACAGCATTCTTTCCCAAAGTGTAGCTCTGCTTACATATAAACTCCTCAGCATAAGAAAATGTGAATGGCACTTCAGCACTACATTGTGTGCACCTGGGAGAGGGGCAGGCTTGCCTGAAGGAAGAGCACAAAATGGGGAAGAGCATAAGGTACTCAGAGGAAGCTATTTATGGGAGAAGGTAAGGAGGGCAGAGTGGGTTTTTTTTTCTTTCTTTCTTTCTTTCACTGTGTATAGAGATGTATATTTTGGTAGGTAAAGCATATAGAATACAGAAACAGTAGCAGTAGAAACAAACCCCTTCAGTGGGAGGGTGATGGGGAGCAGTGGAGGCATTTGTTTGTACCTCTGGGTACCAACTTCCTGGGTTGAAGTGGGGTGTGGGGGGAAGAAGACTTCATCTGCTACATCACCTCCATCTCTGGGGAAGGGTATTAGTGAAACTGCCAAGATGCAGCACAGATGTGGTCAGAGGCTAAACTTATTGCTAAAGCAAATACAAAATTTTCTTCTATTATAAAACTCATACCAAATCTCTTTAAAGAGGAACACAGTATGTCCTAACTTACAAACACTTCATGACTTTTCTTTTTGCCCCCTCCCTGCCAGAGATTCTCATCCAAATATTGACCAATTCTGACCTTGTTTAACTTACGAGCTTTGACAAGATTACAGCTCATGAAAGTATGGTTGCGGGGCTAATATTTGTAAAGTGAGTTTATGGAATAAGACCATATAAATTCATTTTTATGACTGAGCACATATAAAAAAGTTATAGGTCTCAGTGTTCACTCTACTTTGGAACCCAGTGGTTTCTAATGAATCACTTTTATTATGTAGGCAGTTTCTTAGTTGGAAGGGAGGACCAGTGACCGAGAAGCCATGGGGATAAATTCAGACTCGGTGTAAGCATATGAAGCATTGTTGAAGTCAAGAGAGTCATGACCAGTTACAGCAAAGCTGAATTGGACTCCTGAGTTTTGCTGAAGTGGCTTTCACATGAGAATACATGGGCCAAAGGTGAGCCATCTATCTGGAAGTCCTTGAACTTCAGATTAGTTCAGATAAAAGGGAACCTGTGCTGCAGTCATCCACAGATTTTATCTTCATAATACAAATACTTTGTGGAAGTTGTTTAGAAAACCCAAAAGTATTTCTGCATATATGTCCATATACTAAACTCAAAAAAATTGCTAGAATTCTACCTTCCATAGTAGAATACAGAAGATAAAGTGATACAGAGAAAATGTACGGATTAACTTTTATGAACCCTTGACTGTGTGTGTATATATGAATTAATTATTTGCCCTACTGATTCAGGACTGTATTTAATCATTATGCTCTTCAAAATACAGTATTTGTGAGGGGACTGAGTTAATGAAAAAAACATTATTGCAATCTCCTTGTGGTTGAAGGGGACTTTGTTTATTTCTTTTAGGGCTTAATGAGGAAGGGTCCAGGTCATCTTATACATAATGCATTAGTGGATTACTTTTTTATTTCTGTCATGGAATTTTTTTCTAATGCCTAAAAATGTAATTAGAAGAAATGAATATATTACTAATTTCCCTTGCAGAAAGCAGGAGTTTCCTTTAGCTTCTCTCTAAAAATTATTAGTGGATGGAAGCCAGTTGTGACTGGAAAGTGATCTAATACATGCACAAGTGTTCTGCTCTTCCACTGTGAATTAATGTTAAGCTTCTTTCTGGTGACGGTACACTGGCAAGAATAATACTGTACTCCTTTGGAAGTAAACTACAGAAGGATGATTATAAATTAAGATTAACTATTGGTAAAATGTGCTGGGTACTTCAGGGAGGAAGTATGTACAGAGCTCCTGGTAGCAAAATATGCTCCAACCAATATCACACACATTATGCTGCCAAAGGGAGAGTGATTCTGAAGGAATGGGACCAGCTGAAGTAGCTCTACTGATGTATTGCTACAGTTGCAAAGGATTTATCTGTTGTTCATTACAATTTCTTGAAATCAAGGGTTTGCTCGGAAGAGTTATTATTTCATAAACAACTTCTTATTTAGCTCTGCTGTTTATGGTTTTGATTCTACATCTAGAGCATGCGAGAGACAGAATGTTTCTAACTCCTTTCCTTTCAACATTTTAACCAAGCAGCTGATCAATGTCTACTGCCTTGCTATTAAATGGATTTTGAAAAATTCTTCAAATCATATCAGTCTCATAGGCCGATTTAATTCTTTGAATTTACCCTCAGCTGGGAATTCTGCAGGCAACTGTGATTCTGTTGTGTTAAACACTTACTTGAAGTGTTTCATCCATCATCATTTCTAGTCCTTTTCTGATGCAATGTAGTTTGTGCTTTGTCTTTCTTGAAAACTGAATGGCTGTTAAATTATCCATTCATCTTCTTTCAGATTTGCTGTACAATTTGAGTTCCCTCTATTGGCTGTCTCTTCCACCTTATCTGCCAACTTTTCAATCTACTTCCTCAGATCTTTATTTACGTTTCCATACGTGGCTGCCATGTCCTTCACAACACATTGGGCAGATAATTCTAAGTAAAACAGCAACAGAAATTATAATATTATGAATGATTCAATTTTTCTCACAGATTAGGGTGAAAGCCTTTAGTGAAGCTTAGATTCACTGAAGTCAATGGGAAATGTTTGTTTTTCTGTCTTTTCCCAAATACCTTTGTTGATGAGCTGCCCGTTCAGCTGAGACTGTTTTGGCATAAGATGACTCAGAAGTAAGCTGAAGTACTCTTGTCTGAAGGAAAAAAAGTACTCCTTTCTGCTGCCTCTTCTAAGCATTTTGGAAAAACTTGTAAATTCTTAAAATTGTTGCTTGTAATACAATGTTGCATCAATGATCTCACCAAGTTATGAGAATCATAGCAAAAGAAATATTCTAATTTGCAAAGGCAAAATGAAACCCTTCCTGTTCTCAGGAAGCAGCAAAAGAGAATTAGGATCCTTGCACCTTTTGTAAAAAGATGTTCATGATAGTCACAGACAAAAAAAATCTTTGCTCTGAAACCACTAAAGTTATGCTTTTCCATATTGTGAAATAGTGATGGACTTAAATGGAAATTACAAATAAAATCGTTCTTTCTTCTTTTCCAGGTTTTTCTTCCTTGTATAGTTCTTAACCTTTTCTATTAGAAAGAAAGTAGCAGACAAAAGCTTCTCAGATTAAGGGCAATAGGTAAGAAAAATAATTTGGTAATGCTTGTTCCATTCTGGAAGTTTTATTAGAGGGATAATATCTGAGTTTTCTGAAAGTTCCACAGAATTCATTCTGGGTGGCCTCATTTATATTTGTCATTAGTAGACAAGAAACAAAGCAAGAAAAGTGCTGAACCTAAAGTTCCTACTTCGAGGCTACAGAGAGATCCTTCTACTGTGCCAAAAATCTCTTTTCTCTGGGCCAAACCCTTATTCCAAACATAATCCTTAGCTACCAGCCTTCCCCTAGCACTGGCATTTGGCCTGATTAAGTTTTCTCTGAAGCAAATTTCTTACAAATACAGCAGAATATGTTGCACCTGCGCTTCCTTGGATAATATTACCCGCTGGATTTCAACAGAGAGGGAGACTAATTTGATCTGTTTGATCTGCCTCAGTCCCTAGTATCACAAACTGCATCCCAGGCTGATGTGCCTTACTAATTCTTGTCAGCCAGGTGCATTCAGGAAGCATAAATGCTTTATCTCCCACTCTCTGTGTCCAAATCAAATGTCAGAAATAAACCCTGTCAAAAGTGTGCATCTTTATGGTAATCTTTAGGATCTATTGAAAGTTATCTTCCTCCTCCTTCAACATGCTACAAAGGAAAAGCTGGCTTCAGTGAGAATCACACAGAGCTGATCAAATTGAACAGATTTGAACAGAGCTTCCATTGAACAGATCTTTCCAAACAGCTTAGTCCTGATTATTTTTGGTTTGGTTTTTTTTTTTTTTTCCTCATTAAAACACTTAACAACTTAAGAACATATTTAATGACCTGTCTATATATGTGCACGGTGAACAGCTAGTGAGTTCCTTGCCCCCTGACTAGTTGCTAACTTAAAATATAAGAGCAGTGTCCTGACTTTTGTATCAACAATCTCAGGTATGGGTGAATGGTGGAAAACCATTTCCAAAATGTTCATACAGATAAAGTCTTCTTGGTTAAATAATTTTAGAAGTTTTTCAGTTCTAATTGCATAGACAGAACAGAAACATCTGAAGGAAGAAGTCATTGTGTTGGCTGCATCCAGTGACTCTTGCCTGGGTAAGGACTAAGCCATGCCATACAGTCCATTCTGGACAGGCAGGGCTTCTCAGAGGAGTGGTGCAAACCCTGAATTTCTTATACAGTATTTCATCATGCAAAATTGTAATTGAAGGACAGAGGAAAAGGGATAGAAGTGGTAACTGAGGAAGGGCTGCATCCGGATATAGCAGTGTAAGCATGACTGTTGAAGAACACCTTTTTAATGTTCTCTACAAAGAAGAGGTTCATTTCCTGTCTAATAATTTCAAGTGGAGTATATACCTTTGGAAAAAAAAATCACAGTGTGTGTATGTACTTCCAATTGAAGTGTCAAAATCAACTCTTGAACCAGAGAAGTTAAAACACAGAAAACCATGACTGTTAAAGGTTTCTGTGCATTTTTTCTTTGCTTTGTAGAGGCTCTACCATTTATGACACCTTGTGCATTTAATCTGAGTTTACAAGCAGAGTAGATGCTTTTGCAGTTACATTATCATAGACAAAAAATAGATTTAATTACAAAGCCAGACATTATCTTCTGTAGGAAGGCAGGCATATCAGAGCTCTTGGAGTTGCAGATAGAGCGATTACATTTCTTTTTAAGTCCTTCAAACAGAGTGATAAAGAAGGAATCTATCCCTCCACATTCCATTCAAAACATTTTAAATACTTGCTAGGCTGAATGTTTCTACTCTTCCCAGGTTCCCCCTAGAATCCTGGATGGAATAATGCAAATTCAGTTCTGTAGATTCTATTATATGCTTGAAGTTCTCAATACCCAAGAAAATCTTGAATAGCTCTAAAAATAGCACTAAAATGGAGCAGTTCAAGGGAGCACCAAGGTAGAGGTGAGCAGGGCAATCTCAGGCACTCATAAGTTGTAAAAGCCATGAGCTGCTTTATCTTCCACAAAGACATCTCCCTTAAATTTAAATAGCTGCTGTCATTGTCACTGACTACCTGACTATGTATTTATCTGCCCAGAAGCAGAGTGCATGGCCTTTGGCCCTGCTATTCACAGCGTTACTGTCTCTGCCTAACAATGCCCTGAACAGAGCTGGGTTTCTGTTAGCATCTATTGTTTGATGTGAATCGCTCAAGCTTTGATGTTGTTTGTGAGAAATATAATGATTTAAAAGAATAAGATCTTCACTCTCCCACTCTGTGTGCTACCCACAGAGAAATCTAATCTGAGTTGGGAAAAAATCTGTGACTGATCCTGTCTTAGGTAGACACAAATGAGAGTCCAGAAGAGAAATCTGTTAGTGTTGAAACTCTTAGCTTCTCTTTACTGGAGGGTCAGAGAGGTAATTTATCTTAATGACCAAAATTCTGTTTCCTGTTACACAAACATCTATGAATAGGTGCAGAACACTTTCTCTGTGTGAACGCAGCTGTCAGCAAAGCCATAGTGTTTTATTTTCAGTGGGATGCTTCAAATTTTCTGCTTCAGTTGCATGTACTTCCTCTTTATAGGATATTCTAACAAAACAAGGGGTTATTTTATACTGAAGCTACATTAGTAGGTTTGAAATACTCTACAGTTTCAAAAAAGTGCACTTTTTTTTAGAAATTATTTTCTAATAAGCTTGTTTCTCATCTCTACTGATAAATGCTTTTCTTACTGTCAGTTTTGAATGAAGAGCAAATGTAATGCAATAAAATGTAACTAAAGCCCCTAAAATCTGAAATTCAGTGTAAATGGATTGCTGTTCTGCTACTCAAGGCAAAAGTTCCACTGTCAAATAAAAATACTCTGATCTGGGATCACTACAGTAACAACAAAAAGTAAATAATAAAATTATAACATCCTAAGTGTAATAAAATGCAATGAACAAAAGATTGGGATGCTTTTATCTTCCCAGACCTTTCATGCACAGTGTGAAGGAAATGGATTTGATTACTAAGATATGAAATTGGAGGTGGCTTGATTCCTACATCGAACAGCAGACAGGGGAGAGAGCAAGGGAGCAGAGCCATGGCTTATCTTGTGCCAGGAGCAGAGACAGGTTTACTGAGCAAGCACAAAGGTTTTTGATTTAGACACTTGGATATGGGAAAACTGCATAATTCCAAATATTAATTAAAAAAAAAAATATATATAGCTATATCCACCTTCAGTCTTTACAGTAGCTCATGGTGTAGTACATTTTGTGTATCACTGACCTTCTTTCTTCTGGGTGGGATGGGCATTCCAAGGGGCAGTCAGACAGGACTGCTAATGGAAGTTGCATAGATGCTGGTGATTTGCTAGTCACTTGTAACCCTTCTCACAAAAAGGGGCCAAACTCAGGGACAGTCCTAGCCAGCAGAGGGATGTGATCCATGTTCCCCTATAAAGGAGACTTCATTATCCTTTACTTGGGAGAACTGCTGCATCTCCAAGTGAGTTGTCTTGAGGTATCTTGAGGAAATGCAGAAAGCAGAGCAGATAGTGCCAAATCTCCACAAAGGAGGTTTCAGAACTGAGGAAAATGATAAGGCTAGAAAAGCTATAACTAAAATGTGCTACAAAATGAATATATTGTTTTAAGTATGAACCACTCCTCATAGGCACTCTGGTGTACCTAGTTCATTAGCTTGGACTGACTGCAGAGAGAGGATGCAGTTTGTTCTGGTACTGTGAGAGGCACTGGGATGGTATCAGACCACTCCTGCAAGTTTGTGCTGTGAACTTCCTTCAGTATTGCATACTTCAGACGTCCTCAGCTGCCAGGAATAGCCTGCTCTTGGGAGTTATTTTGAGCAAAGACAACTTCAGGAAGCTCTGCTCATCTCACTTTAATGGGAGTTGCCAGTATTCAGTGGTTGCTGGGATCATCTCTGCTGTGTGTGTGTGAAATAACAGAGCACAGCATTAGTTCCTCCTCTAGAAGCTGCATTGGTAGGGACTAGTGCATTGCCCACAGTATTCCCTTTAGGGATCTGGATGCTATAGAATCCCACGTGGATTCAGGATTTCTGATCAATAGCATGGAAAAAAAATACAAAAGCCTTGATTTTGTTCCCTATGGTTTAATTTTGTCATTTTGGTATGAAAATAAGTGTCAAATGTTTGTGAGTTTTTTTCAAACATGCTTTTTCTAAATACTGTGGTAGTGAGCTATAGTACTGCTAATACTTTACTGATTTATCAGCTGCCACTGCATCTCTTTATATTACATTTGTAATGATATAACCAGTTCTCTCCCTACATGCACTTCCTACAATCTATTACAATGGCAAGAATTTCAAAGAATGTAAAAATACGCCAACCCAAAATCTAGGATATGGCCAGAGTTGTAGTGTTCAGTAGCCCTAAACAGTGGATTTACCATGCCTGAATACTCTGCTGATGGGATATGTGCATTGAAGTTTGATTAAGCTGGATATGAAAATTAAAACTTGGCTCCTCACTGAAGAGAGAATCTCCTGCAGTGTGATACTATGGCATGAAGTTTTCTGTTTACCCCTAAGGCTGGTGCTGCTATGACTTCCAGGTTTGATGGTGTTTCTTTTTGAAGTTGTTGAGCAGCAGGCTAATGGCTGCACAGCATGATGCAAACACAGTGGAAAGCAGGGAAATCAGATGTGAATATATTCCCCAGAGATCTCCTGCTAAGATGGAGCTAACTAACCAGAGCTTTAGTGCTCAGATGTAGTTTTTTCATGCAGAGGATGGGCTGATTATCAGCTCTTCCTGCTTTACTGTACATTTTTGGATTATAGATGCTATTAGAAATAATGAATTCTGGTATAATATGCATTCTAGTGCAATATGAGCTATTTTATTGAAAGGAACATTATTTTTAAAGAGTGTCTGTCCAAGATCAGTGTCCATCATGCCTCCCCCATATTGTCCAAAATGTTCTTGGCCTTTTAAACAATATAGGTGTTTATTCTTCTTCTGTGCTTGCTTTGCTTTAATTGTTTGAAAACTGTAGCTGTAGTTTATTTCACCAGGACAAAAACTGACCTTAGAAAGGGACAGGATCTCTTGGCAAAGCAACAGCCTGGCTTGCTGCTTACACAAGTGTCTGCTCTCCATGTCACAGCAGGAACTGCCATTGCTGCTGGGTAGTCATTTCATTATTTCCATGGTGGCAGCCTCATATGCCACAAGGTATGGAGGGGAGAAGGCACACTGTCCTTCTTATGGGCCTTCTTGTGTCCTTATTGTATGATATTGGTTTTATATCTGGTCCATAAAATGAAAGGTACTGCCAATCCATTTTTATTTGTGTGTAGGGAAGCTACATTCAGGCACAAGTTGATAATTTTAATGTTAACATGGGAGCTGTTATTGCTGTGTATTGTCACTGACCCGTTCATTGCTTTGAGGTCTTAGGCAGTTTAGGGTGCAGTGGGAACAGGGAGAACTTGTTGCAGTTCCCCAAAGATGCTGAATGAGAACATCCTCCTGTTCTCTCAGATATCAGTGGCCAGTCAGTCTTGGCTGGCATAAGGCAATCTGTGTGGTTTCAGTCAAATCCTGAAGCTGTTTAATCCAAAAAGGCAGAAGCATTGTTCTGATAGGAAAAAATTCTTCGTGAAATGGTGATCAAGCATTGGAACAGGCTGCCCAGGGAAGTGGTGGAATCACTGTACCTGGAAATGTTAAAAAAACCTGTAGATGTGCTGCTTAGGGATATGTGGATCTGGCAGTATCAGATTAATGGTTGGACTCTATGATCTTAAAGGTCTTTTCCAACCTTAATGGTTCTGTGGTTGTTTCTAGCCTTAATAAAGGAGTACTTGGGCATTTACACAAGTGCCAAGCACTCTGTCACTCTGAGCAGAAGCACCATTAAAAGAGTAAACTCTGAGTTAAACAGCACAGGTTAAACAAATTGTTTTATCACTGAGCCTAAATGCTTGGCCTGGAGTGCCCCTTACCAGTTTGGGAAGGTGCACTCCAGGCCAAGCCTTTAGGGTCAGAAGAAATTGCAAAGGCTCAGGCTTGAGTTTGCTTTTGCAACACACAGACTTTGACAGCACCTACTGGGACTGTCCCTCTAGTGCTCCATACCTCACCATGATGAGAATCAGTTTGTCTCAAACATAAAAAAGTAAACAATTGCCCTACCAGCTTTTATAACTTAGAGACATTACAGATATTTACCGACAGATTCAGGGAATCTGAAGATTTCTTCACGGAATTCAGACTTTTGGTAAAGTCAAAGTAAGACAAGAGTTCAAATAGCCTTCAAGGCTGCTTTGAAAGCTAACTCTTTTACCCTAGAGAGACAAGAACAATCTCCTCTGGTCTCTACAGGAGCAGTAAGTAAAAATTACCTCATACAATGGCATGCAGATGCTATCAATCCACTCAAGCTGCAACCTAGGTAGTTCATGCTTCCTGTTCCGATCAAAAATGGCCTGAATTGAGAAGGAAACAAAACCGTCATGCTTTAATTACACTGGAGTATTTTACAGAAACATCATCCAGCACTTTGCAGCTATGATCAAATTCTCACAATCAGAACACTTTGTAAACCATAATC
>WBNO01029436.1:72760-163231 GCA_013400575.1 Peucedramus taeniatus
TTTGCCTAGCATGAAAAATAAACTGTTTATTTTCAATTCTGTTTTGAAACTTTTAGGCTGAATGTGTTTTGTATTTATAATTCTGTAGTGTAAAATAAATGCTCCAGAGTTGGAGTTGATGTGGTAACCTCCTGCAGGAATGTAAAGCAGATACCTTTGAGTAGAATTTTCTCTTTTCTCACATAGGGTTTTGCAGCTCAGCAAAGCAGTGATGGATCTGGGCTGGCTCTCTTCCTCCCAGGTAAATTCTTTAGAATACTTTCTGTTACCCTTCTCCTGTTGTCTCCAGATAATGGCTGCTCAACATTTTGAGTTATTCAACCTAGATAAGGCTTTCTCTTCTAATTGTTCAGTGAAAATCTTTATGAAACTTTCCTAGTTCTTGTTTGACACTTTATACCCATCTGGCTTTATTCCACTCAATTCTGTTTTATCCCTTCAATCACAGTAGTATATTTACATGTACACTTATAGAAATGCATTTCAAATAACACAGATATACTGCTGCAACGTAAAGTAAATCTGACAATTTTAATTTCCATAGGTAGCTGTGAGTTTTTAGTTCAATTCCGTGTATTAAACCCAACATCTGCTGCTTAGAAAATTCACTGATAGGATAACCTTAGGAATAGATACAGAAAACGTGTAAAAGGGCTCAAGGACTGTGAAAGGGCAAAAGTGACTGTGTTGACTGGAGAGCTATTTTATATGTGGTTATAAATGCATATCCTGTTAGACAGAGCTTTTATTTATTCTAAGGTTTCTCTTTATGTACAAAATACAGTTCATTTTTCTGAATGAGCCCAATGATATTTTCTTACTCTATTCAAATCAGTAACTATTTCAGAAATGATAAAAAACTTACTGAAGGGGTGAGTTTGAGTTCAGATCTTTCTCTGTCTCCTTGTTCAAAGAACTCACTGGTTACCAGCTCAGCTGCCTAAAATAAAAATCATGATAAAAAATTAGAGTTTTTGTTAAACAATTTTTAGGATAATGAGTTTTTGCTCAGACCGTAACTTCAGCCTGTGTTTAACTGTAAAGAAGTGAATAAACTCACTCACAGGACTGACATCAGGCATGTGTTCATTAGTTTTTTGGACTGGGCATACAGGGGATATAAACAGCCATAGTCAGGCACAGGGACTTGTCCCTTTTTGATAGGGAATTGACTTGGGGAATTACATTGCACTGCCAAGGTAGCACTCAATGCAGTTGTAAGCAACTTACTCAAGAAGTGAGACCAAAACAGAAAATTCTTGTTGGCATCCATTATTACATTTGTAAAAATGCAAGAGCTCTCTGGTTATTTACAGGCTGTTGCCCTATAATAACAACTTTGCTTATCAAAGAAACTTAATTAACCAATACCCTCTGTTGTTTTAATCTAATATGAATTCATAAAGGGGTTTTTTTCCCCACTAGGCTTTACTTTTTTTCCCCGTGACTGTCATCAATATAGGATCTGGATATCTAAGTATGAGCTCAGATTGTGATGATAACCTTGATTTAAAAGCAGGAAGTGGTAGGTTGGAAGTTAGAATGCATCTTTCTGACTTTTGTGAATGAATATGTTCTATTCACTGCAGAGGTTTGTGCTTCTTAGGAGAAGACAAGACTTAAAATACATTTAGTAATGGAAACCAGAGGAATTTTAGGAAGTCAAACAGTAAGCAGTTCTGATATAGTACTGTACTCCTGTCATGTGTGAGGCTTTGAACATAAGTACACGCGACATTTTGAGATGCAAAAAACCTGGAAGCCAATCTACTGAAGAGGCATTCACATACTAAACTCCTGTCATGTCAATGTATTGTTTTTAAGCTAGGAAATTATTTCATAATGCCAAGGCACGAGAGGGTAAACTAAGCAGAGAACCTGTACTTCATAAAATCTCAAAATTTCTTGCTTTAGCAACTGCATGGTAGATAATGTTCAAAAATGCTAAGATTGTTGTAGTTGAAATAGGGAATACCAAAATAATTTGGAAGTAGATGATGTCATAAAGTACTCTTAAATCTTAATAAAATGCTGGATCAATATTCCACATAGAGGAATAATTTAATAACTTATCCACAATTAAGAGTTTGCTAAGCATGTTGTACAAAAATAATCAAGGCATAGTATCATCCCTGTCCTTCAGTGCTATTCTGATCCTGTTCTCCTTATGTCCCTTTTTCTCTTCCTTAATCTGTTTCAGTCTTCTCTTCCTGAATTTTTCCATCTTACATGTGGCCTTTATTCC
The DNA here is from genome assembly GCA_013400575.1 of Peucedramus taeniatus. Classification (NCBI taxonomy): domain Eukaryota; kingdom Metazoa; phylum Chordata; class Aves; order Passeriformes; family Fringillidae; genus Peucedramus; species Peucedramus taeniatus. The sequence goes on from WBNO01029436.1 coordinate 75,006, forward strand.
CTTTTTTCAAATATGTTTGGTTTTTTTCTTGTGGCACAGTTAAGGTTCAGCTATTTCCTGTTTTGCCTCGTTGGACTTACTAGCACTTCTGCTCAATCAAGTAAAGTTTCAAGAAATCCCAGATGGGATATTTCAATATAAAGTAAACCTGTATAACTAAGCTGCAGGGGACTTTTCACCTGTAGACCTCAAGACTGATAAGTGTAAAAAACCCCAGTTTGCCAGAGACTCCAGCACTAATTCAGCAGCATTAGCACAAAGATTCACAACTAGGAAAGCAGACCCTACCTGACATTTGGCTGTCAATGAAAATGCAGAAGCTAACTGGGTTAAGGAGGAAAAATGAGGAGGGATTGCACACACTGCAACAGTGGCCAGGTGGCACTGAAAAATCTTGTTACTTAATTTCCCACTGCAGGATAGAGGCAGCTTTCCTGATTTCCATGCGAGGTGACTGTGTTCTGGCCAAGTAGAGCAACAGCCTTAGAAGAACTGTTGTCACAGTCTGCTGATAAAGCAAAAAAGACTCACCTGGAAAACTGAAAGCTGAGGTGAAGTCCTCTCCCAATACATGTTTTTTTTTATTCAGTTGATGTGCATGTAACTTCCATAGACCCTTTTCAGCTTCTAATACTTCCTTGTCCAAGGAATCTGGCTGCTCCTGCATCACTACTTATCTGGCCTAGTTTTGTCTTTTTCACCCCATTTTTGTAACTATTACTTGCTGTTACACCAAACTTCCTCCAGGTGTGTACCCAAAACTAGCTGCACTGGAATATTTTCAATTTGCTTCTTGATGCTGTCAATTCCTCCAAAACCTGACACAGTCTGTCTTCTACTGGCTTGTTCTGGACCTCACTAAAGGATGGAGAATGACTAGAATTGACTAGACTGGAAATATTAAAGATGGTTTCTGGGAAGAGAAAGATGTCCAGAAGAGGGAAAATCATGGGGCAAAGGACAAGAGTTTTGGGACAGGTTGCTTTCTCATATTGTACCTGTTTGCCAATGCTGGATCCATTTTTTATGTATATTTCTAAAGAGCCTACTCAGCAGCAGAACCCTGAATTTTTATTTGTTGGTTTCTAGGTACAGGATGTTAAAGAAAGCCTTGTACTACACTTGGAGTTCTGCAACATTCTTAAGAAAATGAACATATTTCTTTTATCATATATACTGATGATTTTATGCTAATGAAAATTTGCAGATAATCTGTTGGTATTTTTGATTTAGGGAAGACTCTGCTACTGCCAAGGAAAACTTTGGAATGAAACAAGTAAATGCAGCCATATGTGGCAAAATGCCTTTTTTGTTTAATCCATCCATTTTTGGATACGGATTTAAAATGTTAGTAAGAGGAGAGGTTGTAAAGCCAGATGTACACACCAGCATGTGTACAGGGAACGATTACGCAATAAACCATTTTTTGCAGAAACCCCCTGCTATTTTTTATAGCATTAATACTGCTGTAAATTGATTCCAGTTTTGGTCCCTTGTAAGCCAGGGCCCTGGGAATATTGTCCTGCCAGTCCCGCCTCCTCCCAGCCCTGCTATTAATCATGACTTGCCTGTCTTGAAATCTCCCACGGTTTGGTCACAGCTCCAAGGTCACAGGCTGTCATTAGCATTGATCTGAAAAACAGAAATGAACAATACAAGCTGAATCAACCTTTGTTGAATTTCTAAACAACTCTGCTCTGGACGCATAAATAAATAATACATATATAAAATGTCAGCCCTGGCACCTTCTTTTCCTCCAGAAAAGAATGACATGTTTGAAATCTTAGCCATCAGCGTGGCTTTTACATTACAATTGTGCCTCAGAAACCTAATGTGTTGCAGGTCATAAGATGATGAATTTTGGTATTGTGCATTGCACACTAGAAAAAAAAATGATATTGCAAGGGAGTAACTGCTAATTTTGCAATACTTCTAACACTACTTACATTAATACCTATAATATATTAGAAAGCATGTGCTTCACATGATATAAGTAAGGGTATTATTACATAATAACACCTGCAACTGGATTAATTTATGTGCCTATTTGTAAGTGACTGCTGTAGCAAGAGAGCCTATAATCACAGGAGGCATCCCAGACACTGTTTAAGCAGTTTCTACTGCTCATCTACAATAAAAATTGAAGATTTACTGTGAGCTATACGGTTCCACTGTAGTTTAATATCTAGCTACAACCATGTTTTATATGCATTAGGAGAAGGAAACCGTTCAGCTGTAGAAAGCGTTTATGTACAGTACATGATGCAGATAAAAGTCTAGGAAAGTTTAAATGACGAACAAGGGCACTGAAAACGAAGCATCAAATATATTGCCTGAATCTAAAATTAGGAATGGGTGAAATGGTATGGAAAATAGAAAATGGCCAATATTTTGTCAAAAACCAAAAGATAACAGAATTTTAATGAAATCTCAGATAAAATGAGACATAACCAGGCATGCATATGCAAATACACAAATTTTATTGTCTACAAAGTGTGATCTACTCAAACCACCCACAATGTCCAAGGTTTTCAATAGGACGCCTGCTCAGGGCATTCCTGAGGGCTGGAAGAGTACTCTGTATATGAAAATTCCCAGGTACGGACTGGAAGAGCAGAGAAATGCATGGCCAGCGAAAAAAGACAGATGAGAGGAAGAGGGATCAGGGAAACAGACAGGAAAGATCTTTGTGTAGAGAAGCAGAATATTGATACTTTCCAGAAAAAGAGCAGAAGGGCTGAAGGAACTGGTGAGGCTGGGAGAAAGGGAAGAAAACAGGACAAGGTGTGTAGGAGAAATGGAGAAGGTGAAATCATGTTGATTAATCCCAGCTGTTTGCTAATGTTTAAAAATCATACCATGTATTTCATATCATGGATTGTATTTTTAAAACAAGATACTTTCTCTTGTTATTCTAAGCCTCCGGTCCACAATACATGAAATTCTTTTAACAAATATGGCTACACTTTGAAATAACCAGAAAGCAAGAAAAACCAGTGCTTACCGAAATACTTCTCGGTGGTTTTTTATATTCCAGTCATAACCACCTTTACTGACAAGCTCAAAAAACTCGGTCCTTCTCCTGCAAAAAACCAGATTGTCAGAGAAGGAAATAAGACACTTCCAGGGCAGCACTGCAGCAGAAACACAGTTCTCTGTGTGATACAGAATCACTGCACCTCATGTATTATTGTTAAGGCCGTTACACTGACAGTCCATTTAAGCGAAACATACTAATTTCCGAACACGTTCTATAAATGTCTGTTATCAATGTCAGAGTTGCCTAGTAAAAGCAATATTGGATTTATGGTCTCCACAAATAAGGAAATGAATGGCTCTGAAATGTTCAGTCTTCCACGGAAGCATGAAATGTTCACCTACAGCAGTGGACAGACAGACAATAGAAACACCCTAGAAATGCACACATGCTTCTGTTTTCTTGTCCTTGCAAAATGGTTTTTTCTTCTATATCCTGAAGGGTTTTTCAGAGCTGTGCAATTCCTGTTTTTTTCCAGCACACAGAAAGAAACGGAGACACACAGGAGCTGCTGCTGTCTTGAGTTCATAGCTCTTATAGACTGGAAACTAGGTCTCCCTGCTTAGTCCCATGGTTTGTCTTCTCATGCCTTCTTCATGTCCTCAAACAAGGACAAAACGTGAGGTGGACAGAACATGTTAATGCTTCATTGTTGCCTTTAAGAATCGAAATTCTAACTCATCATAGTCTGTAATCTTTTATGGCAATGAGACTCCAAGCAGCTCTTACTGCTTGCAATGTGACTACAATATGTAATAGATCCTGCCCAAGATGTAACAGAAGCTGAGGTGGAAAAACTTGGAGGAACTTGCCCCCAGTGACACAACATATGAGCATCAAAGCTGGAAAGCAAATAAATACCTACGTTCTGAGTGAGTCCAGTGCCCCATTTCATATGAGACTGTGCTCTTTGTCAAGAGGAAATGTAGTTAGGTTCCTCAACAGGAGAGAATTTGCACTCTTGTGTTTTCTACGTTTACTTCAACTAGACTGAAATTTTGGACAGTGATTATTGACAGTGCAGCCTGATGGCAGCCAGTACATATTTGCTCACAAGGAGATGCACACTTCCAGAAATACTATGTTCCAGAACATTATGTGGGGCACATTGCATTATTCTGGTCCCTGGCTGTCATGGTTATATATATGACCAGTCACTCCTACTATAGGGCCTTTCTATAATGGATTTCACTCAGCAGCTAGAAGAGGGCTATAAATGGCTGCATGATGATATCTAATCCCTTATATTTTGGGAAATAAAAGATTTCATTTTGAAGTATTGGATATTCTGAGCAATTCATATGTTCCTGAGCAAAAACCAGGCAAGAATGTTTAAAGCTGAAAGCACAGGAAGATAATACCCCAGAAACCTAAAATATTCAGATTTAAAATGTAGAGATCCATAAACAGTAACCAAAAATATGAGTCTCAAGGCCTTATGTTAGGCTAAAACCTTTAAGGATTTTCTTTTAAATCCATTTAAATGAATACAGAAGTCGTAGTCCAGCTCCACAGAGAAGTTTTAGTGTAGGAAGGACTGAACTGGAAGAAAGCAGCCATATATGATGAAACAATTTAGCATTTCCTACTGGCTTTTTTGGTATCCAAAATGATGAGGTTTTCTCTTAGTAAGCAAATATAATATGGCAGAATTTCAGAAACGAACTGAATTATAACAATTTTCCAGGGTCTGTGAGTAACATTGACTCTGGCTGTATTTTGCCTCAAATGGAGGTTGTTTTCCTATGTATAACAAATGCATTTGCTCTACAGCCCAGTGGCTCAAGACATCATTTGGATGAATTTCCATAAACTTAATTTTGGTTCCATGCTTTTACTTGCTGTATTATCTACAAGTGTCGTTATCTAGAATTTTAAACTAAAATCAAATACAATTCCATGTGATCTTTCAGTAAGAGCCATCTTTTTGTTTGCTTGTATAAAAGTAATGCCTTGAGAAGGTCATAAAGTCTTGTTCTGCAATGGTTCTGTTTCTGTTTTAATACCTGAAGCTTGTGATTATTAGGTTCAGTCATTTTAAGAATACTGATATGAGAATTCCCCTCTCTACAAAAATATTGAAGATGTAGCAAACTGAAAAAATAAATTATGTACTTGTGTAGAAACACCTGTTCACATAGCGTGGCTTTAAGAAATGTAAAGCACCAATGTTTCTAGAGAGTGATATTTAGGCACTTTTGGAAATAAACTAGCATAGCTACCACCTCATTAATGAATCGTAGTAACACAAGAGGAGGAAAAAAACTTATCTGCAGACTTTTGAGTAAAGAGGCCTCATTTGCTAAAAGTCTTCTGATTCATGCAGCATGAAAAATCAATTATGCAAATTAGAAAAAATAATCCCGGAATTCAGTTATGTCCCTTTTGGACATTATTTCTCTGTACTAAAACTAGAAAAACAACTTGACCACAAAGTTTTTCAGCCTAAGGCAGGCAGGGAAGAGAGCTCCATCACATCTGGGTCTGAACTGGGTCTATCCCAAGGCAGTGCCATGAGCCCCCTCTGGCTCCTCCAGGGTCTCCAGGATCTTGGCCAGGGGGAGCACATGGAGCTGTGCCAGGGCAGCTGTCCTCTCAGTCCCTGTCACTCATCTCCTCCTTGAGAGCACAAAACATTTCTGCAGCATTTATTTATGATGAGACAAGAGGACCTATGGACCTTGTATCTCACAGAATGGAAGAGACCTTCAAGGTCATCAAGTCCAACCATCAATCCAGCACCACCATCATCACCCCTAAACCATATTCCCCTAAGTACCACATCAAGACAGCTCTTTAATACTTCCCGAGGTGGTGGCTCCACCATCTCCCCGGACAACTTATTCCAATGTCTAACCACTCCTTCAGTGAATTTTTTTTCTCTGAAATCTAAGCTAAACTTCCCCTGGTACAACTCTAATCCCTCCACTTGAGACATGGCAGAAAGACAGACAGGATAGGATGCTAATGGACACCAAACAAAAATTCCTAAAGATGACTTATTGTCACGACTGGGAAGGCATGGAAACTGCACATTTGTCAGCACTTCCGCCCCTAAGTCAGCCACAGGCTAATGCCAGATGTCAGGAGTGCAGTGTGATGGTGACACCATTACTCCTCTGACCACGTGCATCCTCCCACACATCCTCAGTGGGATGAGCTTGGTAATAATAATATTTGAAATACAGGACCAACTTGAAATCTACTTTGAGATTCAATTTGCAAATGAGGAAAAGGAAGAAAACTGGGTGAGAGAGATCCTCGTGTACTTCTCTCTAGTTAAGTTTTTTAAGGCCTATTCTCATCACGTGATGTGAATTGGCATAATTTGTCTTCAAAGCAGCAAAGTGTCTGCTTTGTTACCTCTGTAACTGGGTTTGTAACTAAATACAATATTTCTTAGCATAAATGTTTAGAAATGCTGAAATGGTGGAAAAGAATTCACCAATGTCATTGATTTTCTATGTGCCCGAAGAAATGATCATAGAAGGGACAGAAAAATTATGGAATTGAGCTGTAACTGGTTCCTGGGATTGCTTTGAAGTATGAACCTAGGATTTCATTTGCTTTTGGTTGATACAGACATGTTACACATTAAAGCAACACTTACTTGGACACTTGAGATATATCTATTAGTCTAAAATATACTAAATATTAGACTAAACCTCTTCAACCATAGCTAAACACCAATTTCTCATATTATATATCCTTATTGGTATTTAATAGGTCATTAGAGTAAGTTCTCTGAATTTTCATTCATCAAATACCAGAAATGCCAATACTTACTCAAAATACAGAGTGAGGTCTGTTGCCAATATCGATTGCTTTAGAAGCTGCATAAGGTCACTGTAGTCCTTAGAGGACAAGTTAGCAAAGATGTTGTGACCCTATAATGAAAGAGATAAAAGAGGTAAAGGGCTAACAATCAATATACATTTTAAAAAAGTTTTCTAACTTGTTAGTCTTCCGTTTCCCTGTAACACAAGCCTTTTCTGATTCATGGCAAAACTATGATGAAATAATAATGCCAATACTTCTGAGATTACATTGAGGCAGAAGAGTTGATGACTGTTATCAAGCACCTGGTGTGTTTTTCTAAACTCTGCTGAAATTACAGTCTGTTGAGTAAAGATTTACTCTCTGCTCTGACCCTGCACAGACTCAGTTTATGGGAAAAACTATGGATACATCTCAATCTCTCATCTTATTAAATGTTTTGGGGAGCTGCGTATTGGAGCTTTTGAGTAGTGATCCTAATAGATTTATCTGTGCTGCTGCTTGCATGCACACAAACTGCTGTTAGAGCAGTCAAGGACACTAAATCAGTTTTTCCTTCAAAGCAGCCCATTTGCTCACTCTGCCCATTACTGTCTTGTCCTACAGTGTATACAGCCATTGCCTGTATGGACTAAAGAACCACAACTTTATATGCAGTTTAAACACCCTTTGTGGGCCAAACTGGTTGCTTTTTAAGGAATTGTGGATTAAGAATTTGAAAGATGCTCTATGGCCAAAATGAAAGGAAATTAATTATTTGATGTTGCTATTTGAGAGGGGGAAGGTTCTTTTGTAACTTTCTGAAAACAAGAGGGACAGAGATCCTGTAATTCCTCTGTGAAATTCTCAAGAAAATAAGATGAAAGAAACAAAATAAATGAAAAACTCTAAATATAAGATTAAAAAATTATCTTTGTGACAATATTCACATATATTAACATAAACAAATGTATCACAGATCTTTTTTTTCCTACTCGCCTACATAAATATTGAAGTTCTTTCTAAGCAGAGTCTTATTTTGGTGATGTCTAGTCCTGTAGTGCCTGCATTCAGTATGCACTGCCATCTACTGCTTAGGAAGATTAAAATGCCCTTAAAACCAAAAATTTTCTAGCAACAGGGTTACTATAATCATGATGGTTTGAGGACATATAAGAGATAAGGTCTGGGGAGGTGCAGTTCCATGACAAATCTCCCTGGCAGTGTACACAGAGGTAAAGCCATCACCCTGTTCCCATCTGTCCGTGAACATGAGACATTCCAGACCTCTTCAGAAGTTACTGCAGATCAGACTATGGTCTCCAGTTGTGCTGCATGAACAGCAGTTTTGGTTTTCTATTTACTAAATGCATTTTGTAGCAACCAATCTCTGTAAATTAAGAAAATGCATCTGTTGTTTTGAAAGGACTCCATGTCCATTCTTCCACTTTTCTCAGTTATTAAATACATGGTGTAGTATATGCTGTATAGTGTTACATGCAAGATATTCTAGGCAAGAGCTATGTCTTCACCTGCAAAGCAATAATGTACTTTGGACAGCATGATATTACTGAATTTTTAAAAATAATGTATTAAATTATGAAAAAAATATAAAAAATACTGATTACAGAAAGGCTGCCAAAGAAATTAAATTGGTGCAGTAAAGGATGGCTCTGGTACTCTGAATATGACACCTGTGGGGAAAGGTAAGCACCTGTTTCAGCTACCTCTAAACCACTGAGCAGGATATATGTAAGAAGAGTGAGAAAAGCTGACAATATGATTAGGATGTATTCTCCTTGCCCCTTGCTGATTGAGACAGATATAATCTCTGGGCTCTGTGATCAGCATTTGTAGTTGTTTAATTTTGTGCTATTTGTGACCTTTGTGGTAACCAATAAATAATTCCTCAAGGAGAGGGCATTAAAAAGGTACTGTGCATGGTATTTCCTTTCTCCAGCTGAAACTGCCCAACAGCTCACAGTGAGATTAATAGTAATGCTTCTGTACCTCACTTTGGAGAATCATGACAGCGTGATTGAAATGGTGGTGCTCCAAGGTAGCAGAGGTGCCATAGAGCTGAGCTAAGGCTGATCCACTCCTGAAACAGAACATGGGAAGTCAACAAATCCTGCTCGTCTGCTTACGAAGCAGCTTTCAGAGACAATTTAGTGACAAAAGCATGTAACCACACTCTCCACCTCCACTTCAGACAGCTGATCAGATCAAAATACTAATTTAAATCCAGCTACAAAGCATTTATGTTCCAGTCTTTGCTAAATATTGCCAGCTGACTAAAGATTTTTCTGGAACTACAAGAAATTTTGTAATGCAGCTTTCCAAGTGCCTCAGCAACAGCACAGACACAGAACTGTGCAGTAAAGACACAAGGTAATGTCCTTGAGCTGGGATTGGCTGTTCTCCCTCTACCTTTTATTTTTAATTCTTAATAGACATAAAATAAGGGCTTACAATGGCCAACTACAGACTCTTAAATTAAAATCCTGAAACACAACAACAAAAAACCCAACTGCAAATACTAAGGTAAACAAAAAACACAAGTGAGAGCAGTGAATATAAAAGTAAAGCTTAGCATATCTCTGGAATGTATTTTGTCATCATATTTATTGCCTAAACCAAAATCAGATTAAAAATGCACAGAGCAGGTTGTTTTTCTATGTTTAAAGGACAAAAATATACAGAATAATATTATAAAATTGCAAATCACTGGGAAGTGCAGAGAATGGGGCTGGATTGTCAGAATGGTCACTGTTCACCAAGTACCAAAGTAGTTCAGGCAAAGTACTTCACTTTTGGGACCCAGCCTAAAGTGACAAGATGGGCTTTCTTTCCAAAGGAATGAGAATAAGAGATTATGCTAGAGACAGAAAGAGTCTCCTAGGAGCATATACCATAAAACTGCACCATACTGATACTTAATTATCAGATGCAGCTATATGAGAGAAAAGGATGTCCAGGAAACATCATCCCTAGAGAATGTGATACTGACATATATAACAGAGCCATTTGAGACAACTGTGATATTGCCTCCATCATATACCTCTTGAACTTTCATCATACAGAACAGCAGTATTGGACACTGAAGATAAAATAGGAAAATGTGATGCTTAAATTTATGTCAGGTTAGAGGAATAAATCATAGTTAGCGTTATGAAAACTATAGCTTCTGTTTTCAGGGATGTTTTATACATGTGTGGTAATGTTTGTCTTTCATTCAATGTCTTCAGCAGCTTCTTTATGGAGTCATAAAATGGTAGCCTCCTCTCTGTACTCTGTTGTCAAACAAGAAGTATGAGTGATAGCAGTCTAATGCTGAACCCTGTACCTTTAACTCAGCCACCCCTCTGCACAAAAGATACTCTTGTATAATGGTACAGCAGAGAAGTGGTTAATTTAATCAGAGCCTAAAATGGCCAGGATGTAAATCTTAGGTCTCGTTTTTGTAAATTGGGAACATAAACATCAATCAGCTGAGCTTCCTTCCCATTTGTCTCGTCTGTTTTGATTCTCTTCAAGACTCAGCTGCAAAAAGGCATCTAGCAGTGCTTGGTAACCTTTGCACCACGAGCTCTGTCTTTTGAGAACTGCAATTGATTTTCCCTGCAATGGTGATTGAAAATCCAGACAGTGTCATTGTTTCATTGAGATTGTATGGCAACACCAATACCTCAGGAAATGGCAGCTTAGTGAACATCAGAAACATCAGTTTGAGTGATGGTCACTGAGGCAACTTGCCCCCAAAAATGCAGCAGCCCCTGCATACACACATTGCAGCAGAGTACTTCTGCAAAAGTAGGACAAAATAGGCTAATACAGCATCACTCTGCCTTTCAAATATCTTTGGACAACCATAAGACCACTCCCCCATCACACTGGAGGATTAGCAGTAAGGCAGAACAGAAGAAGCTGCAAACGCACACTGGGATCTGCAGGACAGGAATGCCTTGGGGCCTCGTATTCTGACAGCAGAGGAACTGGGGAGTGAAGAAAACAACATGGGATTCGAAGGAATCTCTGTGTCTGGCAGCTCCACGTCACAGCTTGGCCAGGGTGTTGCTGGGGACATTTTCTGTTGTCCCTGCTATTCTCAGGGAAGGCAGATTTTGGAATGAATTTGACCTTAGTCTAAGGAGTTCCCTTACCTACACAGTAAGAAGTACCATTCTTAAACCTTCTACAAACCTACTTCTACTTCACTGTGCCTGAGGGCAGCATGGTTTCTGTGCAAGCTTTATTTCAGTTTCACTCATTTTCTTTTCTTTGCAATAGCAGAGCAAGGTTTTGCTTAATGCCATGCACCCAGTCAGCAAGAACAACCCAGACAGACAATTTAGGTGCTTCCTGGGTTGAAAACCAGAATCAATAACAGCTGAGCCTGAAAAGAACATCAAGTTTTGGCACCACATTTCAATATGTGGTGTCAGTTCAACAGCCAGCTACAAAGGACAAGCCAGCAATTACTTAAAGGAACAGAGAATGATAAAGATGGATAGTCCCTCACTGCACACAGGAATAAGAGTACTTGGCCTTGGCCTAGAAGGCTTGAAATTAATGCTTCATTCTTTATCCTGGTCACCTTTTGCTCTCCTGTGGAAGAAAACCAAATTAAAATAGTAAGAATTAGAAAGCTTACTTGGCTTGGAAGGCATTGTTGGTTCCCCTGTGGTCAAGGTCGTGACACAAGCATCCCACAATCAAAGCTAAAATTTCAATTTCAGTTAGAATCTCCTGAAATCCTGCTGTCTGAGAGCAGAAAAAAAAAAATAGCAGCTGTAACTATCAGTAGCAAAAGGGATAAGTAATGTTAGTCCATCCAGCAACAGTCAACTTTGTTTTGATACCATGAACGTTTCAGTAAGGAGAAGATAAATGCTTTATTGTCATATTCTATTCCCTGCTGTATGTCAGATGGTTAGCAGAATAGATAATGTCCTTGGAGTGATCTGTTATTATCTCTTTGTTGCATTTCCAGCATGCCATTTCTCTGCTAGCCAGGAGGCACTAAAGGCAAAAAGAGCAGAAAAAAAATACCAGAAACTGCAAACTGAGACAGGAACTGGATTTTTTTTTATCAGAGAAATAAAAAACCCAAAACTAAACTGATAAAATTTTGAAATTATTATTTAGAGAAGTACTTAGAAAGATTTCTTCAATCCTGAGATGACCATCTTAGTTAATCCCTACTGTCAGAGATAGCTGACATGTTAAGTTGGAAGACCTTTAAAAGAACCCAGATAAAATATACTCTGTGGAACTGTTATGAATGATTAGATTTTTTTTCAATCTGGCACAGTAAAATGAAGTGGCACAATTTAAAGAGGAAATGTCTCAAATGGTATATTTCTGCTGCAGATACCCACTTGAATTTGGGAGAGGCATTTGAAAACAGATGCAATGAAATTCCCTAGAAGCTGCTCATACATGACTGTGTGAATGGGGGAGTTAATCCTAGAAACATTTTTTTACCACTGTGCTTCTCCTCTTGGATACTTGTCATAGCAGCCTTCCTGCCTGAATGGGCTCATGGCAGAGAAAAAACCCTTACTGCTGTTGCTAACCTCAAGCATCCTGAACAGATCCTGTCTGGAGGAGGTGCTAGAGCCTCTGTGGGGCACCACTGGTGCTGTGCCTCTTACCCATGGCAGAAACAACCTGGTGCTTCAGAAGCAGAAGGGCATAATACCTGCAAAAATGACTGGCTGAGCTGGAAAATTATAACACTTGTCTTTTCATACTGTCAGTCTCCAGTGACACTCCTCAATTAGCCCCATGATCTAGTTAGCATGAAAAGAAATTATATACAAGAAATACAAAATATATTTGTATTGAAGGACCAAACCAAGGCTGAACACCAACACCATGTAAGAATTCCCAAATTCCATTGATTTTCAAAGGGGCATAATTTCACCCACAGGCAAGAAGAGAGTTTAAGTGATACAGTGGGACTTGTTGCCCTTCCTTGGTAGGGACTTACACTCAGAAATGCCAGTCAATTGTTGCAATACTCTGTGAAAGCTCTGCTATTCACCCCAAAGACCACAAATTCTACTTAGAGAAATGCACACTCAAATCTAAGTATCCTCTGTTTAGACAGTCTGAAATGTGGCCACAGTTAATACTTAGGCAGTACAGGGAGCCAAGCTCCCCCAGGTGCTCAGGAATGCACTTCAGTGGGAATTGAGAAAGTGCAAGGCTTGCTACAAAAGCTTTAAATTCGTTAAAGTTACACAGCAGAAAAGATGATCAAGTATGAAGAAAAAAAAGATTAATTAATTTTGTGTAGAATTCATCAGTGTACAGAATAACTTGGATATTAGGAAAGAGGTTCACCTGATATCTGGTGACATTGCTTTTGTTTTAGTTTTGGTAATGTCTACCCAAGTAGAAAAAAATCCTCTAAAAATAGCGTTTTCTCTTTTTATTTTTTTAAACATAGCTCTTGTATTACAAATAATAATAAAGATCTATTTATAAAAAGGGATTAAAAATAGTTTGTAACTGACAACACACCATGTGTCAAGTTTCAGTCTAGTGAAAATATTCATGGCTAAGTTAAAATAACTTAAAAGGGAAGTTTTATAATATGAAATTGATGTTGTAATAAATATTCCTTAGTGTAATCCAAGCTTTGATTAAATTCAAGGATTCAACCTGTATTGCAAATGCAGGGAAACCAATTAAGGAATTTATTAACAGTAGCAATATCTCAAAAATAAATGCCACATTTTATTTAATGAAAAGTCTTGTCGCTGAATATATGAAAGAAATATAGCATATGTCACATAGTAAAAAGCATTTCATTTAAAACAATACTACAGTAAGGGGATATCTTCTTTGAACATAATGCAAGTAAACAGAGGATTGCATTTCCCCATTTCTGAATTTACAAGAGAAAAAAAAATACATGGCTATAGACGATGGTGCAGTAAAATTTATTTTCACCAGAAAAGGAATGACCCATAACTCATGAGTGGCAGAGTCTCCAGTGAATTATGGAGGTCATTCTTTCATGTGAGGAAATGAATTGCATTCATTATACCTTGCCCCACATCTATATGTTTTGTTATTAGCACACCAGATGGGATTTTAATTTGGTATTGCTTACTTGTTCATTTTTGCCCTTTGAAATAAGTATCCATGTGAACTGTGTTGGCAAAGGCACTGATAATGAAGCCTGGGCTTCATCCTGCACTTTACTCTCATGTACTCCCTTAACTTGCAGGAGCAGCCTTGCTGCAGTGCTTGTCTTCAGAATTCTTGGGCATCTGAAATACAGAACTATGGCTTGCAGAACTGGGCTTATGATTGTTCAGGAGAGAGAAAATACATACTTAGACATACAGGAACATGCTTTAGATATGCAAAAGGCTGAGTTTAGCAGGAGTGAGGCAACAGTTTATCTTTGTTGAATTTCTGTTGTTTGGCTTGTTCAACACACCTGAATTTTCCTTGTGCATTCACTGGGAGTATAGTGGGGCCCTTAGAGGCTACTGCATTACATGTTAGAGATCACTGTGCTATGGTAAATCCTACCTGAAAATGCCCTAAAATAGAATTACTGGTTTCTATTTGTGGGGCAGTCTACACTGCTGACTATCATGGAGAAATCAGAAATAAGGTGCAATAATTGCACAAAGCAGTGCCTTCTTGACGGGCAGAGAAAGGCTCTGATAAGCCCTTCAAAGGGTTTGTCAAAGAATTTTCCCCCTTTTACCAGTGAGAAAAGAAGGCACACACGAACTTGGATGGTATCCTCAAGACAAATGCAGTAGGAGCAAGCCTTGTATTATTACTAATGCCAAGTCTCTCTTTTGTGTCTTTTTTTGCACAAAAAGAATCTTCCTGTATCTGGACGGGAGAGCAGACCAAACAGATCAAGCACCTGAACTTATTCTGTTCTCAGCCAGAGTCAGAGCAAAGTGGGAAGGGATGTGTGGAGACTCCAGTGCTGTGGCCACTCACATCCAGCCCTGCACATAGAATTGCTCATTCTGTTTATTACCAGGAGCGTGGGCAAGGGAACAAACTTGGCTTAAAAATGCCGGATCACATCTGAGACAGCTGCATCCCTGTGCTGACCGCTAGAAGGATTCTGAAATGACGCTGTGAGAGGCACAGTCAAAGCATCTGGCGGAGTAGCAGGGCCTTGCTCCCTCTCTGCTGGCCCCAGTGCGGGCACCGCTAGCCGGGATGGAGGTGCCTGGTCCCCCGGCAGAGCAGCGTGCTGCAAACCTGGCCTCGGAGCTCCACCTAGGGGTGTCACCGCTGGGGCTGGGGGCTCCCCGCCCCGGCAGAAATTACTGTAATTCACACCCAGCGGTGCTGCCCGCCTTTGCCTATACTCATCAGAGTAAGATGCTTTTCCTTTTTCTAAAATTGGAGGAAAAAAAAAAAAAGCATGTCAAGTTTATAAAACCATAAAAACTACCAACACCCAGGCATTATCACCAAATTTCCTTAGAAAGCATCAGCAAGTGTCTGCTGAAACAATGTTAATTCTGCACAGCTGAGCAGCCTCATGCCCAGATGAAGAGGTGACTGTTCTCTCGTTGGATGTCTTCCTTCTCTTTGTCTCATGGTGTGTGGTACAGCTTCACTATGCCTCCATCAACACTCAGAAACACACCCACCCTCCTGGGATTGACGAAGAACTAGAACAACATCTTCACCTGCTAGGGGAAGTCAGAGTCTTTTTGTCTTGCCCAACACGCAAAGTTCCGGCATCCAGGACCGCATAGTTTTTTACTGGTACATTTACAAGAATGAACTAGCCAAACATGGGTTATTTCACACAGTGAGGTTGCTGTGGGGTAGGGAGAGAGAGCAGTATACCTCTTCTAGTATGTTAGCAGTGGTACTTTCAGCAGAATTTACTTGAAATTTCAGCAGAATTTACTTGTATGCTGAAAGGAGCTACAGGTACTGCTGGAGATATGTGCTAATAAAACCCCTAAGTGTTAACAATGTCCAGTGGAGACTCAAGATTCACTTAGATCACTATGCTGGAAGATAATTTTCAAACGTTTTGAGGCAGTACCTTCTAAAACTATTTAGATGAAGCTGGATAAGGAGATAATAAATATTAACATAATAAATACTTTGGGATTCTAATCCTTGGTTTTGTACTTCCCAATGAGGACTTTGAAATAAATGTCAAATCAAAGAGTTCCAAAAGAAAAACATTTTGTAAGATCAAGATCTGTAATAACAAGAGCACTCCAAGACTGCCATCTGTTTTCAGTCACTTTAATGTGCCTATGATATCACTGTCACTAAAACACGATAAGGTTTTGCCAAATATGTACTGCCTTAAGTTGAATAAATTCTGTCTGCTTTACTATTGGAAATGAGTAGCATAATAACCAGAAAAGAAATTGAATGCTGGAAAATGTTTCGACAGGTTAGGCAATGTGGCAGTAAAAGCTCTTAGGGGGCTGTGTGGCCGGGTACTCACAGTTAACATGGCAAACATCAGCTGGCAGACGTTGAAAGCGTGCCTCCAGTTGTGATACAAGACCATTCGATAGTTCTTCCGCACCGTCAAAAGCCACCTACATAGCGTCTGAAATTCAAAGTACGATTGGTAGCAGGGCTACTAAATGTGTACAAATGGACAGAGCAGTGCCAAGACAAAAGCAGCAGATATTTGCAGCGCAGATGGTTACCTCGTAGTCAATTTTAAATTTCTGAACCATTCCAAGTTCCATGAACATCCGCAGGGCTGCAGTAATCATGGCATCCACATCGAGCGAGAAGTCATCAAAATGGATGTCGCCAATGCCAAGCTCTGACACCAGAGGGATGTTTGCTGCCTGAAAATGCCAAAGGCAAATTTCTGATTCAAAACTTCTGTCCTTTTTCCTTTTTTTCACTCTTATAAGAAACAAACCGTACATCAGTTCTGACCTGCTGATACATCCCCTGCTTGATTCAAATGCTGAGCAGTAAAAGTCTTCATCTGAGAAACACAAACACGTCAAGCTAACAGAGTGTGGAAACAGTGGGAAGGAGAAGAACCTGGTATGAGCAGGAAATATGTTCACCATCCCAACTGGAGCCCTGATACAGCATTTAGACTGAAAGCTGACCACTTTACAGCCACTGCAGTAACATAATATATTCCAATGCAAATTACAGTGCTGTAATGCAAGAAACATCTGGATAGCCAGAAGCTGGGAGTTTTAATTGCTACCATTTAGAAATGCAAAGTAAATATACTGCTCTGCAGAATTTCTTCATCCAAATGCCTTCACAGTCATAAACATACAAGTGCCCTTTGCTTTACATTGTTCACTGCACACACATAGAACCAGAAGAAGAGGAATACAAGAAATGTCTAGCAGAAGTACTCTCCAAAGTAAAATAAAAGAATTTTCAACATGTTGATTTTATAGTAAACAGCAGCAAAAGCCTTACATTTTGCTTTGTCTGTATAACAGGGACTTCTGTTTGTAAGAGAGGAATGAGCTGCTCCTGCACACACAAACACAGGAATGTGTGCCAGACTGGCTGATGTGTTTAGTTGAGCACAGAGATGTGCTGTGGCTTGCTCAGTGGCAGCACCTGCATGAGCCAGGCAGAGGTGCTGACAAACCTCCCAGGCTTCTTTCACCTTCCTTATGCCCCTTCAGACTTGGTGCTCTTCTCTCTAGAGAGGGCAGGTGCAGGGTGTGCACTGGCTGGAGGAGCATCTGTCCCCTGTCTCCCACAGTGAGAGGGTGATGGGTCAGGTGAAAGCCTCTCCAAGGGGCTGGATCCAGCCCACGGGCTATGAGCTGGGCAATGCTGAATTAGTTAAAATCACATGGACACAGCTGGTGTGCAACATCCAGCTACATACTTGCATAAAACACCAATTAGTTCATGCAACCTTAATGTAAGTTCACCTTGACTGTTACAGGTTCTATGTGACTACTTCATGGTTTCCTTTTTGAAAACTTTTGTTTTGAAACACTGCACTCTAACTACAAGTTACTGACATGTAAAAAATCTTTTGGCTGAAGACAAAGTGCCACCTCAATAATTACTTTATGCTGAGATTAAGCTGCTTTAGCTATACTACATAGGAGAAGATGGTGTAAACCTGTCATAAAATAATATTAACATTGTGGTTTTAACTTATTTGCTAGGTAGAAGAAAAGTCTTTTTGGTTCAGTACCCAGTAAAGCACACCAGTACCTCAGAAAGTCATGGCACTGTGCCAGGGAGTTAAACTGATAGAGGAAATACAGCAAACCCATCAAGTGTCATCCCAGGACACAGCTTAAGAACCTCTGGAGCATGCAGGCAGAGATGCAAGTTCTGTTAACTGCACACTCAGTTGTCTGCTAACATACTTATCCAGGCTGAATCAATTCAGCATCTTTTTTTTGAGTAATCACTGAAATATTTGGAATACTTCTAGATGATCCCAACAGGAGTTAAACCTTAACACCCTTTAAGATCTGAAAAACGATGTCTATACTTTCAAGATAAAGAAAGAAAGAAAATGTGGTTAGGTGTGAAGCAGGAATGCTGTCCCAGAGACTTTGCTGTCCAGACCTCCAGCAATCTTACAAATATTGTGACTTTTTTATCACTCAGTTAGTCTTCAAAGACTTGGGGGATACTGGAGATGCACATTCATATTAAGTCTATGAACACACTCACTGGATAGAAATAAGACTCTCAATATAATCATTTTTTGGGGAAGAAACACATTTGTACATCATACTCCTAAGCTCCTTAGTGAAAAGCTTAAGTAAAAGACTGAAAAAGAAGCACTTGATTGTGAGTAGACCTTCTTGAAATTGTTTATCAAACAATCTTTACAAACCTATTGCTGCATTTTCATTAACTTTGAAGTGGGATCTAATTAATTTTTTCAAAATTTTTGGCATCTTATAAGAAAAACAGATATTTTCCTTGCCATTTTTTCTGGAAACCAACACTTTTATCAGCCTGTTGCAACTCAAGGTAGAACACTTGAAGCAGTTGCTCAACTAAAATTGTTTTTCCATTTGTCAGACAGTGGAGAAATAACAATATATTCCAAATCTATTACAAATTGAACAACAGGATATTAACAAAGCAAGTCAAAAACAATTTCTTCCCACGTCAGTCTGAAACTTTTAAATATTTATGAGGTTTTACATTCCTAAATTTAACAGGAGTGCCATAATCCAAAATAACTGCTGAATTAATAGCCAGGAGATAACATTTGTATAAAAGAACCATTTGCTTTACAACAGCAATAAAGGAAACAACAGAATTATGAGTGCAGAGCCTAATTTGAATAATGTTAAAAAAATGATATGTTATGGGGCTGCAGCAGTATCCTGGCTGCACCTGGCACTGCCTATCCTCAGATTCTTAGGCTAGAAATGCAAAATTCCAGGTTTTAGAGGAGAACAGTCATTAAAACTTCATTTTTTTAAACTACAGAGATATTAAAAAATATTAATAACGCAGAATACTAAAACATATCTTTCCCTGAAATTTTGCAGCGCTGCAGGAAAAAATTCAGTGGATTTCTTAAAATAAACAGCAATAACAACACTCTCTTTCAGGAAAACAGAGAGGATGAAAGTACCATGACTGCAAGAGGAAGGCACAGGCAATTAAAATTCAAGTTACAGTGAAATTATTTTTAAAGCACCCCAGTGATTTAGAATCCCTTAAAAGGCTATGGGTTTTGAACATTTTGAAGTTCAATTTCCCCTTTCTTAAGTCAATTAGAAACATTTTAATTGTCTTAAGAAATTATCTGGAATATTTTTGCTTTGTGAATCAAGCAATTTCAATGTTCTTTGTATCCTTGAGCAAAATTCACATGGCTCTTCTGTGAGCTTATGGCAAGTTAAAGCCAGATGTGCCTCCTCTGGTCACATTTCCATATGTCCAGTACTAACCCAAAAATTTGTCTTGAAGGGAATCAGGAACACAAGTTTGGCTGAACACATGGAAGGCAACTGGTCTTGCCTAATAAAATACAAACTCGGCAGTTTCCAGACTAGGAAAATATCATCAGTTGTAGGTAGCTTGCAAAAGAGGATGTCATGCCTCCAAACAAGAGCATAAGGATAAGATCTGTGGCTACTCCATACTCAAGCATGCATGGAATAGGGTGGAATCAATACAGGAAGGAGGGAAAGCACCTTTGTACTCAATTCAGATTGGAGACAAGATTCTCCTTTCCTCATTGCTCTTTGCTACCATGGAAATTCTATCACAGCCTGCTCATTACCTGTGAACAGGTAAGAGACAAGGGACTGGTTGAGCCTTAGTCTGCATCAGCCATCACAAAAGGCCATGTGTCATTAATGACCCTCTTACTGCAAAACATGTGGAACATCAAAGTGCCTTTCACCACACAGTCACAATTCTGGCCTCTATAAAAGACAGCCCATGGAAAAAGAAAAATAACATTTTTTGTTCAGTATTAATAAGCCTTTGGGCTCCTGTGGATGAATAAAGCCTAAGAAGGAAAATGTTTACTAAATGATTTTGCACTAACTCATCTAATAGCATATTCTTCACAATCTTCTGTATCCATATTTGATAATGTGATAAAATCAGATGTAAAGAAACTGGTGAGTTCTTCCCAAAGCATACTTCCTTTGTAAAATGTACACTACCATGGTAGCAGTCTAGCTAAACACAGAAAACACTGACAACCTACTTTGTCATGTCGTCTTAAAATTTCTCTACTTCAGTTTTAGTACTTGTGTGGATAAGACATCAGTGCATATTATGCAAGGAAAGTATTTTGAAACATACTGATAGGTATATTAGTATGGTTTTGTTTAAGAAAAAGGTACATTCTGCCATTTGATATACTCAGCTTCCTTCCTATGTGGTACCAGAACTATTCAGTAGCAGCAACTTCCACTTACTGAATGTAGTCCACTTTTTGCATAGCCTTATTTACAGTGACATGTGGAATGATCAGCAAGGTTTCCTCATCAGAAAATACTGCCTGACTGATGGAAAGAAGTAACAAGGAATTTGATTATATTTAACACATATAAAGATATCTCACGAAATATATATTCCAATGTAGCAAAATAATGTGGTGTACATCTTAAATCCCAGGGGCATTGTTAGAGTCCAGAGTCCACATACTATTCAAATAGCAGGTCAGGATCTGACCTCATATACACTCTGAAGTGAAATTGGAGCTCCAGACAACATGACACACAGAGAAGAAATAAAATTGCCTTTTCAAGTATCTCTTCATCTCAAATATCTCTTAGAAGATTAGGATCTGAAAAACCTTAAAGGATGATCATCAAAAGCTGAAGAGAAAGTTTCAAAGTGAAGAATATTTAAATGTGATGCCTTCATTATCTCTCATATAATCTTCTGTGATTCCATGAAGCCATTTTGAAGACATCATTTTCTGATGGCAAAGATTTTTATTTGTGAAAGGTTCTTTTCATATATAAAGGCCTCTAAAATACTTGCTTATATTTATAGCTGCAGGCAGGCATCTTTTAAAATATATCTTTATAGTCAGTTATTAAGAGCAGTGGACAGATTTTGTACTTCTTCATAGCCATGGAAGACCAAAGCCTGTTATATTCCAGTCTGACACATTTACTCTCTCCAAAAGAGAAAGAATCAAATATTGCAGCTCCAGCCTGTTTAATGCCCAGAGCAAACTGGCTTTTAAAGGCCTCCATCTGTTACTGGAGACTGTGGATGGCAACTATTTGCCCTTCACAATGCTGAGTTAGAACCTCTTTTCAAACAACCAACTGAGGCAGAGGCAGAACAGTGGCATTAAAAGGGAATTTTACAATATTTACAGTAAAGGGGAGTGGGTATGGAAATGACTGGTGCGTATTTTCCTCATGATTTTGATTCTAATAATTTTTTTAACATGATTATCAGAGGAGCATTGCTCTGCCCTCAATAGTGAAATCACCCAGAAACACAGCCGTGTTTAGTTTGGAGAGAGCTTCTGAGACCAAGGAGTCCTATGCCCCTGCCCCAAGGAAACCTCATGCTGCCATATAAACACACTTTGCAGCTGTCAGCTCTACCAGACTCCTTCGATGTTCCGGTCTCTGTGAATCTCTTATATCTGAACAGTTGTTGGATGAAAGGCATGGTGGAACAGGATTTGTGTATTTTATACCTCGTCAGATTAACCCTACAGATAAACAGAGGGCTGCAGTTGTGAGATCAAAAGCCCAAACTCTGCCCCAAGTCCCACAGCAGGTGTCTGAGCCCTTTGTTGGAAAAGGTCATTCCTTGATTTAGTCAAAATTTTACTTCTGTAAACCAAGAATAATGCAGTACATGGATCCAGTTTCAAAATCTGCAGTTGAAGCATGCATATGTGTATGTAGTGCAACTGCTCCACCTTCGAATGGCAAATGAAGAGCTTAACATGTACTTTAGACATGAAATGTAGAACAAAGAAAGTTGCATTTAGACTCGTTTCAAAAAGTTGTGTTTGACCATTTACCAAATACAACTACTGTTTAGTATGATGCTGCTCTTTTAATTAACTCAGCATTAAGAAATGATGCTATTTAGTCTGCTTCTATCAGAACAAGAAAAGTAGCCGTTAAGCAATATATCACTATTAAATATAGCATTTAGGATTTTTTTTTTATTATCGTGCAGCGTGGACTTAGGACAAAAGTAGAGTATTTACTTTCTTCTTTGGGGATAAAACTGTATGTGCCTGAGGAAAGGATTTGTCTTCTTATAGTTTTCATTTTAAAAGGACAAGGGAAGGTGTATTACAGTGTTAAACATTCTACTTCCAAAGCTAGCCCCAAAATTATAGCTAAAAAGCAGAAAGGATTTTGAATATTTCTAATCAGTCAATCAATCCTATCTGAACATACTGCTTTCTGAAATTGGGACCCATCAAAAAGAAATAATACATTTCTGAGATAAAAATGACATATAAAATTTTGTTACAAACTGTAACAGACGCAAACCCCATTATTTTATGTTACTAAAAATCAATCCTTGATGTTAGAGTTGTTTCCTAGTACACAGAAACAAAATATATGGCAGCCTATAAAAGGAACAAGAAATTTTGATTTTAAAAGAACAGAGGCATAAAATAAAAAAAATTAATGATCTGGGCATCTATTATTCTTAAGGCCAAAGTCCATAACCACAGCAGCCTAGGACTGGAGTTTTACAGGGCATGCACATTGGACACAATGATCTCCCAAGGCGCGCTGGGGAGTGTTCACGTCCTTTGGCTGATGGTGATTAGGAAAGAACCAGTGTGTCACATACTGCAGGCTAGCAACTGTCGAGTTTTTATGACCATCAGTGCAGATGAGAAGTTTGTACAAAAGGGTCTATTCAGTCTCTGTTTCAGAATTTCAAACAAACACAAGCAGCAAACCTAGGGCAACTATTCCTCTATACTACAAAAGTGTCAGGCTGCCATTTCCCACAAAGCTTTCCTTGGTTTTGGTGGCAAAAAGCTTTGTTACTCCCATGAAGAGCAGAATGGGTAATGTGGACTGGCCCTCCCCCTCACGCCTGTAAATTTGGGAGGGTGAGAAAAGTGGGTTACAACGTAGCCTTTTCCTACCCAAAAAAATGGAGGAAAAGTTCTTCGTTCCTTGAAGACTCAGAAGAGGAAAAACATGATTAAGGGTGGAAGGAGTTGGGAACGTTTCTTCTCACAGTGGACATGACGTGAAGGCATAGGGGAGAACTCACACATTTGGTGACAAAGAGCCCAAATTGTGCCCTGCAACTCTCACTTGGGCAGACGATAGAAGAGAGCATGTGAAAAAGTGAAGGGGTTGCCAAGATCAGACACTAAAAAAAACCCCCAAAAATCACAAAAAAAACCCCCAGAACCTCAAAAATCCCACCAGAGCCAAAATGTGCACTGGTATCACACTATTTTTGTGATCCCAGCAAATTCCAGCAGCTCTCAGTGCACCAAAGACAACATGCAGGGCCACCAGTCCCTCGTCACCCCAGGGGGTGCTGCAGGGGCACAATGGCACTGGATGGGATTTCCTGGGAGCCACTGAAATTTTCTTTCCTAGCAGCTGTGACAAATCAGGCTGGCAATGCAGTGACTGGTGGGGAAAGTTATGCAAATGTATGAGTGGGTTACTGCTCCACTGGGGAGAAAGTCCTATTTCAGACCTGCTAGAGTAACAGCTATAGCAGAATACTGTCAGGTGGACAATAAATAATATTGACAACATCTTCAACCTTACAACGTACGTTTACAGGAATCCTACAGAGAACATTTCCGTGATTCTCCTTAAAGGATGTTTTTGTCTTTTTCTCCTTACTTTTTGTCAAGTTCTGATTGCAGGTGTAAAAGAAATCCAGCCACCCTATCCTGAACCCATAAATCACTCCCTAGCAGCACTCAGGACTGCCCAAAAGAGCTTTCTCCCCAAACCAGAGGTTCATCTCACTACAGCTTCACAAGCCAAGGCTTATCCCATGTGAGGCTTCTGTAGGGCAGGCTGAACTGAGCCCAGCTCCTCTCCCCAGAGCAGAATGTACATCCTCCACTGCCCCCTTCATCCACAAAACCCCCCAGCAGAGAAAGCCTAAGCACCCTGCACTACAGCATGACCTCTGGTTCACACACAGCTCACAGCCTCAGCACTACAAGCTTTTTGACAAAACCCAAAATGTGCATATCCCACTCTTTCAACAAAAAAGAAATAACAGGCACTTAAATCTTATATTTATTTAGCTCCTTATTTACTACTCACATACTACTAGCTTTATAATTTTTCTCCAAACAAAGGTGGCTTTCATATATCACTACTTTGAGGTAAAAGGCTGCAGTACTGACAGAAGCACTTGTTTCTTGACATTCATGTTTTGCATACATGTATGTATTATGCTGCTTATAGCTTTTCCTTACCACTCCTCACAGCAACAGGTTTCCTTTGGGGAAGGTAGAGGTAGCACAAGTACGTACTGGAATCAGCTTAACAGTAGAGTTTATGAAGGCAGTACATAGAAATTGAATTTTTGTTACTTTTGGGGTGGGGTTTTTGTGTGCCTCGAGCTTGTTGCAGGCACACAACTCACACAGCTGTGTGGCAGCAGAGAAAGCAGGGGTAGGCAAGTTAGGCAGGCTGTTGTATGCACAGGCAGATTATGATGGGGGTGTGTGTGCTATAGTCTATTTCTCATACATGTAAAGTGTTTGCAGTTTAAATCTGAAATACTAAATCCACAGAACTACTGACACAATTTCTCTTAGAAGCTGTTATTTACTCTGCCAGGGGTTTTGCCCAGACTAAACCAATAGCAGATGCCACCCGGAGCAGCCAATGAAACGGTAATAAATAACCTATACAAGATTGCAATTACAAATATTTTTGTACATAATATACTCTAGATAATGTTTTGCTTGGATGACCCAGGCCCATACATCCCAAATTGATCTAGAAAACCAGTGTGCATCCAGGGAATTCTTTCCTTTCAAATAATGCCAGAGCCTAAGTTAATACTGCATAGAAGCCCAGCACTTACACGCTCGTTCGTGGGAGCAGCCCTTTCAGCACAGCCTCTTTCTCACCAGCTGATGGAGGAATGGAAAAAAAATAAACTGTGGGATATACCATGGCTGAACCTGTAAGGATATTTCTCTCCAGTCTCTCAGTGTTGTGCGAGAAAGGCATGCTGCCTTGTGCTGGGAACATATTCTACCACATGCACACACACAAACATTATGATGGTGTGAAATTGCACTGGCATTGCATTTTTTCAGGATTTTACAGTTGAACAGAAATGCTGCTTGGCGACCAGCCTTAAAGTGGAGCAAGGATGGCACCCAGTGGCCAAACAGATTCATCTCAGAAAAACATGTCTCTTCACTTTGGAGAGTTTTACTTATAAAAGGTCCTAGCTCTGATATCAACTCGTTGGAAATGTTAAAAACTTTTAAAGGATACTGCCTTCTACCTTTGGGGAACATTTAAGTTTCTCACTGTAAAATATTTAAAAAAAAAAGCTTGTAGAAATATTGCCATTAATAATTTAAAATAAACACAAGTAAGGATTCATGACAAACAATGGCTTGCAGCTGCAACACTACATAGAGGCAGAAAATAAACAAAGAAAAAAATTTCTTTCCATTTTAGGGTATATGCTAAGGAAAAAATAATTCCTGTTTTTAAATTCAGTACAACTAAGTTTTTAATTCTAAAATTAACATTGATAATAGTAATAATTTAAAAACGGACATTGATAATATCAATTCCAACTAAAAAGTTTCTATCTAAATGAATTTTGGTGCAAAGCAACTCTGCTTTTTAACCAGAATTATAACTAGTTAATTTCTAGTTATAATTCTCAGCCTGCTCTGGCTACAGAAGAAATCAAGCACAGGTAAATAAGGAATAATTTAAAATGTGAACTATTATGCCATTTTTATAGATTTCTTTGAAAATTTCTTTCTTCCATGGGATAAAATAAACACTACAATGGTCTTTTGGAGCAGTTGGGAATGCAGGTTTCAGAAGAGTGAGCTGTGACATACAGGGCCAGCCCAAGGATCTCATCAGCTGCATGGGGAATAATTTGCTCCTTGTTGGTGGCAAAAGAACCATAATAAAGGAGAAAAACTCCTAAATTACCATCTTTCACTGAAGTACCTCAGATTTTTAAATTATGCTGGCCCACTTGCAGTGCATGAGTCTTTGCTAGATCAATTTTTCTTCCTGTTTGAAAATCTTTCCAAATAGGAATTCCTAAGTCTGTCATTGACTGAAGGACGCTACTTTATTATTTGACAAGTGTTACTATTTTTTCCTTTTTTAATCATCCATCAGATACCCCTGTGGCTTGCATGGCAGTTTAAATGTATTCCATGCCTTATCATTTTTGCATGGTTGCTGGCTAAATAGTGTAGCAATGCTGAATTCTGTTTATTCCTTGATGTTTTCCATCTGTCAAGGGATTCTCATGGAGCATGATGACCGATCAGATTGAAGGACAGACAACAGGTCTGTTGGGTAATAAACCATTTCATCTTCACTTGGGAGCAATGTTGTCTTCCAACAATTTCTTTTTCTAACTTGTTTTTCTAACCATTATCAAGACCTGGACCAAATGGGGTTTTGTGTATGGAAACAGATGCAAGAAACACAAGATTCCCATGTGAATAACAAAAATTCAGTATCTGAGAGCAGCATAGTAGCAGCATGTTTTTTTTAGTATGGACAACTTAATAATCCTAAGTGTTTTATTACTTCTCTGCTGAAAATGTCTGTTGTTTAAGTATAACTGTATTACTGTACGTAATTACTAAGAAACTGAAAAACAGCCACTATTAAAGGCAGTAAGTCAGTAATGTTTTTAACTACTTGGAATGTCTTTATTTTAGTACTGTAAATATTAGAGTATAGCAGAAATAATTAGAGTTATCTAGATCAATTGAAATCTATTTCAGCTTTAGAGAAGAAGGCTTTTTAAAGCAACTAGTACAAAGACTGTTTTGATCATGCACATATTTTAATTTTCTATTATTTTAATTGATTAAAGTTTATTATTTTTAAGGTATTTAAGGAGGAGATTTAAGCTTTGGTCTAAATATGAAGTAGTTCATCTTGGAAATAGTAATTTATTATTTAATATTTCTAGTTACTGTGTGTCTTTACTCTGCAGTTAGAATATAAATGTTGATTTTTCACTTATTTTTTACATCATAGCCCTTGAGAACTGTTCTTTTTAACCTACAGTGTAAGTATATCCAAAGATTATTCTGCATAGCATAAAAATGCTGGAATAAATATATTTTGCTTTTGCATATTAAAAAAATTCCACAGAAGTTTCTACTGACTTTTGCAGTGCCTTTGCCCTGAAGCAATCCAGACCAGAATCTATTCCTTGCTGAAAGAAGCCTATCCCTTTTAAAAATTCATTTAATGACTTGTGCTAAACTCATAAATTAACAGAAAAAGTTGTCTGGGCATGGGTATATGATTAAATTTTGGGCTTTATCTGGCTTCCAGGCCCCAGGCTTCTTTCTTAACGTGGTCTTAACTCTCCTAAATCATATACAGTTTTTCTTCAAGAGAAAGATTTATTTTAAAACAGGATTTACTTATCCCCTACACTAGAAAATAAACTAGTTTTGTGGAGGCTTATCATATAAATGCAATACAGTTGCATCACACAAATTGCTTGCAGTCCTGAAGTAGAATTGTTGAAACCTTTCACAGATGTTTTCATATTTCTGTGCCCTCTTTGCAAATGGGAAACCAAAACATGAAGCAGTGCCCTGCCCTGCTCAGATGATTTGGCAACACGGGGACAAGGAACTTGCCCAGTTAAGACCGCAAAATCTTCAGAGGGTGGATCTGTCCTCACAACCACTGCAGCCTCCCTGGAACCCCTCCAGAGCCATCAGGCAAAGCCGGCTGGACCCAAGAGGGCAGCTCAGTGCTTGAGCCTCACCAGGCTAAAGTACTCCTTGTGAACCTTCCCTCCACAACATCCTGGAAAATTCACATTCCATTTTCCCTGGAGGGAAGGTAGTATTTTACTCTGGGAGCTCTGTGTTTTCACCTGAAATAATAAATATGGCCATTTTAGAAATTTTACAAGAGAAATCCCCTCAGTGACCTTTTGCAGCAGTTTAATCTCATCCTGATTACCTATGAAGCCAATAAACTCAAATGCTGAAATTTTAATAAAATGAATGTTAAAGTTTTTGAAACCAAATTCAGAATTCCCACTAGCTTTTTCAATTACTATTCCTTGAATTAGGGTAGGCACTGTAGTGTGGCACCAGTCTAGCAGGACAGCTCCAGAAGTAACTCCTGAAAGGTGCCTCTCATGTCTATGACATGCAAAATTCATCCAACTATATTTATTTCTCATAAAACACCTCATGAAAGAAAATAAGCAAAAACCCTTAGGCAATATTATTTGAACTGAAAAAAACATATCCCCCCTTGTGTACTCCTTTCTGCTTTGGTGAGCTGCACCTTGGAGTTCCCTGACCCAGAGAACATCAGTCTCAATTTGCCTTTTCCTTCTGCTAATTCCTCATTTTAACTCATTTAACTCTACACTGATAGGTCATGTAGTTTAACTACAAGCTTGCTGAAGAGACATTTTTAATCAGATTAAAATCTCCACTCTAATTTCATTTGATGTCTCTAAATCCAGACATTTTATGAGAAAACACCATGAACAATCTTTCCCTACCCCACTTCTCCATGCCATTCCCTGTTCACCGAGTTTGGAAAAAAAATTGAACTACAGAGCGCTTATCTGAAGTCAGACGACAGCCTCACATTTCAGAACCTAGTATAAACACTCAATATTTTATTTTATCATTGTTTATAATTTTCAGTGTATGCAATGTGTTCTTGACTTCTTGTTTCCATGACAACTGAAGACATGGGCACATGTCAAAGCGTACAAAATAATGTAATACAGTGAAGACCTTGGTTTGATGAACTATGAAACTCTTAACACGGTGCTTTAGTTCTTGTCTTACGTGGGCAGTGGATGTGGAAAAGCAGAGAAATAAACTGTGTTTTACATCTTGTGATCATGTACCTTTCTCAGAAGAGAAAAAGGGAACACAATTCAATATTAACATTTAAGCCCTGGTTACCCTCAAGTTTTTTATTTAGATTTTTTCCTGTTGTTGCTATTCTCAATGGAACCTGAGCAGCTGGAATAGCAGTAGGGAAAAGCTCAGTGCCAGCCCATACCCTGCAGTGACAGCCAAAGGGAAGAGAGTGTGTGCAACCTTGGAGGCCAATCTGGCAAATCCTGCAGCATGTGAAGAGCTTCGTGTTTCCCCACACACAATGCTGAGCCCACAGCTCACAATGCTGAGGCTGCAGTGGCACTGTGTGTTGTGGGTTTTGGGACACACTGGGTACCAAACTGATTGACACTGCAGTGCCATAAAAAAGCAGCAATGCATAACCCCCCATATTCTATGGCAATATTTCATAAATGGTCCAAAACAAAGGCCAGATTGCCTTTCTGAAGCTTAATTATTGGAGAAGACTATGAAGTAAATACTATAAATGACTAAAATTATTTAATTACAAGCTTATAAAAGTAATTCTAAATTGAAAGATGACATCACAGCAGAGAATAACATAGCCAAGGAATGCTTTCCCTATTGTTTCAAATATTGAATATAAAACCAGTACAAAAATTTCATTTGTTTTCATTGTGCTGCCCATTGTTATACATTTAAGGGTGCATAAGGCATGAATAACAAATGTTAAATCATACATAACTCACTCCAAGTATAAAATTCACATAGATCCATCATCTTTCATGGATTCAACCATTTACATTGCCATATACAGTAGCAGTCTTAAGAGTTGTTTTGGTTTTTTTTTGGTTCAACTCTTTTCATTATTCTGTAGTTATTATTCTTTTTAAGAAAGACACAAAAGTCTCCCTATGTGAAGGTAGATCTTAAATAGCCACACCTCAGGCTACAAAACTTAGAAATGCAGAAATTGTCATTCATGCTGTATTTTGAATTGAAGCTTCTGTAAAGCAGGTGATACATTATTTTCCATTCTGTATCTCTCCTGTGTGCTGTTTGACCTAAAAAAGGGAATCTCTCCCAGGGCTATAAATAATGCATCACAGTCATTAAATATTGATCTGGCTTATACCATTGACAGCTGCGCAATTTGGCTTGCTTCTTAAAAATAGCTTCTTGTACACATCCCATAATAGGACAGCATTTACATATTCTCTTTGGAAACTACATTGGTTAAATTTAAAGGTGATGTGCGTTCGTGGGGCTGCTTGCTAAATCACAGGACTTGTTCATTACTGTCTCATAAATCAGTAACTCCTGCTATAAATATCCTGTCCTGAACACAATTCTCCATTCTTTACTCATGTATCTATATTTGTCTAACACATCACTATATTTAGGCTTGCAGAACCTGAATTTCAGTGAGAACCTGGCACAAGTTTGCTATAGGATAGGTTCAATCTCAGATTAATCAGATCTCAAGTGCCTTGTCTATTCCAATGACACAAATGTTTATAGCACTAGCACACAATAGAAATGACAGAATAGTCTTTTAAGTCTAAAATACAAGGGAGAACTAAGTTGCCACAGTTTTTAAAATCATAGCTATTTCTAACTACTTGAAAATAAAATTAATATTGATATGGACATGATTCAGTGGTGCATTGCTTTAGCTTACCCTGCCAAAATTCTGTTTTAACTTAGCATAGTTATGTAGATGCAAGAGAGGAGAAGCTTTGTGATAAATCAGGCTGAAGACTTCAGACATTCTCAGAAAAATTTGCACTTAAGGAGATGTTTTTTTTGTTTTACTCGCAAATGTCCATGAAATGTAAAGTTTCATTTTTCTTCCTGTGCCTGGAAGAATGGTATCAGAAATCTACCTATCACAGTAATGTGGTACATATCAGAAAACCTGAAAAAATATTATGCAGTTTGTGTGAATTTAACAGTATATTTAATTTAAATATTTTTGAAGCCATCATAATCGAAACCTGAAAATTAAAAAAAAAGATCTAAAAATATTTAGTATACAATTGTATGACATGGTCCATTTTCATACACTCATGTTTTATTGTTCCATACAACAAACTTCCCTCTATTTTCCCAGCTCCACCAGCTTTGCACTTTTTCCCAGATAAACATCTGGAGAAAGGTTTAGTATCTTAAGGGTTTCTTATTAAGGTGAGTTTTCTTCATTAATTCTTAGATGGGATAATAAGAAACAGAAATAAATGCTATTTATTTTACAGAACCTAGTCACAGTGCTTATACTTAATTATTAAAAAGATACCAGGCATATTTGTGAATTTGTATGTTTGTGAATTAATCCACTGACAGTAAGAAATTACTGATGAAATTTAAAGTAAAAAAATCAACTTTAGCTACTCTTGCTAGGCTTTCTATAATGCAATAAAATAATTCACTGCTAGAGGAAAAATAAACTTCAAGTACACATGCAATTTTTCACTTTTTATCAGAATATTCTTGAGATCCTGAGCAAATAAAAATTAATGAAAAAACAGTTTATGAAAACTAAACAAAAATGAGATTACAAAGAGGGAAAGAAAAAGTTGTACTACAAGAGTATGTAATTATTTCCAAGATCCTGGGGTCCAGTTACAGTATGTTTGGGATAATATGTTGAGAAGTTGTCAACTCCATGTATTGACACTCCAAAGTCATTAATTACTGCTGGGTGTTGTGTCGGTCAGGAGCCAATGGGGATCTCCTGGCATCACTCTCATTTAGATGTTTCTGTCGTGTGTGTCTCTGCTCTGACTGAACCAGGACATCGGGTAACTCGTAACAGACATTTGCTCTGGCATCTGCCAATAAATCACCACAGAGAGAGGGGACACATTTAGCCCCAAACACCCGCAGAGGGAGGGATGGTTTATTAGCCAGTCAAGTCTAGAAGATGATCCTAATATAACAAAGGGCTTATACAAAATATAACGATATAACAAACAGGGAAAAGAGCAGTGATTTCAGGGTAGGATGCCTTGGGAGACCTCGGCAGGGAGGCCAGCTGTAAGCAGGGAGATGGGAGCAATTTCATTGCACAGATGGATGGCCTTCCCTGGGATGAGCTCTGTGTCACAGGCCCACAAGACATGCTGGTTGTCTCTGAGTTTTTGTTCTTTTGTTTTGTTTATATCCAGTGGTGCAAAAGCATTAACAAAAACTACTTGAGAGTAATTTTGTCAGGAATTGAAAGTGAGACAATTGGGTATAGACCTAGAAGAGGGACAATTTTTCTGAAAAAATAGCCTAACTTAGTTTAGGCATAGCTTGGTTATGTTCCTTATTTTCTCACCTATGTTCTTTATAAGACATGTGTCTTTTGGAGTTATAAATGAATAAATACTTTTCATTTCCTTTAACTTTATTATTAGCCATTAAATGGATAGTTGCATGCCTTCAAGGTAAATGGATAATGAAAAGATTTCTTACTTGGAGACTGGTCTATCTATTAATGAAGTCACATGGGAAAACAAGTAGGATAGCTTCTCATCACATGAGCATCTGAGTCCAAAGAGTAACTAGCAGGCTTTATTTCAGCTATGGAGACTATGAAGGAGAGTTGTCTTTCAATGGCTGACAGCAATCAAGTATGGCCCTCTTGTACATACAAAGATACTGGTGGAATCCTGAGAGTCACAGAAACTATATCACTGATGCTTATTCTAAGGTAAATGGAAATACAAAAGCAAAACAGAAAACTTATGGTCCTTTACCCCTTTCTTTCCTCTTTCTCAACAGTGTTCAGTTCTTTTTGCCAAACACTGAATACAACTTACTGCACACACAAAAGTACTTCCTGGGGTGTTGGATGATCTTCAAAAGCATGCTGATTCCAGCAATACTTCAGTAATCTCATCTCCAGCATAACAAGTGTGCGTAATCATACCAGTAACTACAGTGGAGGGAGAATATTACACCCTTATCAATACAGATACCAGGCACAGCCATCATCTGGGCAACAACCTACAAACAAATTAACTAGCAAGAGCTGCCCTTCCTCAGCCCAGATCACTCAGCAGGATCAGCTCTATGCCAGCCTTGTGTTCCCCCTTTCACCACAGCCATCCCCTTGGTGCAGAAAGCAGGCTGCAGCTTGACAGCCAAGTGTCAAAATGACCACCCAACAGCTATTTTTCAGCCAGACAGATGCCAGAGCTCCAAAGCAGGGAGTGCCATCAATGTAAGGTCACAACAGTCCAGATCTCCTTCCCAGACCTCACTATAGTCTCTGATGCAGTGTGTGTCCAGGAGACCAGCAGTGATACCCACCATGGGAGCCTCCCAAACAGCTTTGAGGAGCCCTCTATCAGCATTGCCACCTCATAGCCAAGGGAAGCATTACCAAATTTCCCAAGTGCCTCCTCAAGCAGGAAATACAAACAGTCTATCACAAAAGCAGCTCTGGAGTGTTGGCAGTGATGAAAGATCAAGGTCACTGTTCCCCCCACTTTCTAGCCCATGGCAAGGCAAGATTCAGTGAGAAAATGTAATTACTGGTCCCTTCCAATGCTACACTCAGAACACATCACTTTCACATTCTGCCAAGGGCACTTACAGGAGTTAGAGAATCCCTCACCTTCCTGTTCAGCCCTCTGAGGCTATGCACAATCTGGGTAGTAAATGCTCCACTTTTTTAGTTAACACAGGGCAGCTTCCACGCTATAAGCATGTAAACTCTTGAGTTACTTCCTTTTTCTCTACTCTCTCTCTCATCTCCTACGTGGTATGACTTCCCTGTGATGCTTCCTGCTGAGGAGGCCACCAAACCCACACTGACAGGCAGTTCCAGTAGCTGGTGCTGGGACAATGGGACTTTGCTGCTGTGCACCCACCACTGCAGCTCTTTATCCTCTGAAAGAAACTTTCCACCTTCCCTGCTTAACAGCCTTACATGTAATGTATCCAATGTGAATAACTTTTAATTAAGATTTTGTGCTTATGATGTAAAACTTCTCTGATAAGAGAATCTAGACAAATATTAATTTACTGTTATAGTTTCAGAAATAACTTAAATCTTACCTTGAATTTATCAACTTCTGCCTTCGAACATGTTGCATGATAAGACAACACCTGCCCCAGAACAAAAGATAAAAACCATTTCTGTACACTTGTCAAGTAGCAATATCAGGGCTCTGTACTACAGTCTAAGCAGTTATGTTTAAAGCAAATTTTATTAGCGTTTGTGTGATAATTCAGTTCTGACTGACAGCATGTAATAGCTAATTACAGGTTATCAGGCATACATTTGGCAGCTATACTGCAGGGAATTTTTAAGGGAATAATGAACAGTAAGTAATTTAATATTATAAGGATTCTTACATTGTTCTCCCAAAGTTCTACAATCAAAAGAGAAAGAATTTAATGTAAAAGTAACAGCAGATTTATGGACTTTTAATAATGCCTTTTGCTATACTGAAAAGCTTTAATGCCTACACTAGTGGCACACCGCTGCATCCAAATATCAGCACCTCTGTGCTGTGTCTGACATTCTCTTCAGTACCATTCTGCAGAGAGCAGCATCAAATAAAATGTACAAAGTCCTGCACACCTGCTCCTATTGCCTCTTAGTATGCATGCATTTATATGTAGTAAATTCTATCCTTGTGGGTTGATACTAACACTGAACAAGCACTGCAGAGGGTGCAAGAGCCATCCTGTGTTCTGGACCCACCATGGTCTGGCTGTGCATGGGACGAGCTGTGCTGGTCCACGAGGGAGCTTCCAGAGCCAGAGCACTCCCAGCAAGGACAGGTCCTTCCCCCCACTGCAACACCTGACCTGCTGATGTGCTAAAGCTTTGAGACAAGCTTCTCACTTTGAAATGATTTTCATCTGTGAATGTCATTCATACAAACACCTAAACTGTGTCTCACAGGGCATTGATTTGCAACACCTTGTGGCAGTAAGTCCCAAGACATATTTACTCTTATCAGTTTTAGAGATGCCACCTTTTACAATAACAGGAATTCATTCCTGCACTATAAAAGAATAAATAAAAAACGTAATATCATTTGTTCTGTACCCCATTTTACTTTGTATGATTATACATCATGCCCTTTCTCAAATAGTATCTATTTTTCTGTCCAACCATACTGCAACTTTTCTCAGAAATTGGTAAGATTAGTCAAATTATATCTTCTGCTATGACAGATTACACTTAACAGCAAAATTCTCATCAAGTTTCTCCTTGATCTGTGTTCATTATATCCCTCTAGATTTTTACAGTCTTCCTTACTATTTAATATTCTAATCTTTAAATAGTTTGCAAATTTTCTGTCCTTAGTATAAGAAAAGTATTTAGCCTGGCTTTGAATCATGGCAAACTTTCCCGATCATTTATTTATATTTTGCTCTTCTATTTATTAGTCAATCTTATCAGAATACTATATGAAAACCTGTATCACTATATATGGATAAGAGTCTTATTATGATATATAGATAACAAGTTCATTTATTTTACAGCTGGTATCAATTTTCAAGTGCCATTCATTGCCATTATAGCTAAATACATAAATACTAATGAAGTATTGTATTAGTGAAAATCCACAATTCTTCATCTCATGCC
This sequence comes from Peucedramus taeniatus, assembly GCA_013400575.1. Lineage (NCBI taxonomy): Eukaryota > Metazoa > Chordata > Aves > Passeriformes > Fringillidae > Peucedramus > Peucedramus taeniatus. The sequence goes on from WBNO01029436.1 coordinate 110,895, forward strand.
ATTCTAGTTTTCAGTACTTTTCTCCTGCATCTTCCATCACTTTATGCAAATATTATCAAGAGCTGTTGCCCATTTATACAAAGAATTATTCTTACTTGAAGAATAATGGCTATTTATCAAATCTATACATGTAAGCTATATGGTTATTAGTGTTTTTTTAGTTCAAAGAAAGAAGCTGTATTTTAAACAAAAAAAATTTAATTTTCTTTTATTTCAGTAGCAAATAAACTTCTATGTGAAGTTTCATCCCTATATATCTGTGTGTGACATCTAGCACTGCTTGTTTTTCTAGCCAGGAGGAGCATTCATTCTTAGGTATCATATTGCACAAATACCTGAACAAATGAAGACATGTAAAGTATAAGGGATCCTGCAGGAGGCCTGAAAAGGTAAGCTTTTAACTTTTCCTCCTACACGGGTAGATATATATAAGTAATAAAAAAGCCACTTATGCTTAGCATTTCTAACACCATCAGTCTTACTGACTTTGGAAAGCCTTAACAGGCCTGTGTGCAGCACAGGATGCAACCCCACTATGCAGATTAATATCTCAAACCCTAAAGCAAAGAGAAAAAACAATCTCTTTATAGTAATTCTGTTGGGTTTGATTTTTCTTTTAATAGAAAGGATTTCATATCTCATTCAGCCAATGTTATTTTTGTGGTTCTTATTGTAATGGTGAGTACTGGAGAAACTCAAAGGAATTACACAGGTAAAAGGTGCACACATCAGGGATAACTAGATGATTTTCTTCTCTTAGCGCATGTGAAATTTAAAACAATACCAATACTTTAGTGATGTTACCCTTTCCTCAGAGCAATGTTTTAAGATTAATCAGTCTTGCATAATGCTTTTTCGAAAGATCTGAAATTTCATTCAAACTGCTCCTAATTATTGTTGTCGTAGGAATAATGTAAATTTGTAAAGCTATCCTCAAAACTCCAGCCTTTTTTCTCACCAAGATTATTTTTAATATGATAATGTTTAAAATCTCCCGATATACAACAGACCACAGTGCTATATTGTTGAATTTGGTTAGAGAAGTTTAAATAATCATAGTTTTTTAAAATATAGTGGGCTCCTTTACATGTGAGAGTTAGGAGCAAGAAAAGGTTTCACAAAGATGTACACGTACATCAAGAGCCACAGACTGTTTTGCCCAGGATTTCTTCACTTGGTCATACATAATTGTGTTGTTGATACCCAGGCCACAAAAAATAACAAAAGCCTAAAATTTAAAAAGAGACAAAAGAGAGTCAGTTATGAATCAGTTATTAATACAAGCACAAAGATGAACACTGGCTTAATCATTAAAAGAAATTGCATGGAAATACTAGGAATAATCATGTTTAAACAGGTTATTTTAAGAATGCAGGTGAGTCACTGGCCTCCAGATGAGAGATTAGATGCCAGAAACTTGTTTTAATTAGGATGCCACCTTCTAAGCGAGGATTTCTGAGAATTAATGTCAAACCACAAATACAGACAAGATATTCTCCCCCCATCCCTAGAGTGGCCTGAAGGAGATTACTGAGAAATACCAAATGCTACTGAAAAAGTATGTTAATGATGAACTGAATGCCTCTTACTTCAAACAGTCGCTGGTCAGCATCGTCAAAGGATTTCCCATCAAGCCTGTTCAACACTTGAGCTACCCCTTTAGAAAGAGTTAATATGAGTTATAATCTTCATTCATTAATGCACAGTACAGAATGTTTTATTCATTGGTAAAATGTAAACCACATATTTCAAACTGAAAAGCAAAATGCAAATATTTATTCTGAAAATAATTAGACACAGATGTGCAATAATTTGTTTGTTTTGATACTAGTACTTTCAGCTGTTATTCGTTACTCTCTAAGTATAATATTGCAAATCTAAAAGTTACTCACTGTGTTTTTCACAAAATGTTAAAAACCTATTTGAGAAAGACCTTGATTACTTTGCTAACAGCAATCACATAAGTTGTCCTAAAAATTTGGAGTTACCAATACAATTTGCTGAATCAGTACCTTCATTCCTAAAACCTTAGTTAGTTTGGCATCACCTGGGCATATAAACCTTTTTTACTCATGACTGTTTAATTAATTTACTGTGCCAATGAAAAAATGCATTTTCTGAACTAATGCTGATTTCTACTACAACAGACATTTCTATTTCATTTAGTTACAATAAGCCCTTAGAAAAATACTGCGAGAGTAATGCGCTGTCAAGAGTTCAGATTATTTCTCATTCTTGAAGATAATGCACAGTTCCCAACAAAAAACAAGATGTAATTTTAAAAGACTCAACTCCCAGATGACCTCTGCTAAAGAAGCTCAAAGACCCTACATGACATCAAGTGCCTCCAGCAATGCACTTCCAATCTCAGCTCTCCCTGACAGCCACAATGCACACAGATCTAACTCTTGCCCTGACAGTATAAATTGCTATTGCTTTGACGTCAGTTCTTCTGAGGAACATTCGCAGAGGAATCTGGCACTGTTATTTACAAAGCAGTCCTTTTTGTGCCAAAAATAGGTAATAACACAGGGCCAACTGCTGGTGTAGCATAGCTGCAAAAAATCCTATCAGAGATTCCCTAAAACTCTGTCACATCCTGATCCAGCAACTACCACTGCAACAGGCAGCTCTGACCACTGCCACAGTCCCTCCAGCAAATCTTCCCTGACTGCACCTAGAGTTTATCATTAGAGGGAAATGAACCCTCAGCTTGACTGCACACAGTTGCCTATGTACTAAAGAAGGAGACCCAAGGAAATCATCAATGCATATAAAATATTTTTCACTAATATGGTTAGAATTTCTGTTTTCATTTCATTAAGTTCAGTAAAATATGTAACTTAACAATGACACAACTGGAAAGCTGAAAAAGTCCATACAGTATCCAAGTCAAAACATTCCTTCTTGGATACTTAGCATGCATCCTAGGTACCGTAACTTCTTAACAATATTCAGCTGGGAAAAAGAAGAAAAAGGAACACAGAATTAAAAAGACAGAACTAGATTTACATTAGCACAAAAATGACGCAGCCACGAGGAAAGTCTTACCAATTATTTGGTGGGTGCTGTTCCATATAGGAACACACAGAACAGATCTTATGTGAAAGCCAGAAATTTGGTCAGCCTAAAATGTAGAAATGAGAGCTTCCATTAGTGTTGCTGTTTTCAGCCTTTTAAATCATAGTAATAGAAATGTCAAGGAGTAAGTTTACATTATAAATGTCAGTTCATATGAATCAGCTCTCAGAAAAAAATCTGCTGAAACTCCATCCACAGTAACTAAAAGTCATAAGGATTATTCTAAAAATTGCCAAAGAATATACAAACATTGGCAATTTTTGCCACATTAAGCTTACACTATTTGACTCTGATTTGGCACTAAAGACAAACTATAATTGAGGCAATGTCCAGACAAATTCTGGATTACTTACACAGGTGGATTAGCAGAGATAACTTACACTGAACAAGTTTGCCTTGGAAGTACCCTTCCCAATTGTCAAACTGAAATTGGACTTAGCAAGGCAGCTGCAGAAGGAGGCTTACAGGAAATACACATTTTCAGAAGAAAGGTGAGAGTAAGTAGGGAATTGTGCAGAAGTACAAGTTAGTAAGATATGTAAGGATGGAGCCAAATCCTAGATTTGAGATAATTGGTCCTTTTGTTCCAATGACAATTTACTGCCTCATTTATTGTTTTCTAGCTAATACAGTATACAACTTCACAACTTATTTTAAGTGTCACTGATTCTCTCTTTTCTACAATTAATAAGCTTTATTCTTTAGCGTCACCGCTGCGAAATCTAATGAACAAAAAGCAGTTTTTCAAAAGAGATCAGAGAGTGGAATGAGTCCACTCTCAGAAGATCAGGAGATGTTCTCTTACTAAAACTGCCCTTGCTACAGGTAATCATTAATAGAAGAAAACTAAACGACCAGCAATAATTCATATATGGGAAGCAGGATGGGATCACTGTGATATCCTAACTAGCAAAAGATATAACTCAGGTTTTAATTAGATTACTGCCTATTTGTATATACTCAGAACTCATTACTGAAACTAGTGTGGAGTGCCACCTAAAATCCAGGGGACTGGGGCAATAATTGATTCAAATGTATGTCTTAAAATGAGCCACAAAATATTTTTGCATTAAATTCTTGATGAATGAGTTGGGAATTGAGCAAATGCATTTGCAAATGAGAAGTAGTGTTCTGAGAAAAAAAATAGAGATGATTTTCAACAGAAGCAGAGAACAGAATTTCTACTCATAACTACAAATGTATCTTTGATTCTATCTAAGTAATAAGGAATATTATGTTCCTCTTACTACTCTTGACTGTAGAAATAATTGAGTAGAAAAACTGAATTTAAGAATTAAATTTTCATAGGAACCCTCAAAAGAAAATGATTATTGCCCTTTGTATCACTTTCTTTAAATATATTAAGTAGTGCCTCCAACTTGAAAAGAACTAAATGTGAAATGAATAAGAGATAGCTGAATTATTCAGGAGATGATATAATACAAGTACAGTTGCAAACATGAAGAACTGGCATGCTTTAAGTTAGCATATCTAAACACCCCAGGCATTAATCGTACTTCTTGCAATTCTGAACAGATTAACATCAATGCAGTTTTCTTTTATACTTCTACAGCAGGCCCCTTTTATTTTTTCTTGTTTCAAAAAATTCTGCTGGTTTGAGAGATAATCCCTTTAATGACACGTGGAATAAAATTGGAACCAAGCAAACGCTCAGCATGAAACACTTCCAAGAACACTTACAGTAGTAATACATTTTAGGAAGCTTTCTCACCAAGGCTGTGATTAATGTGCTGTCCGAGTGCTGGCCAAGTCCTCCATAGCAATGCTGGTTTAGAATTCAGTGAAGATTTTGTCCTTCCATATGCCTCCAACATTTATTTAGATGTTAAGTATACTTACATTTTTATCTGTAGCTACACCTTTCTAACAGGAAATTAATACCTTAACTTTTATTGGGAGTGATATATATCTTGAAGAAGTACCCAATCCAGTGTGTATTTGAGCAAATTAAACTGTTGGTTGGCTAAGTTAGATCACAAACAACATTAGTCTATCTGGATACCAGCTCTGCTCACACTCTGTCTGTGTATAGCCCCAGTCACCCCAACAGCTAATAATGCTGGTGCTGCTAACACTGAACACCAACAGATTTCCAGCAATAAAAATCAGTTTGCATAAATATCAAGGCGATTTGTAGGGGAATCACTTATAAATAGGAAAAAAAAAAAGAATCATGGGCAAAATAACTGCTTAAAGTCATACACTAATTCAGTGATCTGTGTTTGCAGTATAAAACCATAGAAGACCAGAAGGACAACTTACTGAATAGAAAAAATAATTCAAAATAAATATTCATATGTCTCACAGCCACTTCAATATAAAACCAAAATGTTTATATTAGTCCCAGTGCTCAAAAGTAATATATAATTCCATTTGTAAAAATCTCTTACCTCAGCATCAAAGCGAGGATCCTGATAGGCGTCACTGATGTTCACTGGGAGACCTGTGGAAGCGACGAGTTCAGCAATGCTGTTGTTTATTAGCCAGTCAGAATAAGATGAGGATTTTTCCACGCTGTCTTTGAAACTACCAAAGTGCAGGGCAAGGGAAGAAAAGGATACATTAACATTAATGTTAATGTTCGTCAACATTAATTGCAAGTCCATCATGTCTTAAATACACATTAATAGGAACAGCAGAACCATTCACAATTATTAATGGTTACCAAAAATTAACTATAGAACAATAATCTGGTATTATTTAAATGGTACCTCAAAAATTCTCTCCTTTACATAACTCTTTCTATTGAAAACAGCTCTGGTGTCTCAAGTAAATAAAATATTCAATAGATTTAAGCTATGAATCAACAGTGGATTGTGTTCTAAGTTTCTGTAGGATACAGGACTGCTCATGAAAAGCAACCAATTCTAAAAAATATTTTCTGTAGAGTTACCTGAAAATATATTTAAGATTTTAAGATCTTTTAAGAAGATTTTAAGATTTTTTTTTTTTAGATTTTAAGAACTTTTAAGATTTAAGAACTAATAATCTGTGATATTTTCAATTTTTGTTTTCAATCATTTTACTATCAAAATGACGTTTTTTAAAATTTTGGCATCTGAAATGCCATGTCTGAATGGCTGAAAAAGGAATCATTAAATAAGTCATAAATCAATACTGCAAGTATATTCCAGCAGGTAGATCCAAGTAGTGGCACAAGACATGAAGGTTTCCTTTTTTTTTTACCTGGTTGAGCTTCTGCCACAATTACTGAGGGGCTAAAGAGCTATCACTAAATGAGCATAAGACACTAGAATTATGGCTTCAACTCACCACACTCCATCTCAGCTTCTCCAGAAAACTCAGTGTCTAGCAGACCTTAAAGTCCTCACCTCATAGCTCACCTAATCAGCAGGAAAGTTCTCTTTGACTTATTTCAGGCAGGTTCTTGACATTGGCAATGTCTGGCTACTCACATGTGAATAAAAAAATTCCTATTGTCTTAGTTTTGAGAAGAAAACGGGTAAATTTTTAACACCTGAGAAACATTACTTAGAAGAAAGTTACTAAGAAGCTATGGAGAAAATGACAATAGTTTGAGGCTTTAAAGCATTCCTCATGAATGAAAGCAGGCTGAACAGTAAAATCCTTGAAAGACTCAATCAAATTGAAAGGATTGATTTTTGTTGACTGCATTGATTTTCTGGAGACTAATTCAACTATGTCACACATTGAAAAGAAAACTTAATATTCTTAAAAGACTATAAATAAAAATAAAAATGATTAACAGAAATCTAAAGGAATCCACTTTCATTTAGGATAAGAATTTTGAGTGACTGTAATAAATGTTATGTGTATACTTTGACAGAGACCTTTACATAAATATAACAGGTTTTGAGCTAAGTAAAAAAAATCACATTTATAATTTAAAATTTAATTCATAATTATATTTATTTCAAATACTTCAGAAGCAAAAAATCTTTAAGGATAAGGATATAATTTCAAATGCATAGTTCCAAGTTCATAACTTATATGAATGGTATCATCATATAAGACACATACATCAGGACTGCATTATGGGTGTCAAGCATTTTAAGCAGCAAATTAATTCAAGTAAAAGAAACAAGATAACATTCATAAATAAGTTCTAAAAGTGGGTTCTATTATGTTCTCTCCATTCCTAACAAGCGCTCCACACCCATACTCCAGGAGACAGGCACATCATCCCAGGGACAGTAAAACAGCTGGGGGATTTCAGCACTTCCTCTGTACCAGCCCAAGTGGGAAGGAGCACAGATACTTTTGCCCACACAGCTCATACTCTGGCCCAGGCAGGAGACCTGTCCACTACCACTGGTACCAGGTTAGAGAGCTGTCATCTCAGCTTCCTGCTAAAATGTAATCTCATCTGCCAAAACTGCTGCTTCCGTGCAGGAAAGGCACAGTCCGCAGCACGTTCCATCAGGCTCATCTTCACCTAGATCATACCAGAACTGAGCCCCCAAAGATCCTAATATTTATGCAATATTTTTTCAAAGGGAGAGAAAATTTAGGGGACTTGGCAAACTTTTACTTCAAGAAGAAAATCCCTGGGAAAAACAAGAGCATCAGTGTGCCAGTATGTATAATGAACAAACTTGATCATGGTGTGTGATGAAAAATTGGAAACCAAACAGACAAACACAAGTGTGGACTTGCAAGGTATTTCTTTACAAACAGCAAAGAAAATAAGTATGAGTATTTATTATGATATTTAGGGGTGAGCTGCTACCATACAGATAACAAAGAGGGCAAAAGAAAGCCAACTTTTAAAACTGTGTGAGAAATTATGTTAGGGCATGAAATATTGTCTTAGGACCCTCTTTCTCATTTAGATAAAACTTACAATGAGAACTGTTCTCAGCCTAAAATGTCTTTGGATTTCAACTAAATTTTCAAAGAAATAATATTTTTCTTAACTGCTGTAATGATGAAGAAACTCGTCTTGCCATTTTTTTCTCCACATGAAAAGTCTCATGACTTTACATCAGTTACAGCTGCAGAATGTAGAATGAAAAGGGCAAAACTCACTAGAAAAATGCTCAAATGTCAAGGTCTCGCGGCATTGTTCTGTATCCTAAATAACCTTTATTTTTTCACAATAGTGCCAATAACTCAAGCTGTGCCTGTGCTAGATCCAAATGTGACATCATATCTGCCAGTCTAACCTTGGTCTTTGTAAAAGCAACTTCACTCTCCACAGGAAAAAATCTTCAAAGAAAAAGCAATACATCTTTATGTTAAAATGCACAGAATATACCTTAATGACTTTTATAAAGACTAGCTACCAAGTTATGTGTTTATTCATGTCTTGGACTAAAGTTAAAATAATCTTGACTTGACTACATGCAGAGCAGGCTACTACAAACTGCTTTGTGGCAACATGCTAATATAACTATGGTAACAAGAAATGAGCCAGCTTGGTTATCTTGATATCACTCTACATTGTTTTGACTAATCTGGCTACAGATCAAATTTGAGAAAAACAGGAATAACAACCACATTCCTTGATTCATACTCCTGTCCCTGAATAAAAGAAATATATTTTCACCCCCTAGGAAAGACCAACTGCTACTCTGAAACTCTTTGTCAAAAGCAGTAACTTGTGATTCCCAGATGAATCAACAGATTATTTTTTCATATTTAAATCTTCCTAATTTTTACTGCTTGTTTTCCATTTGGTTCACCATTCCCATACCAGGACATAGAAGGGAGATAGCTTCTACCCATATTTCTGTGTGGACCTGGACTCTGCTGTGAGCTTGCACATCTTAGAAATTTTCTAACACTACCCATTTTTCTAATGCTGCAAAATCAATCCATGAAAAGGTTTATCACCATGACAGCCATTTGATATGGAAAATTCTCCTTCAGAATCAGTATGAATTAATCTGCATAAAACCTGTGTAATAAACACTGAGCCATGAAAGATGGAAGAAAGGTACTCACAATAGCCCTGAACCCTCATCCCCTCATTTGGTATATAGGACATTTTATGTAAACTGCTACCAGTGGTGTAACCTTGCAGGGATTGATACAACAACCCCATATGAACAAAAATCTTTCTTTTACTACTTAAAATTGGCCCTTTATAAATGTTTACAGAGCCTACTAAGCAAAACATATACTTCCATTTTGACTGGGCTCCCAAACAAGATTTAGTCACAGGAACACAGTTTCTAGGAAATACATATGCTCTGTGGTTTCTAGGCTTTCCAATTTGACAACAGCAGAAATAAAATTTTACTAGAAACCTCTCAACACAACTGTACAGAGGAATTTTGTAAGAGATCAACATTCTAAAATAATTTTGTAATTTTTACTTCAATATTAATGACACAAAACAACAGCTGCATGTTATCAATGAGTTCAATCATAAAAAGTCAGTTTTCCCCTGGTTTCTTACCTGAGACACTGATACATTAGTGCATATATACACACACAAACATACACATGTAAAAAAGCATAAGCACATTTATTTATTCAAGCAGGTCTCCATTTGAAGCAAGCAGGTGTCTTATCTGAATAAAAAATGTAGGCTCACACTCTTCAATCAAATCTACACAAAGTTCCATAAAAAATAAAATCTTGACCAAGCAAACTTTAAAACTACATGAAAAACGAAGTTATCCATAACCACAGAAGACATGAGCACTAACCTGTTGTCAGTATCAGCACTGCATTTTGGAGATAACAATTCAAAGGACTTAGTAAATTTCACCACCTGTCACAAAAGAAGTAATTTAAGATTGCTATTAAGATGAATAAACATCTAAGAAAACAGTAACGTAAGGTTCCTCTATTTAAATTCTATTTTTATCCAATAGTCTTAGGATAAAAGTACAAATCTATATTCTCTCAATGGAGAATTCATGTTTAAAATACATACTGTGTACAGTTCCCTAAAAATCAATATCAAATCAAATGGTATCTTTAGATTCCTTCAGAAAACTCTTTTCCACAAGCATATAGGCTTCCCTTTAAAGGCTTTTGGGACATGCATTATGGAGCTTTACTCAAACTTCACTTTTTTAATATAGGAAAATAAAGAGAAAGGCAGCTTTGCATTACTAACTGCAACCAATCACACTTGAACACGTGTCAGAAGCACATAAATGAAACATTTTAGGAGTGGCAAAAAGTGACACAGAACAGAGGCCATGTTTTTGGATGTGTCCCCATTTTCACTTTGGTTCTGAATCATAAAAACTATCTGCACAATGTACAAATGACAGTACTTTAGACATGGTTAGACATTGAGTTACTCTAAGGAGATCTATTTTGATATATCTGTTAACCCTCCAAAACAGGAGAAAGTCAGGAAAATAACTGTTTTGCCACTTGCAAAAATTACCAAGTGGGTGGCAAAATGCTATTCTCCTACTCCAAATTAACATAGGATTTATGACCATTTATAAAAAGGTTTAAGTTTTTTGTCCATATTTCACAATTTTGTCTAGAGGAATAAGAACTCCTTGCTTGTGGTTTGGGAAAAGCCCCTCCAAGCTCAAAGGCAGAAATAGTACTGAGAGCAGAAAAACGAATTGCCACCCACAACTTCCTAACAAAATGGGCATTTCTGTGAAAAATAAAAATCATATTATAAACACGGAGACATTTCATCAGAATGCAGTAGAACTATATCTTGCAATTATAAAATTGGGGGGGGTGTGGCTAGGGGAATTTAGAAAGAGAAAATGAACTAGAAACATTAAAATTCTACAGTAGAGAACATAAGTGAAATAAAAACCTTGATCTTGCTTTTAAGAAAGCTGGTATAATTTAGGGCATACTCCATTGAAAGTTTTTAATTTTTATTAACTGAAATGAAATGTGAATAATATCTTTCCTCCAAGGAAAAGTGGGGATTTTTTTTCTGCCATACAAACAAATTTATGATTCTGTCTCTGACTTGTCACAGCCCAGCAACAAATAATTAACTGCAGAATCAGTGAATACAAAAATAATAATTGGGTAGGGAAAAAAACATATTACAAACAATGTTTTATCCTTCAACTACTTCTTAAATCAATAGAAAGGAGAGTAGCTTACATTGAATAGCCTGAAAACACTGGAGGGAACTACCAATATAAAGGCAGCCACTTAATTTATTACTAATAACAATACTCATAAAAACTTTAAACATTTTTTAAAAGGCTCTCATGCCCTATGAATACCAGTACTGCAAAGTCCCAGTGAAAGCCCCTGTCAGAAATTGTCAGTTTCATACAGTTTACATCCATCTGTTCAACAGAGCTCTGCAATGAAATAATTATACATGGGTCAAGTAGACAGAGTAATTGCAAAAAACCAAAAATACTTCAGTAATCCTGAAATTCCATTTCCATTTCACCTGCTCAATGTAAAAGCTTACTGCTATCACAATATAAGCCTGCTGGGATAGAGACACAACAGGGGTGTTGATAAAGTTTCAGTATGTACCTAATTTACATTTAGGAACAACACACTGAAAAATACCTGCTGTCCTGTACCTACATATGATATAGAGCTCTACTTACTGGGGACTCAATATCTTCCAGAAGCAGTACTGAGCACCGTTCACACTTCAGTAGAGTCTGGGCCCGATGCATAATTTTCTTGACAATTTTCTCTAAGTCAGTCTGTTCCTCAAAGAGGTCATTCACTACTTCCAGTAAAGCCTGTATACAAGGACAGAAAACTCTCATATTGGTTGTAGAATTAATAAATACATGGAGCATTGCAAAGGAGGCATCATATCTGGGATGGATTTGATATAAGTGATCCATTGACATCTTCATTCAAAGAAAGTTCTTAATGATTATGGCAACAAAATTGAAAAGAATTTTCAATATTTTGTGAAGGAAGAGCAGGTTCAACACTACCAGAGGTATTTCTACTGAAGTTCTGGACCTGTGATCCAAGCTAACAAAAATATAATTTCATGTCATTGCAGGAAGGGTGATAAAAAAGAAGCCAACCCTTATTAAAAACCCCTCAAAAGTACCATTTTGTTTCTTCAGAAAATAAAAGACCTCTCTGACAAGGGAATGACAGGGGAGTTCAGCATTATTTTCACTTCAGAGCCTCCTGTCCCAATGCATGCACGGCACCAGTGATCATGAGTGTGTATTCTATGGAGACATGCTGTCAAAACCCTTCACATATAGGGGCTTTTTCCTTGCTTAATTTTATAAAGATATATCCACAGTGTTTGCACATGAACTAAATATTAAAAATCCAGAATGGCCAAGGCTTGAGATTAGTAGAATTTTATGAGAGCGTGAATCTCCACCTAAGTAACACTTTCTCCAGCACCATCTGTGCCACAAATGCAATTGTTTCAGCACCACAAAATGTGGAACTGACATCAGGAAACCACAGCCACCACTACAAGTGTATTTCCCTCCCACACTCTCTGCTTGCTGCCTGGATCAAGACAGGGATTTTTTGAAAATACAGTTTTTGAAATAAAACTGTCTGCTTAGCAAACACATATGCATAGCTGAACCTGCAGGAAAAAAAGACAGAAGTTGATGTTGGACCACTATACATTTTGCACTTACCCTGCTTCTGTCATATTCCTTCCTTGAAGCTGCAAATAGCTGGGCATTGGATATGGCAATCCCACAGAAGGGGAGGTACATCTGCATCACCTAGTATGGAAAGAAACTTGCAGTCATTAAAAACGACTGCAATTGTTTACAGCAATTTCTTACTAGTAAGGAGACCTAAACTTAGGGGACACATTACAGGAAGGTCTCAGCTCACTCTTCAGCAGAGCACTAAACACAAAACAAAATTATCATGGGCAAGGCACATCAGATGCATGGAAAGAGATCAAATGTCTAGGAAAGAACAAATACAATTAAGTTCAGAGGTCCCAGAAGTCTGGATCCTCCATAATTTCTCTGGGACTCTGTGGATTCTTAACTCTATAAAATCTCTTCTGAAGACTGCTTTAAATTACCTTAGACATTACAGCTTCCCTAGAAAAATATTCTTTATTTCTCTGGACTGCTTTTTTGTTCTGAGCTCAAGAAACAAGCTCAAGTCCCACTCCTGTTGAGGAATTCTACATCTAGAGTACATAGATTTTGGAGAATACCAGCACAGTGGAACACAGCACATTGATCCTACACTATTAGTCAGAAAACTGACTGTCTTCGCAAAGAAGGTTAAACAAAGTTAAAAGAGCATGTCTGAAAAACTGGGCCTTAATGTATCATCATACATTAAAAAAGATTGAAAAGGAGCGACTGGGAACATAGTTTGAGGTGCCCAAGATGATTTTAGGTTGGCTGTGCAAAGTTAGTAAACTGGACCAGTTAAACAGTTGAATACCTGTGGGACTGGCACTTTGCAAGGATGACAAGGGATCAAAGTCCAAACCCAGCATTTTTAAGCCACACACTGGTAACAAATCTGTAACATACTGCCACCCCTGAGTGGTTCCCAGGCTTAGGTCTGAGACTTTCAGCAAATTTTACAGCTGCTGAATAGCCTTAACATTTGCAAAGCCAGCGGGAGTTGAGGCACTCTGCTGTTTACAGAGCCAAAAGAATGCTGCAGCAGCTAACCTTTCTTCTCTTTGGTCTGTCTATTGTAAGAAATCCTGTTTGTGACAAATTTTGGCATTAAGACAGTGGCATTTGTCTTTGAAATCCTATTTAATTAGAAAAATACTGCTAACCCAGAGATGTGAGCTATTGAGACTGAGGAAAGAACCCAGAAGAACAGAAACAGCAGCAACTGATGTTATTCTTTATCCACCTTGAGCACTCACTGGTTCCATACCTGTTTAGTCTGTGTTTGAGTAATGATGAGCTTTTGGAAAAGATCCTCAGATCCCCTGAATTTTGTACATTTACACCTGGCACTCTGTCACAGTAACTGCAGACTTTAAGGGTGCACACCTAGATTGCTAATTTGGAAACACCCTACTTTCATCCTCTTCCCATTATGGTTACCTCCAAAGGAAAATGACACTTTAGACTCTACAAACACTCATCTTTTCAAAGAGGCAGTAATTAATCCAGATCTACAGGACAGAGTACACAAAATGAAAAATAAAGTACAAATGTAAAAAACTGATAAGAGGGATTAATTTTTTTAATGTTCAGAGTTTCTCTGAGAGAATTTTGCATATTTCAGTTTAGTTTTTTTTTTCCAAATGAAACAAAAAAAAACCTCCCTATCTATATTTTCTTGTAATAGTACAAAAAACACAGCCAAGTAAGAGGTCAGAGCAGAAAAAGTTAACTTAAGAAAAATCTGGCCTTTAGTGAAATTTTGAATACCTTATTGAGTCTGGATACATTTTTACTTAATAAGTAAATACTAGCATTTATTGTCTCCACACTGGAATCTCTATTCCCAAAATTAATGCAGCCCTGTGCAAAGGAAAGCACAAGAGAAGCTTATGAACCTTGAGACATCACAAAACCAGCTAGCAAAAATGTCTTTATAGTGAGAAGAAAAAAAACCTTGCAATATTGAAAACCACTGATCTCTGGAACCAAAACTCCAAGGCACTGGATCTATATACAGGAATAACCATCCATAAAACACTGTTTTATGAAATGTTAAGAGCCTGGAAAGCCACTGACACACATCACTCTTTTCACCACTCAAACAAATTGTATAAGGCGCAATGCAATTAAGAAAGACACCAAGCTGTTTAAGAAAACCGGCAGAAGAAATAAATAAATGTCAACAATTATGAAGAAAAAAAACAAGAAAAAACCTGTCAGGTAGAGAGGAATCACCCTGTGGTTCAGTATTCCCGTTTACCTAAAATTGACAAAACAAAAGTCTACTGTTCTTCCTCTTCTGTACTCTCTGAATGGTCAAAGTGACTTTTCCTTAAACTACTTTTTACAAATTGTAATACAGCACCAAGTACACAAAGAATGCAGACATTTCTAATGGGAACTGAATTTTAAGTAAGACTTTTTAAACCAAAATTGCTCAATGGGATAGAAAGCAGTTATTGCATTATTATTTCAGATTTAGATCTGCAGTATTAAGACTATTTTACAAGCACCTCTAACATGTTTATGCTATGACTATGGATACTACATACAAATATGGAATAATGTAATATTCAACTCTTATCTGTCTGAGCCACAGACAGTAAGGAGCTGGTATTTTTATGCCAGATTCACACTTCAGGGATTTTCCCTCCAAAGAGACTGTAACAAGTTGAGGAAATGGCACATAATACCATGAGATAGACACATCCTTTCCCCCTCCTTTTAAGTGAGAGATAACTAATTACTAATTTCCTGGTGCTCCAAGATAAAAACTGGCCCAAAGGTTGAGTATGCCACCTACTTCCATTACGCCAATGCACAAAGTATTTGTGTAACTTGTGGAAAAACACACAGTATACCCTTCTGAAGTACATAAAGTAATTTCCCTTTGTTAAACTGAAGGCTATTAAAAAAATAATTTTGAAGCAAAAGGGAATATATCTGAAAGATAATTTCCTTCCACATCTATTTTGAATTAATTAAAGGAAAAGATTCTGCAGATTTAATGAAGTGATTTTCTAAGAAAGCAAATAGGCAGAATTAAAAAAAATATCAAAACCAGCTTTAACAGATGTGCCTCATTAAATTATTTTGTCTAATAGGAGTAGTTGCAATGATTCATCACAGTTCTATGTGACATATTGATAAACACATCAGTAAGTATGTAACAATACATTTTATAAAAATGGTGTTTAGGCTGAGTAACAACCTAATCAATGTGCTGAGATGTTGAAAGAGACTAGTTTTTGTTGGATTTTTTTTCATGACAATTATAAGGTATTCAGATACAATATCTTCAGGTTAACAAGTTTATATTGTGAATTACTTGAACATTCAGGGTCCAGGTGACCTGGCCCAGTTTCTCTTAATTAACCCTCTAGTAAGTATCCTTGGGTAGCAGCTACACTCACCTCAAAAATTCACAGCAACATTCAAAAGCTAAAATGCTGTTCAATATTTTATCAGGGCAGGAAACCTATGAAAAGAAGTAGTAGTAATGGGAACCTTCAATATCTAACTTTTTTCTTTTTCAAATTCTGTTATTTCATTATTGTATGTTAGGAGTATTAAAACACAACTACCAGGGAAACAAACAGTATAATTACAAGAAATGTTAGTATTCAGTTATGTAACTACTTATATTTTCAGCTAGGTCTTGAAGATTACATATCTTTACTTCAAAACTACACCAGTAAGATCAAATGTTTACCCTGACCATAGCTACTTTTGGTTTCCCACATATATATATTTCCATTGCTTTAGTATCTCCACACACCTCCAGAATTGTATCCCCAAAGTTAGACCTTCAAATCCACAACAATAACTGAAGCAGGAGCTTGATATTTGGAAGTAGAAAGCATTTCCAGATTCTTCAGTATTAAGGGCAAGTAAGCTACAAACTGTGTTTGTTAGTGGATACTTTTATGGCATCAGTTCAGAAACACACCAGTGCTCCCTCAGAATTTTAAAGGGCAGTCTTCCATATGTTTCCTCTTCATCATCACAATTTTACAGGCCAAAAGTTCCACACCTGGTTACACAGTTGTCTGGGCACATCAGCATCTGGGCTCCTACACTACAGCAGCACAATGTCTTGAGATGTGATGCTCATTTTCCTTTCATCCAGCCTTTCATAGATGATGAGACATAGAATACGTAAGTTAATGCTTCTTAGTGTTCCTCTGAACTGCTAAAAATTAAGGCTTCTTCTCATCATCTGGATTTGGATTTCACCATAACTTCACATAGGATACAAATCTTTCTATCATCAGAAACAGGAAGGAGACCTCTGGCCAAACTTTTTCTGTCAATGCGTGTTATCAAGAGATAACACCTTTCCCTTCACTGCACAGCCTGAGGACGATTCCTTATGGAATATGCAAACTCTTCCCTTGCTACATAAGAAAAACCCCTGCTGGTTCCAGCTGCCAAAGAAGGCTATTTTCTAGAATTGTGTGCCTCACAGGAAGTAAGTTATGACATTTTCTCTTACGGGAGGAAGGTATAAAAGCAACAAAGTTGCATGGGTGCAGACCTGCAATGCAGAAAGTTATTAGCTGATGGTGAAAACCAGCCAGTGCTGCAATGGCAGCACACTGCAGAGATAAAATGTGAGTTTTCTGGCTGAAGAGCAGCCCTGACTTCAGCTTCAGCAAATGCAGTGACATTTACCCTGCCTCCCCCGCGTGCGGCTTCGCCCTCACGGAGCCTTCTCCGAGAGCGCACGCTGCCATAGCCATCCAATAGAGTTATGGCAGCGAGTCTAACTCATGGCTTCTGGCATACTCCGAGCACCCCTGCCTGTGGTCAGAAAAGAAAACAATTCTGATGTCTGACAGAAGAAAGAAGCTTCTCAGTAATGCTTGTGTACTCACTCTGGCACAAACTCCAGGTTGAGCTCTCAGCAAATGCCTGTCTGGTTCAGCTGTTTTCTTTAGCGGCCACAGGAGCCACTTCTCTTTACACAGCTTGCTTGGTGAGCCTGTGGGGAAAGGAGCTAGTACAGCCTTCCTAGAAAGAGAAAAGAAGTCCTTTCAAAGGAAAAGTTTTTGCTATAGTTTAAAGTGAGAAATGCTTTGTGGACATACTTCAAACCAAATCAGGGAAGCCAGCTGCCCTTTAAAACATTTCCTAATGTGTTCAAAGTCGGTTCAGAGAATGAAATATTCTACTGAATTTTGACAGCAATAAACCAAATCCAATTGCAAAATGGTTAAACACAAGCGCTCATCCAAATTCCATTACCTCCTGCCAGCTGTGCAGGGTCTGGCTAGCCACACATCTGATAAAATCTAATTGTCACCTAAGTTCACAATTCTAAGAAATATTTACCAAAATTATTTTTCCACCCCACGCATGGAAAGAACACTTGGTTGGTAAAAACACTCCATTAATTGTAGGCACCCAAATAGGGCACATAGCTCCTGCTTGTATCACTGAAACTGCAGAGGCTCCTGGGCCAATCTTCTACTGCCTTTTTTTTCTCTTTTTTTTTAAAGTTTGTATTTGCATGTGGTTATTAATGCAGTACCATAAAAATGCGCTAATGCTTGCAAACATACAGCAGCATCTCTGCCCTATAAAGCTCACTATCTAACTCTGGAAGCTTTTGGTGTCTGTAAACAGCCTGAAAAGGACCACGGGAGCAATCCTTCAGCACTGACTCTACTTGCCTGCCTCACAGAATTACTGGCACACATTCAAACTAGACAACTGCGTCACCAGACAGATTACAAAACATGTCTCTGGTAGAAGCAGACTTATTTCAGTTTTAAAACCTGACTCCTATGTAGGTCACTGTCCTCACAAGCCGTGGCACTGGGAGACCCTTGCATGCAGGACCAAGGGGCAAGAAAGGGTGGGAGTGCAGCCAAATGTGCTCAACTCTGACTTTTCTGCAGCCCCCATCACTGCCCTCTAGTTGTTCAACACAACCTCATCTTCTCCCTTTTCAGCTATGCACCTAAGGTCTTTAAACTGGGAAAACAAGTCAACACATTGAACTTGATTTATAATAATACACCTATAAAACTGTTTATACAGTCAGAACACATATACTAATCTTATTTTTTTCTGGCAGGTATTTGAACATTTCTTGACCCAGTCACTTTACAGCTAGCTATTATCCATTATTCCCCTCACTACTAGTGTGTGAACCTCAAAAAACCTAAACAAGCCATGCTGAATTATACTGTCAAAAAACCAAAACCATTGGAAGTTGCTATTAAACCTATATTTTTAACAATATTTGCTAAGACGTAAACATTTTAACATTGTCTTAGATTTAGTATTCCGTATAAAGTGAAAAGAAGAACAACTGTAAATTTCCTTACAGCACCTCATTTTAAATGGTGTTGTCCCAAATGAATCTGAAATATGAAAACATTTCTGCTAAACACTAGAAAGCCAAAAATAAACATATGTAAAATGGCTGCTATTCTAGGATCCAGTCATCTGATCTACATGCAAAATCCAGCTATTTTCTCTGGAAATG
The DNA here is from genome assembly GCA_013400575.1 of Peucedramus taeniatus. NCBI lineage: Eukaryota > Metazoa > Chordata > Aves > Passeriformes > Fringillidae > Peucedramus > Peucedramus taeniatus. Next base: position 129,984 of record WBNO01029436.1, read on the forward strand.
TCCCTATATTTTACACAAACCTGAATCAGTGATGCCCACTAGTAAGTCCCATCCCAGCAAACATGTCAAACTGCCACTCAGTTATTCAACATGTGATATTAAGCCAGGATTTCCAGAAGGGAAAGTGAGGACAAGAGGAGGAAAGAAATTACACAAGGAATTACAGTGGTTCTATTAAAATCAGAAGTGTGTGAACTGAAAAAGAGCAGAGGTAGAAGGTAAAGAGCATCACCATGTCAGTGTAAGATCCTGTAAGGCCAGTGCCTGGCATTGGCACTTAGCCCCAGGGCTTCAACAAATGCACATGGAGCTGTAAAGCAAGGAAAAGTCAGCTTGCAGGCAGCCTGAAGGAGGGCTGCAAAGTTACAGCAGTGTGATTAAAGCAGTGAACCAACATGTTTCTGTGTCATAAACATCCTGACAGCCATGGAGACTCCTCACTGCAAGGGCTACTGAGGACTCTCAGATCTGGATGGTGGAAGAATGGGCTATGTCTGTGGGACATAGACACTGCAGGTAGAAGGCCATTAAATCAACCCAACAGTTATAAAATTTGTTTCTTTATCAACTCTAGAGTTTCCACCCATTGGACATTGGCAGGGCTTTGTAGCAAAGTCTTACCGAGAAATGTTAAGCAGCTTTTATTAGTTCATCTGAAATAACAGGGAGAAGAAGCATCACAAAAGGCTATGAATCCTCAAAACCACAGCTCCTACCCACAAATAACCTTCCTCTCCTTCAAAGGATGAACATCGCTTATATTTGAAATATCTAAATTATATCATCATCTTAAAAAAAAAAATCAAGCTGGGATAATTCACAGAGGACGTTTCACCTGTGTAATGCTTTCCAGAGAGACCAAGAGGGGCTGTTACTGCCTGGCTGTTCTGCTCTGCTCTGCCCTGTTTGAAGAGGAGTCACTAGAGGCCAGCCCCCAGGCACAGGAGCCTGCAGCTGTTATGTAAGGCAGGCAGTTCTGCAGTGCCTAAATCTCAGTGTCTCAAAGCCCTTTGGCAGACCATGAACAAAGTTTTACAGCAGCAATGTCAGGTAGTAATTTTTACCTAGAGACAGCAAAACTGAGCCAAAGAAAAATTAACTGATATCTGAAGGGAAGAAAAAGGTCACAAAGTAAGATTTTGTCAAAATTTTGGAAAGACTCTTGGCTTCCACTATACTTGAATCAGTAGAACCAGCTTTATAAATGTCACTGCATGAGATGGGAAGATCTTGGTATTGGCAAAGTGAGAGCTGTGAAGACTGATACTACCAATGCTAAAAATAGGAATTGCAGATCAGAACTTTAAAATTGGCATAGGAAAATTAATAAGTAACTCAACTCCTCAAAGCTATCTTTCCTACAACGCAATTGCAGGCTTTGATCTTACCATTTCAAGTTGCACTCATCTGTCATCTGGCAGACAATATAAACAGTAATTGACCATGCTAATTGAATGGCATTGAAACCAAGAGATAAATTCCATATGCATCCATACAATGAGAATGTCATCTTCATGTCACAGTTCCACTTACAACTCAGTTACCAACCCCCAATTCTTGTTTATGATGAGAAATAGATTTATCCACTTACTTCCTCCTGCAGACCGTAAGTATTAGAGTACACAAACTGAAAACGACTTCTACTAATTCTTGACTTATCCATAACTGAATGAAGATGCCTTCTTTCACTTCTGTATGAATTAAAATCTCTTTAGAGCCACAGTGCAGATACAGGACCAGAATCACAAACTGGCTGAGACTGGAGGGGCCTTTGGAGGTCACCTGGTCCAACACTCTGTGCTCAAGCAGGATCACCTAAAGCTTTTTGCTTAGGACTTTGTCTAGAGAGCTTTTGAATATCTCCAAGGGCGATGATTTCACAACCTCTCTGAGCAACTTGTCTGTCTCTCTTACAATAAAAAAGTGTATCCTGACTTTCAGACAGAGTTTTCTGTGTTTAAGTGTATGTTCATTGCCTCTTGTCCTGTCACCTGGCACTGCTGAAAAGAGCCTGGCTATGCCATCTTTGTATTGTGCCATCCCTCATTTATACACAGTGATGGGATCCGCCCATAAGCATTCTCTTCTTTGCTAAACAGTCCCAGCTCCCAAAGCCTTTCCTCATAGGGGAGATGCTTCAGTTCCTTAATCCTCTTTCTGTGCCTTTATTGCACTCTATCCAGTACATTCATGAACATACCTGTACTGGGAAGCCCACAACTGGACATGTTGTGTAGAGTCATGAGTGAAACTTAATCCTGCTGTTGTATGAATGCTGTGGGCAGTTTAACAAAGAAAAAATTTAGCTAATTTATATATAACAGTCTGCAATGAGAGCCCAATGATATTAATAAGTTCTTATTCAGGTTATTCTCTCACATACCTCAAGCTGTGTTTTGTGATTTTTGAAGAAGAAATTACTTGAACAGTAGCCTTTTTTTCCTATTGGACTTTGTTTAAGAGCGAATGTTTCTGGCAGAACTTACTACAGAAGCCTAATCCTTTGCCATGCTGAGCTCCTCTTACAGCAAGGTGGCCATTTTTGCCTGACTGAAGTAGCCAATGTCAGCAAAATCCTTCCAATTGAAGCTCCAACTGGAACACAAAAGCCTGAATCTAGCACATTAACCAACCAGGTTACATTGTGCCTGGTGTGAATAAGTTTAGCTCACCCAACTTCTCACTGTTTGCAGCATCAGTTCCAGAGGGATGGAAATGGTTGGTTCTGTTCCACTAGAAGAAAAAGTGAAGCAATTTTTCTTAAGTGAGATGCATAATTTGGTGACAGCTTAAAAGAAAGCCAGGGACTGAAGATGCCAACTGTATTCCCTTACATTACTGCTTGTCAAACTAAGCGCCTCTAGTGTTTCTTAGGCAACAAAAATTTTACCCTCAAACAGAAAAAATCTTCAATTGAGTGGAAATATCCCACAAAGGACAACAAATAGCGTAAGTGGCCCTTCCTTTCATCACATAATTTTATATCTCTCTTCCAAGCAAGATGCATCTGTACCTTGACCCTTTCTTCCATAATTCATAGGAGCACCACAACACAACATAACCACATCATACTTTTTACATATAACCTTACGGAATTTCATTGAGTTTCTCCTCAACACTGGGAAATTTGACAGTGGTTTTCTCCATTCGCCTGTTTTGAATTTATGTATATTTAGTGACTAATATTGTACTGAATGTCATGGCACTTCATGCTGGTGGCACCTGTCTACTCTTCATACATTTCTACAGAGAGTCGCTCTTACTCTTTTTTCCACTTTTTAGGAGGAAAAATAATGGTAAGGAATGTATTGTATTTTCAATGTATCATTTTTACTCATAATTTTTTTCTCAGAAATGCAATGTTTCTGCAAAAGCACAGAATTGATAATAAAACTGGACACACTAGTCACATGTTGTTATTTGAATCTGATTATACAAATTAGGTAATCTGAATTAGTATCTATTATAGCATTTCCAGACCTGATTAAAAGCACTTTTAACATAAATTGTAATCCATACCCATTACATTGTGATAATGTTTCACATGGGGAAGTAGAGGAATAAACCCTACAAACCTTTGCCTTTAACAAAACAGCTCAAACCCTCACATTGAGTTCATATCTAAAGAAGAAAAAAGCACTGTATAGTAATAATATCTTTAGAAAAGTTACTATGTAAAGTGACAGGGAATTTGCTGGAAGGAAACTTATCTGTTCTTAGTGGTTTGAGGTTGGCAACTACTGAATAGGTGACAAATGAAAAGTAACCTGATTCCAAGACAACAGAATAACTTCTAAACCACAAGAAGGAAGAAAAAGGCTAATTTTTATTTGTTTCAAATGAAATGAGATTTTGAAAGACAATCACAAAATACCAAAAAGTTCCTGAACTGCTTTCTTAATAAAGCTACTTACAGAAAAGTATTGAACCATTACATATTACCTCTCCTTCATGATGAGTACAGTTTCAAGAAACAATAGCAGAAAAGCAGCTAAGCCAAATAGTGCTCTGATCTACATCACTCTGAGCCTGCAGTTATACCTCTGACATCATAATTTGGAATTTACATGGCTTTACAGAATTTTGTTGTCTTTAAAAATGTGGAAAGATGGTTTATGCCTCAGGCCATTTTTAATCAGCTCTGGCTGTACCAATTTCACAGAAGGGAGACTGACGTTAATTTTTTTTACCCTTTCCTGGCAAATGTCAGTCAGAAGCAGCTGAGCATAAATATTAACAGAATTTCTGTGGAACTAGGTAATTTTTAATACAGCCTGAATGGTTTGACATTCCCTGCTTTTTCGATAATGCTATTCTATGTCTATCAGGATGTCCAAATATCACATTTTTCTGTTTAGTCCATGCACAAGAACGTGCTGATAGAAAAAGGAAAGTAGATTCTAATCTCTGCACAGAACCTGGAATCCTAAATGTAATTTAAATGACAGTAAGCTAAAAAATATATGGTACCTTTTGGTAAGACCTAACCTCAAATTTAGAGAAAGTGATCCAAACTTGTGCCTCAATTTTCTTTTTACTTCACTGCAAAAATAGGAAAAAGAAGACATATGGCAAAAAAAGATTGTCCAACAAATAGTAAAATGCGCAATTTATGAAGATAAACAATGACTCAATCTGCAGTATTGAAAACATACCAGTTCTAGGATGCAAATGTGCTTTCATATGAAAAAGGATTAACTTACTTCTGTCATTTAACTTTATTTATAAAAATAACTTGAATCTTGCTTGATTGAAAATTCCGTTGTTTTGCTGAGAACCCTCACCTGGCATCAGGACTCAAGGTATCCCCTTTCAGCTTAAGTTAAGCCTTGAAAGGATAAAATTTGCCAGACCAGTTAAAACTAAATCAGGCACGTTCTTGAACTAAAAGCTCCTTTTTTCTTTCCTTGGAATTCTCTCCAAAACCAGCACCTTATCCTAAGTGCTATTTTGGTACTTTTTGATTTCTTCATTACACCCTCCATTAACTCTCCAACCAAGGAGGTCAATATCATTAACGTATAATGTTTCCAGTTTCAACTCTTGAAATTTTAAAAAGAAAATCAAATAATAATTTGGATATTTCCTTAATCCCTTAGAACTTACAAGTATGTGTTCTAAAACAATGATTTACAGAAAGCAGCTTTGACACACATTTGTGTATGTTAATTGAAATTGTGATAATTAACTCAGACAGTAAATTAGTGACTTACAAAACTGCCTTTTGAGCATGACTGATCAACAGGGTACTGGGAGAAGCACTGGATTCCATATTACTGCACTTTTGAGTTTCAAGTCTGGGTGGGCTTCAGCATCCTGACTTGAAAAATTTATTTTCTGTGCTGCAGACTTCAAGGGGCTGATGAAAGTGTGTGGGCTGGTTTGGATGTGAGCCATGCTTTTTCCACACATCATTGTGTCTCCTGCACTAATGACTCACACCTGCACATGCTGCTATCTGATTTCTAGACAAAGCTATTTATAAACTGGAACAGCACTGCTGAATTCTGGTGGTGTAACTCTACCAGTCATTATTTACCTGAAGTGCTTGTCTGTGAAGCACAGACAATTTGGGGACACTGAGTTCGCTCGCCTTTGAGGAGCCATGAAAACTGGATGCAGCTTCTCCCTGATAAAACCCACATTGCAATTTTATCTTGCAGACTTCTATGGATTTTGATGTGGTAACATTACTTTTCACATGGCTGCAATATAAACACAGGATTCCAGGGTCCCACACAGAAAAAACCCAATCTATCTTCTCTCACAGCAGCTACTGGAATTATTTCCTATAGTGATTTTTTATACTTGGAGACTTGCATGTGGCAGACTTTAAAATTTAAAAAACAAAAAAGAAGTTATTTCAAGCAAAAATACAGTTGTCCCAAGCTTATGATTACAGTCTTGCCTACAGTGTCTCACTCACTGGTCCAGAAAAGTATTTAAATTTTCACATTACAGTCTCTGCCTTCAGACCTCTTCCCCAGTGCTCAGGCTTTTGCTAGCTATGATTGTAGAAGCATCAGCATTTGGTACCAATTACATATCTCTTTCTCCTTCATCTGCAAGTGGCATGAACTGTTTTTCCCACAGCTTCACATGAGGCCATTTCTCTTCCTTTCTTTCTTTGGGGAAACTTGGTGAAGAGCACAGAACAGTTCCGAACAACTGCCTAAATGACCTATCAGTGAGAAGAGCATTTTGAAACATACAATGGGTTACAGCCTCAGAGAGTAAAACAGTCATCTGCTGCAGTGTAAATTTTCAAAGCTATTCATCTCACACCCAGTAAGCACACAGCATCCTGCCCCTTCATTCTGAAAATCATATAATGTTTTGAATCTTGGACTGAATGATTGTGTATCTAAACAAAGCTCTGTTTAAATGAAAAAAAAAACAAAAACAAACCAACAAAAAACCAAACAACAGTCTTTATACAGAAAATCATGTATATCAGTAAGCCTGTTCCTGTTACTTATAGACATGCATTTTGCTTTCAGCAACACAAAGCTCTTCCACATATATACTTATGTACACTTCTCACTGTGTGCCTCAGAATGAGAACCATAAGGTATTAATATCAGTATGGCTGTTGAACAGCACACTGGAGAGCATTTGGTTTCAGGTAGCTGTGTTGTGTTCACAAATCAATATGCTGCCATCTTCCTTGATACAAATTTACTGATGTTAAGGGTTTGCTTCTGCCTACATTATTAGCAGTTCAATAAGGGCCAAATTATTTTAAACTTTTACAGATCACTCAGTAAAATATGGCTTTGCTGCTACTTAAGTAGTATAATAGTTAATTATCCTTTAAGTAGTATCAGAGTTAATTTAGCTTGATTCTGTAGTACCAGAGGTCAAAATACTTCACAAACTGAGTAAGGGTGTTGTGTCTTTAAGGTAAGGCAGAAATAGTAGGAAAACTATTTCCTTTCATCATACAGGCTATGCTCCCCTCATAGATATTTTAATAAAAAGTGCAAGAATAGAACGGTGCTCTTTGATTTGATTAGGGTTTGAGTAGGTTTCCTCTTTTTTTGTCTTCATAATTTTGGACTGCACAAGTTGACATTAATCAAGCAATGAATACTCACCAAGGCAAGGCTGTCTGATCAGGGAAGTGCCCTGGGTCACACACCCCTGCTTCTTAAAGCTGAGTAGAAGTACAACAAAAAAATTCAAATTCAGTTCACTGCACATTTGTCCATATTTGCTCTCCTTCTGCTTTTGTTTCTTTTCTATGAGTTTAAATATTTTCCCAATTCCCCAGATTTCTTATCTGCTTAAGAAACTATCCTTCTCAATTTAGAGTATCTTTTTATATGCATCCAATCTTGTTCAGTTCTTACACTCACTCATTTCACCATCATTTCTGTCTTCTTTTTTAAATCATTCTCTCCTCAATATTATTATTTTCTTCCTCTCTGCTTATGAAGCAATTAATTTATCTAATATTTATTAAAATAAAAAATGTCTTTAATTCATTAGGTACTATTTTTAATAGTAAGAAATTCACTACTTCCATAAGGAAAGTATTTCCTTTATTCGTGGAACTAGAACAGCCCAAGAAGGAATGGGTGAATTCTGGAGGCCTGCCTGTCAATTGTCCTGAAATACTACACAGTCTTGCAAATGGGATTTGTTCTTGCTACTTTTTCATGACAAAATTTTTACCAGTACCTGTGTCACAGTGAATTTTATGGTATTTTTAGGAACTGAACTCAAAGCATAAATTGATTTCACTGAGAAAGACCAATAGATGGTGCAGTACTATCAAATGCAAAGAATCAAAGAACTCTATATCCTTATACAAATTGCCTAAGGCATTTCATAAATAAAAAGCTTACTGCAAATACTTTATCAATTCTGAAAACACATCATTTTTAATTTGTAACTGTAAATCTGATTTCATATGCTGGGAAAAAAACAAGAACAAAACCAACCTAACAGAAAAACCCAACCCTCCCCCCACCAAACCACTGGGGAAAAAGAAATAACAAAACCCCCCCTACACACACTTTTTAAGTCTCCTGTTTCTCACAGCTGCTGGTCTAACAACTTGCCTCTTCTGGCATTGGCACTGCTGCTCTTTCCTTCCCCATCTATCCATTTTTACCCCTGTGCAGATTCATGGAAAGCCAAAAACCAAATCCATACTGATGAGGGAAAGGAGGCTCCAGAGCCCAGGAGTATTTCTGATTTTCTCAGTGTTCATGCATGTGGCTGGCAGGCAATCCCTGCACCACCAGCAGTGTCACAGATCTCAGTGGTGGCTGAGAGTGCCACTTGTGCAGAGCAGCACATGGGGTCTCACAAGCACTACAGGGCATATTCCTGCTGGCCTGCAACAGGAGCTGCAAACAAATGCAGCCTAAAAGCCTGGAGTACCTTTATATCCTCTCCCCAGATTGACCTGGCAGGTGACAGTCCCTCACTGCTCTAAGGGACTGTCCTTAGACACCTGGGTAGAGTAGCTTTACTTGTCTCCAAATACTCAGCTGTCTACTCAACAATTACACTGAGTTCTTAGTTTCCTTTAACCAAATTCAGCAATTCACTTTTCCTCATGGTAGCTGCAGTTATGCTGCCTTCAATGTCACCATCTCACTCGGAATATAATCAGCATACAATTGTTCTCTCTCTTTTAAATGGAAGAGAAGATTAGGTCCAGTAGCCAGGACACATAGAAGCAAACAATCAGCTGTGGTTTCTTCCTCAGCTCTGCCAGTGACTTGAAGAGTTACTGCAAGCCATTGCTTCTAAATGAACATCAGTAGAAGATTTCAAAGTACCATGAAATCACCACAAAAGTATGAAGGACGAAATGTTTTCATTTCCTAAGAAATCTTCATTGAAAACCAGATTTTCCCCTGCTCCCACATACTATGAAAGTTTAAGTTCTTAATAAATAAATCTGTCTGTAACAACAGTGAATTTTTCCCTGTTCCCCAGGGAGCTCTTTCCTTTCTCCCACTGTTTCTCTGCACTAAGGGAGAGCTGAGGCAATGGACAGGCATTGCTTGTTTTCTGTGTTAGTTACCAGTGTGGACTGCAGACTCCAACTTCAGAGGTGCCAGACCTTCTCCTTATCCTGCAGCTGAGAAAGCACATCAATATTTCCCTTCTTTGGGACTATGACTGGCAGTGACACTGCTCTTGGGTCTCCTTTGGAGGAGACACCTCTGTAAAGTTATACTATGTTCAGATGCCAGCAGCTGGGAAATGAAGGGCCATAAAGTCAAAGGAAACTGAAACCATGAATATCTGTGTCAAAATGTGGCAGTGTCCAATCCAGTACATGACCAAGCATGCTGAAAACCAAACCTTCCACAGTCATCCTGCAGACATGTGATTTACATGACAAATGTTACACTTCCTACCATAACTAAACAGGCTCATTACCAACAGCTACACCAGAGCTACCAGGCTGACTGCAGTAAATACACAAATACCCATAAAGCTTCATTTTGAATATAAAAACCAATTTCCTGCTGATATGTTCAGCACCCATTTACATTCTTCACCAAAAAAAAATCCACCTAAGCTGCATTTGAATTTATAAGTAATTTGTATCTATGAAAAAAGTCTTCCCACAGCTCACAGCCAAGTGTCAAGAATTCCTTTCCAGAACTTTAATGTGCAATAGCTTGTCAAAGAAAATATTTTCAGAAACAGTTTGAGAAAAAAATATTTTGAATAGACTAAAAGAAAATAGGAAAAATTCAAAGGAATTTCTTCTTGGGAAAAAAAAAAGACCAAAACATTCGCCTCAAACATATAAAATGTGATAAAACTATAAGTTACTGAAAAAATATTCTGTCAGAAAATGTTCAGCCACTTTCAGCATCTAAAAAAAGGAAATGTTCAATTTTGAATAATTGATGATACTGTTACACTGAAGCAGCAATACATGCAGAGATGCTGGATAACTTTATGGACGAACAGGGAGACAACTATTGAGTGCAAGCCATTTCTCGGATCAGGCAGCCATAAGACTGTTTTTGAGTGATGATACCTGAAGCACACTTTAAGCCTCTTCATCTTGTCAGCCTCAGAAGAACGCTGAAAAGTGGGAGGCAAGTGAGGTCTGAGGCTACACAGCAAAGCCAGGCCAAAGAAATAGCAAACACTGTTTGTTCAGTATTTAAGGCAGATCTGAGAAGCCTCTCCTAGGCAGGTGTTAGAATCAGAAGCGCAGCTTAGTGAAGTTAGGCTCAGTAGGATTCTGAGGCAATAAAAAGGAAAGGAGACTGGAGGTGCGGGCTGGCGCCGTGGTGCCCGGCATCCGCTTGATGGCACTGCGCACGGGGCTGGCGGCGGGGACAGCGCCCGGCGGGGCCACCGCGCCCCGGGGACAAAGAGCAGCTTTGGCCTGAGAGCTGCAGCCACGGGCAGCCTGCCCAGCCTAAAGCTGGGCTGCGCCCGCACGGAGTGAACGTCTATCCCAAAGCGCAGAGGCGCCACAAGGATGGCTAACTCGATTGCTGCTTAATTAACGCTTACAGAACGTGCTGCCGTGCTAAAAGTGTACCAAAAACAGCAGAACCACGAAGCTGTGGGAGAGTCCCCCCTTATCTTTGGGAGCCTTTACTCTAGTTATATGTGCTCACTTAAGTTTGTAGTACTATCACCACCGAAGAGGAATGCAAGCCACTAGAGGGGGTGAGACCCTCTTCTGGCAGCGCACGAGTGCGAGCCTCAAGCACAGGAGTGCAGGATGCTTTCCATCACTTGCCGCTGTGTCCTCAGCCGGGGTCTGCCACAGCTTTTCACTCCGTCTTTCCTGCCCTGTCCTTTCCTGCCTCCACTTCCTCTCTCCCCGTCTTAGAGCGGTAACAGTTTCTGTATCCCTGCATGTGCTTCCAAATGCCATTTAACAATCAGCCCATTCCTGCTGGTTTTTTTTTTTTTCTGCGACAAATGAAAGTGATAAGGTATCAGCATGCAGCTCTGTTTACTGCAGAAGTACCAAGACCACAGATTTGAGTATTAATTCAGTAATCCCACTGCCATACTAACAGGAGAATTATAACCATGCCATTAGGACTGGCAGCAGACACTCGCAGCAGTTGCTGCAGAGACCTCTGTCTTCCAAGAAAAGCAGAATCAACTCACAAAATTAAAATACTGAGAGAAAAAGCAATGCAAAATAATTCCATTAAAGAAAAAAATCTAACACAGTTCTGCTGTTGTAACTCTGCCATTGTAAAAGATACATCCAGATACACAATGTTCCAGTTATTGTTCCTGATATTCACTTTCATGATTCACAGTTATATTCAAGTGTTCACAATTATATTTATATAAAGTCTCACTGTAACTTCCCGTCAGAAGTACAGCAACTATGCCAGAAAAGCAGGTTCTGTTTAAAAATATTCATGAGATACTGTTTTAACAGTTAGATACTTGCTGCTCCAACATCACATTCTACTACAAGCATCTAACATTTAATCTTTTTACATAAGCAAAAATAGATCTTAGTATCTGACTTGACGTATCTATTCTAATAAAATCCACAAAACTGACAGCAGATGCAAAACAGAAGGCCATGCATATTATAATAGAATTAAATTAGAATCAATTCTGATTATTCATCTCTAGTTCAGTTTTCAAGAAAAGAAAGTCTAAGTACCTGATGAAACAATAATTGAAGTATTTTGTTTTAATATTCAGGACATACTGCTGAAGTATGACATCAGTGAGGAACATGATCACGGAGTACTTACTCAGTGGAATTCATTTTCATATTCATTTTATTGAATCCTCCTTATACGCAGAGGCTTATCAAATAATTTCTCACCATTCCTACTCTGAGAATGGAATTTAATTTTTAAATTATAATTTTAATTTTAAAGAATGTTAAAACCTGTAATAGGTTGAGGGGAAAAAAACCCCAACCAACCAACAACCCCCACCTCTTTATTCTTCCAAAAATAAGTGTTAATGCAACAAATTCAAACTGATAGCTGGAGACATAAAATGCTCAAGCTCATTCCCATAGGCTTTTATGGTGTCTTTTCATATCTCACTGGAATGGCCTCTGCTTCCTCTGTATGGTGATTTCCCAAAACCCACTTCAGAAAAATAAAATGCTTTCCACTTCTAGATGAACTGCTTGGTCTGGCAGCAGCTACTGAGTTCATCATTCAGTGGTAAGATGTTCATGAAATCACACGAAACTAGAGGTAATTTCTCCATTTATAGGGCAAACTAGAGTCTCTACATTACATGTTTTTCCAAAACTTAGGTTAAATGCAGTTACTCTAATTCATTAGTGAGAAGCGTCTCTTCAAACTGCTGGTTTAACACTTCTGCAGGCAGACTTCAGCTTTTGTAACTCATCCACATCTTCATTGCTCTAACTTTGCCAACCTCGTGAAGTTCAGAATTATTTAATATTGTTTAAGAGATTGGGGATCAGAGTTTACCCTTGAAACAGCTGTATTATAGAGGTGGCATTTCAGCTTCTTTGCATGACCAGTAGGGTAGCAACGAACTTTGCCACCACTGAGAATCAAAATTTCGGGACATTTAGGATTAAAGGCTCATGACTTTACAATTTGAGTTGAAGAAGCCTTGAAACCCTAGGCTAGAGCAGATTACCAACCTTTGTAATTCAAGCACAGAAGCAAGTACACAGGCCCCACTAGCTGTATTTTCTACTTGGGGTGACAGAAAAAGAAAATTCAGATAGTGTTTATGGTAACATGTCTTGGCAAGCTTCCTCCTTTCAAAGCCTCCTCTCCTCAGTAGGGAGTAATACCATATTCACAGCTGTTCTGCTCAGTGGGGCAAGTCTGCAGGGCTGCTCCAGCTCAGACCACAACACGTGGCCCTGCTGTCCTATAAGATACCCCACTGACACTCACCACATGGCAGCTAGGACACCCTCAGCTCCTGGATGTCCACAAGCCCATTGCTGCTTGGCACTAAAACCATGCCACAACACTGGAGAGCTGTTATCAATGAATTTGCTTTGTAACCATGACACCAGCTTTGCAAAATGCTAGTCTGTTTTTATACAGCAAAAGCTTTTTCTTACAAAAAAAAACCAAAACCCAACACAAACCCCACCCCAAAAAAACAGAAAAGAACAAGGTTTGTTTTTACCCATTTTACCACATGGACAGCAAATTGGCAGCAAATTAATACTAAGGTTAAATCTAAGTCAAGTTTAGTCCAAAGACTTTAGCCTTAATAGCTGTCAGTATAAGTATTGTTTTGTTTCACTAAAAATGTATGTGGATAATTATTCTAAGTAATAAGGTTTCCCAGAGACCAAATTAACAATTAAGGGTCCTACTCAGAGCTTTCACAAAGCACTGTTAAATGAAGCATTCTTCCTGGTGCCCCATCTCTCTCACTATGCTGTCCACAGGAAACATTTTTCTAAATACAGTTCAATAAACCTGTTAAGGGTTACCTGAAGTGCACTGCATAATTTCCTGCCTGAAATTTCTGAAATGACCACCATTCACTATTATGAAAAATGAGGCTCAATTCTCTTACAGCTCCAACATTTCAAGTACAAAAATCATCATAATATTGTTTTAACCCTAGTTTAGTTCTTGCCAGCTATGCAAGAAATGCAAAATTATTATCATTAAAGGTCAAATTACTTCAGCTTTCATAATTTCAGCTCCAGTCTAGAACATGTAATCAATCTGCCCAGTAACTCTTAATCTTGTTGACTAATTTTACTGGTAACCCATGTTTTTCATGCTTTGTTGTAGGTTGGGGTTTCTTGAATTAAAAACACAGCATCCTCAGTGATTCAGAGAGCTATGGAATCTTTCATTAGAACAGACACAGTTTTTGCTAAAACTAACTATCAGCAAAATGAACTAGCTATTTAAGGGACAAACAAAAATTTTTTTTCATGGTAATGCAGGGACAGAAAGATGACAACAGAAGCAATGAAGACATGCCCAGGCTGTCAAAAACAGTTCTGGGCAGAACTAAAAAGTAGATTTAAAATGCTAAGAAAATTGCAGTTGTTGTTTTATCAGGCTCAAGTGTACAAAAAAATGGTTCAAATGTCTTCTACTTCTCCAGACATGAAAAGTACCAACTTCAGAGCAGTGAAGAGGCACTGACCAGGGGTTTTGGGGAGCTGGCACCCCTCCTGCCAAAGCTAACAGATGACTACAGAAAAAACTGCTGCACCAGGTGGGAACTGGGGAAGATTTTTAGGGCAAAACAACTGGGATGAAAATGAATAGGAAATGACTTTTCACTCTGTTCACTAAAAGCAAAAAAAGAAGGAATAACATTAAATTAATTAAAGTCACAGTTCTTCATACAGTGCACAGGATATTGTGAAATTTATAACTTCTTGCTTCAAGAAATGCCTGAATAAATTCCTAAGCAGAAAATCCCAGGGGGGTATTAAATACACAGATACCATGTCTGGTCCTGAGCTGCAAATAACAGTACACTCCTGGGCTATGTGAGAGAAACACCATCCCGTGCTTGCCTCATTCCAGGCATTTGCTTTCAGCTGCTGACAGAGAAAGGCCCCATGAAAGACAAGGACAAGAGTTTTATTCATTTAGGGCCACAGATTTAAAGAGCCATTTCCCAGATATAGGGGAAACACATTGCTGTATCCTGCTAACAGGCATTACAGCTATATTGCTGCTTACATACTCCAGCTGCTGGGATGCAGACAGGAATTTCTCAGGTGAGCAATTGCAAAGTTAGCATGGAGGAGGGCTGTACCTCCTTCTGAGGTACAGTCAGGAGCTTGCTAGTTAAAGAGCAGCTACACTTTTGCAAACCAATCAAAGACAGCAGGGTGGCACAATTTTCATGGGAGTGAGAAACACTATAGGTAAAGCTGTGACAGAGATGTGAAATACCATATACAAAGCTGGAACTATTATACAAACTGCTGAAATGGATTTTTTTTTAATTGTTTAGGTGTTTTTAACCACATCTGTTCAAATAAGGGATGCTACGTGCAAAGAAAGCAGTCAACAAGGCTTCAAAATCTCAGACTGAGTCAAAAAAAGGAAAATGATTTCCTGTTTATAAAGTAAGAATACTTAAAAATTGAAAATCTAATAGCACATATGGAACCACCTAATGCCATTTTTAGAATTGTTTCAGAAGAGAGATCACTGTAAAGTTATTAGCTCAAGGGGATACTGTGAATCAGTGCTAGAACAACAATACTGTTTTAATTATGGTTCCTTATTAAGCCTGTATTAACTTGCTGAAGGTCAGAGGTTGACTTAATTTTTAGCAAAATTATTTGCTAAGAAGTTTTCAATATCTCATCATGCAACCTATAGCTACAGATAGGTTCTGCATCACTATTCCAGGGGGAAATACTTTTGATGGCAGGAACTGCTGTATGAACATTTCATTCTGCTTCAGGAAAGATAGGCAATTCACAGGAGATGCAAAATGCTATTTTCTAAAAGTATATCAAGCCTTGAAGTTATTATGAAGAACATCTAGGGAGAACTGGAATAGACTGACAGAAGTTCAGAAAACACTTCACGAGGGACCAAGTCCTCCCATCCAGCCCACAGGGCACATCTCCAGTAACTGTCGGAAATAAAGGTTTCACCAGCTGTTGACCACAAAGGTTTCCTCTTACATGCTTCTATAACAGGGCCCCAGTGCAGATTTCACTTCAAGCAAACAAGATTTTTCTAATAAGCTATCTGATCAAAATAATTTACTTGGTTTAAGGGAATTTTGCCAAGAAAAGAAAGACAGCTGAAAGTAAAAACTTTATTCCTTAGGTAATGGAAGAACAGGGTTTTCTCCAGAAAAAAAAAACAAACAAAAACCCAAAAACTAAAACTAACCATCAAACAAACAACAAAAACTAGCTTTTCTAATAAATTCCTTATAGAGACAGAACCTAGGTGTTACACTGTAACAAAAGTACAAATCATAGCTTTCAAGACCCACAGGCTTTCTTTCTGATGACAGATGTATCAAACAAAATTCTAATCCTCCTGAGGCTTTGTATTATTGTTGTTTTGGTATTCCAAGCTTTGAAGTGAAAAATCTATTAATAAAAAAATGTAGTATTAACATCACCCTTTCTAGTTACTAAGGTGTCTGAAAGTTACCAACAGAACTGCAGAATTCTTAGCTTTTAGGCTTCCTGTGGAAAAATTTATTCACTTCTGATTTAATAATGTAGTATGGCTGCACAAAGGCTTCCATGATCATGGCATCTGGTTGCATTACCAGTCTTCCTCAGAAGTTGTTCTTGTCTTTGACCAGTAGAGATCTGGGCTCCTTTCTCCTGCTGCAATGCCTTGTGAATACTAACGAGAGGAGAAAACAGAACACAAGCTCCAGGGCTATTTCTGTGCTTCAGAATCAGCAGGAGCACCCAGCATTTCTCTTAGTAAGATTTAGACTGAAGGTACCACTGAATGCTTCATAATTCATGTCTCTGAATATATGAGTTATCCTCATCACTCCTCTGGATTTTTTTCTAAGAAGGATATAATTAGTAAAAGTAATTTTTGATAATGTGACTGAAAAAACCATGAAGGAAAGCAGCACTGTCGACTGTGAACCTGTCTCCTCCAGTGAAAGCAACAGGAGCCAAAACTGCTCCTTAACCAATCTCTTTTCAGGGATCTGACATAGATGAATTTAAGCTTCATAAATAGACTTGGGGGTCTGCATTAATTAAATGTTCCTATGTTAGAAGGGAGCAGAAGTTTGATTTTGAAAAGCCCATTAAGTCAGCAGAGATTCTTTCGTCTAGTTTAGTGAGTTCTGAGTCAAATTAAGCCAAATGACAGTCAAGGTCTACAGATAAGAGCTCTTATTTATTCAAATCTCTCCATATTAATTAAGAAGATACAAGCACAGGCATTATGGGAAGAACCAACAGGTTCAGATTCCTGCTGGCAATTGCAGGAAGAATCCAGATGTCTTGTATAATAGGGAGAGTAAGGAAGGTAAGAGTAAAACCCTAGTCCCCACAAAAAAAAAACCCATGACAGTTTGTGTGGAACTGTTCTGGAGAGGAAACCCTTCCTGACACCAAATCTGACCATTTGTTTATTTGTTTTATGATAACATCTAGAGGCATCAAGCAAGTATCAAGCATTTAGTGTAATATGTACCATAAACACACAGCAACAAAGCAGCCCACGATCTCGGAAAATACACATTTATATTGGAAAAAATAGATGGTTCACTGAAATATCCCTGCAACACATCTTAGGCAGGTTTCCATACCTCAGAGGTAGAGATGTTCAATTCAAATATTAACCACCAGTCTCAAAACAGAGGTACTGATACAGTACCTACTGATAGAGAGGTTTTGTTAAGTTTCAAGTACATTTTGAGTTCTGTAACTAAAAAGAAATCTAGACTTTCAGCTTAACTTGAAAGCATGACTGAATGTATACAAGACTGAAAGAAGTCTGTGCAAATGTCTGTCATGGCAGTCATTTTGTGCTGTTGGTTGCAAACCAATGGTGTTAAGCTGCCTTGATAAAGCTGATATCCTAGTGGCAAATTGCTTTAAACTCCCTCAGCAAGACAGTTCAGTTACTGTGATTTATTTTAATTTGGATTTGTGTAGCATGTACTTTTTAAGAAGTGTGCCTAATAGACCATTAGAGTTTTCCCAGATAGCTGTGGTGCTTCAGCACCTTCATCCTTCAAATGTCTTCCTTATTTTCAGTCTTCTTTCAGCAAAGTGTCTCTTGCACTGGGAGATACATGACATATGGGCCACATGATACCTTTGAGGATTATGCCATTTGTAAATAATAGCTTTAGGAGTCTCACTGCCATGCCAGAGAACCAAGGCAGGTATTAGCAGGAGGTTGTCACATACTGTCACATATGGAATACACACAAAAAATTCCTTTATCTAATTTGTTTCTCATGTTCCTTTGTAGTGGATCCATCAATTATTTTCAGGTGACTTTTTTTTTGCAAATTCCACACATTCACAGAGCTGGAGTTATCATTTTCACAGCAGCCAGAGATGCTTGCCTGTTCTGGATCACTTCCTTTCCTAGTAGTTTTATTTACAGTTGATTACTTCCCTAAGATGAAGGAATGGTCCTTACTGACTTTGAAATTGCTATCTGCCAGCATGACTCTAAGCTCATCATGCAAAAACTCACAGAAAATGAATTATCAGGCATAGCAAAATCCCTGGAAATCATTCATCACTATGAATATAGGTAGACCTGATATATTTAAGAGGTATAGGTAGACCTAGGATACACTTAAGCTTTAACAAATATGGACCAAGAAGAGCACAATAAATTGGAAAATTCAGAATCACAAGGCTGCTATTAGGAATGTGAGAAATAACATGTTGGAGCATGAGAACACTTATTTTCAAGCCCCCACAAACCAAATACACATCAGATAAATCCTGTACTCTATAGACATATATACTTCTTAATAAAACTACCCACAGAGCACAGACAACAAATCCAGTTCTTACTTCCCCCTCCCAGGTCTCACTGCATTCAAACTACTGGTTTTCAGCAAAACCAGCAGGGTTTAACTCGAGATGGCAGCCCTGGGTACTTTCCCTGCAGTCAATTCATTCAGATGAATTCATTCTCTCAGATGAGATTACCAATTAAGATGCCAATTTAAGTGACCATGGAGCTGCTGTTGCTGTTTGTTAAGCCTCTCTGATGGAGGACTAGATTTGTTTTGGCACTGAATTTCAGAAGACTCTAAAGGGCAGACAATAATCGAAACCACAGACTGACAAACTCTTGTTAGGCTTTTCTCAGCAGTCCTGGAACATGCATGACTCACCAGCAAACAGCACATACCCTTAAGTGAATCTTCAGTGCAGGGAATGCACATTGGGTGCAGAGTTCTTCCCAAGGGTTCGGGGCTTTTATCTCTCTACTCTTTGTCTGTGCAAATGAACAGGTCTCTTCATTTGCAAAATACATGTAAAAGTGTATCATCTGCTGTTTTTCAAAAAAAATTACCAATTACACAACACAGTGTAATAGTGATGACTATTACAGGTAATAAGGTACTCTAATATTGTTTGTATCAAACTGAAAATCTCCAAAATCAGTCTGTTCAACTGAGCCACTAATGTTGGGGTGACAAAATGCATTGTGACACTGAACATCTTGCTCTCATGCCTGTGGCTGTTATCTAATTCTGCACTTAAACAATGGATTGGCTAAAACATCTCTAACACCAAAAGGAGAAAAGAAATTTGGCATTGGGAAACAATATTAAATGTGGAAAATCCCCTTTTATTTGTTCTTAGTGCTGTGCCTTTAACATTGTGGTCAGACATGTAAAAGAAAACCCTGAGAACTTGCCATGAAAAAAAAACCAGAAGAATTTTGCAATATAATACTCCATTTTAGATACTGCAAAATATAAACTTGGTTACAGCTTGAGAGCATTAAAAACTCCTCGAACCTTAAATATTTTATTTGCTATTAAATTCCTGAAAACAACTAAGAGTACATAAAAATGATGCTAGGATCTACTTAATTCTAATTGAAAACATAAGTCTTTGTTTCCTATTGACTCGAGACAGCAGTGCTGCCAAGAGACATTTCATTAGACAATGTAGTCTTGTTGTTTTATAAAAAAACTCCAACAGATTTTTTTAATTGCTTTGCACAATGCTAAGAGAGGAATGACACTTCCAAACAAAAGCCAGACTCAATGATACTCACATTTCTCTGAGAGGTGTTCAGGGGTAGGAAAAATACTGCTAATTTACATTTCATTTTCTAACCATTCTGAAGCTGCTGATTTTCAGAAACTGTAACTTCAACATAAAGCTGCACATGGGTCTTTTGCCAGCTACTCATCAGGCTTTTCTGCACAAGCTACCTCAATAGCCAGGCTACCAAAGTTTTCTTTTCTTATTCTGAAGAAGGTTTCTCAGTTTTCACCTGTCTCCTTTCCTCACAAACATCTATGTTGATATTACGGTTAAAAATACCTGTTTGCTAATCCTGCAAGACAGTTCTCCTGAAAGTAGGTGCTCTCTTGCTTCCCAGAGGTGCATCCTGCTTTCTAGGTTACCAACTGAGTGAAAAAAACTTAAAAGCATGGGTTTTGAAATAACAGCACAAGGACTGCCAAGCCTCATTAAATCCAAGTTCTATTACAGGGCAAAATGATGGTTATGTTCTCATTTACTTTTCCATAAAACCTACATGTCAGAACCCATTCAATATATTCTTGAAGAGTTCTAACATACAGGCTTATAACTATAACAGTGATCTAAATTACTAAAAACAACATAAAGATGACAAAGTATGGGTAATTTGCTGGATTTTGATAATACTTGGTAGTCACTGAATGGAAGCAAATGCTTCAGCACCAGCATCCTACTGATGAAATATTTTAGAATAACAGATTTGTATATGCATAATTTCCTCTAAAATAAAATTTCTTTTGCATATGCTATAGGCATTTATCCCGTGGAAAGTACTAAGAGAAGATCTTGATTTTTAGAGTCAGCAAGCTTAGGAGTATCTCTGTGGTAATTTCCCCCAAACTAATTCTTACAGGTGAAGTTTTCAAAAACCAGAAAGTTTTCCTACTAAGGTTTACTACATAAAAAGGTCTGCATAAGATTAAAAAAGAAAATCAGACATTTACAGAACACACTTTCTATTTTCTTTTTTCTGTCTTATTTTCTATTGAAAACAACAAAAATGTACATTTTGTTATGCACTTCCAGAAAAACATCACAAACACAAATGATGTGCTATTTACTAATTTAGATTAAGTTTCTTTAGACAAGTCTACTGAATTAGAGAAAAAATTTAGAAAGCATGCAGAAGTCAAGGTAACCTTACCTTTTCATCATCATCAGAAAAAGGGGCACCTCCTGGAGTCTTGTTTATTGCTTGGGCAACACCAATAATCTCTCCATCACTGTTTCTTATGGGCATGCACAAGAGTGACTTTGTCTTGTATCCAGTCAGTTTGTCAATCTCATCATTAAAGCGTCGATCCTTCAAAAGAAAATAAGGAAACATTAACATACATTTCATATATCTAAGCTTTCTTCAGACAGCAAAGTACTTTTCTCAATGTCTGATATGGCATTTTTCAGTAGCATTAGGCTGTTGCTCCTCTGTTACCAGCCCATTCTTTATTAGCTGTTTTCCCTCACTTTTCTCAGGGGATCAGTACAAGATTTACCGCTACATAATCACATTTACTAAAGTCCCACATTTCTACCTCAATTAGAAGAATGTCAGCAGAGACTGATAGCTGCCTTGAGTAATGTGACCACACATACACACTTTTGCTAGGCCCTGGTGCCATTCCACACCCCTATTCTGTAGATGCTCACAATGTCTCTCTCAAGTAAATGGAGACCCTTTTTGGCCCCATTTCTGTCTGTTCAAGTACGACTGGTTATGTGGACTGGATCCAGTACAAACACATTCTCAAAGAAGTAGTCAAAACCTCAGCTCTTTCTGGAAAACTAAGTACAGGAATGTCCCTGTTCAAAAAAGGCACTGTGCAGCAATCCATTCTCTGGAACAGTAAAGCCCAAATTGCAGATCATAAAGTAACTCAAAGGAAGATGAAAACTTAAGAGGTAGTGCTGACATCACTTTTGTTCATCTTGGTAGAGCATAGTCTTCAACAGCTCTTCTATCAGCCAGAGAGGAAATTACTGCTTTTCACTGGCAGCAGCACTGTTCCTCTGCTCACCCTTCCTAAGGGTGAAGTTAGCATTGTGCTTCAGGCAATAGTTGAAGCCAGCTCAGACTCTCCTAACATGAGGAAACTAAGCTGTTGTACAAAATTAGGCACAACTTTTTGTTTTCAAAAGTTTAAAACAATATTGGCTGTGAAATAATGCCCATATTTGTCTCAAGTCAGGAAAAAAATCCACACCGTCCTAATTTGATTGTGATGAACAATTCAATAATTGTTTACTGATACTAAAAACTGAAAATATTTTTATTGACAATTTGTATCTATTTCAATTTCCCTGTTGTAAATTCAAGATCCTATAGAAAGAGTCTCTTCACTTTGAGACATGATTTAGAAATGCTCTATTTTTGCCCATTATAAAAATTAACATATACATTTGGCTACTTTATTATTTATTGCACATTTTCCAACATCTCAACCAGAAGGAACCAATACCAAATGTACCAAACAACTTCTTTGGGAGAGCCAGAACTCCCATGATGGATGTTTTTTAATAACAGCATCAAGGATGCAGATCTGCCTGATCTTGAGATCTTTCCATATGCTTCTAAACCCTTTTATATCAACTTCAATAGAAGCTGAACTGTTCTGCATCATAGAGAATCCTGCCTAGAAAGATACAGTTCTTCTATAACAGAAGAAAGGAAAATGCAGTCCAATAATCACACAGTAGGCTTCACTAATGAATAAATTAAATATTTCTTCCAGTAGTTCCTGGTAATGTCTGAACTACTATTTGGAATTGGCGGCTGTTGCTGAAATATTGATAAGATATTTTGTGCTACTGAAAAGACAGTCCCTGCTCTAGTAATTTTGTACCAAGCAAAGCAGGGTACATGGGGAGAGCACTGAAACATCAACAGAGTGCCTTGAGTAGCCATACTGTTGTTGATTGACACCTGGTGGGCCTTACAAAAAAGTAAACCTTCAAGGGGCAGTTTAACTGAAAAAAACAAAATGGCTCTTGGTCAACCAAAAGTGAGTTGATATCTTCTCATCTGAATACACTCCATGAATATGTAGTCATTGCCTTTCCAACAGGCCTCAAGATGAACATAAGAAGTGCTGTTTGGTCTGCAGGGTGTGGTGGCACACGGGACAGGGGCTGGTGAAGCTGTCTGAAGGAGATACACACTGTGCAGCTGCCAGTGTTAGCAACAGAGGTAATGACAGCTATGGAGCCACTGTTCCTTAATGGATGCTATGGAGTAGCAGAGACACAAGGGGGATGAGCAGCCTGAAAACTGTTGGCAATTCCTTTAATGTACAGTTCATTCCTGCTGCAGTGCTTCTCTTTTCAAGGAGATAATGGAAGTTTTATGTTTGTCTCTCTCCCTGGAACCTCTAGACTAGGAGGAAGCAGGGTATCAGGTTATATCCACTGATGCTAGAGAACTGGATGACCTTTTGCAGAAGGGTATTACATCTTGGAGACAAAACTAAATGTACACTAGTCTAAGAAAGTTAATGCATTTAATTGGACAAATGAGGCATTATTGACAAAAAACTCAATAACTTGGTAAAAGCTGAGAATCATCAAGATGAAAAGTGAAACTACCCTTACTCTTTTGTGGAAAAGCATGCCAGAATTTCATTTGGGTGACATTTGAATAAGTGATGAGGAGAGACATATAAGTGAACAAAATAAAATGCTGTTCCTGGCAACATTGATATTGTTGAACCATGCAATATGCACGGAAAACAGTGACTGGATGACTTGCATTATGTTTCAAACCTCTTATCCCCACTCTTTTCTTTCATCAGTTATTGTCATAATAGGACTTACATGGCAGGATCTAAGAGTGTGGTTTTACTGAGTTTAACAGTACCAATAAAAACTTTAATGCCCAGGTGTGAACTGTGATGGCCAAGAATGGACAAAATTTATACCCCACTCTCCTCACAGGGTGGTAACCTTGAGCAAGGAGGCCTGCTTAGCAGCTGATAACAAAGCTGGTGAATCAGAGAGAAGCTCTGATTGCAAACATTTTCAGATATAAACTGTATTATCCCACGTGTTGGAACAGCCTGCAACACAACAGGGTCCTCATTTGCACCAGGCTCCTGGGTAGTAAGGAGTCTCAGTGTTTATGGCAGCAAGGCAGCACTTGCTTTTAATTTTTTTATGATTAAGATATATATTCAGGAATCAGGGGCAGACTAGATAAAAGCTTTTGTGAGAGAGAATTCACCATAACTGTAGTTGTACTTACAGTGTTTTCATGCAAGAACATTCATGAATGAAAGTCTTCCAATGACTGTTTAAAGCATTACTAAATACTGTTTTGGTTCTATATAATGAGTTTTCTACAGAGAGATATTAAAAACGTGAAGGCTGAGGTATTTTTAACTGGAATTTCCCATCTGCCATCAAGGAAAATTTACTCTGTAGGACAAACCCTATCCTACCCTTAAGGATATTTATTGATTGTAAATGTTGCCCTGTGAAAGGTGACTGAAGTAAAGACATAGAAGAGAGCAAGTCCATCAATCCAAGCACTGGTAATCCAGTTACCTGCACAGGAACAATGTAGTCCCAGGTTTTTGGATATATTTGAAGATTGCCAGTGAATGAGAACAGACAAATATCTTCCTGGTTTTATTCTGTAGAATACCAGATTAAGGTCCAGAAAGGGTTTTTTTCCATTAGGATTCTAGAATTGTGTATTATCAGAATCTCAACTTTCAGCTAAAGTTTTGGCTTCTGAGCAGTTTCACCAACTGCTTTTTGGTGTTGATTTTCAGTTAAAGTTGGTAGTTCATGCATTGTTAGCAAACATACAAGTTTCACTGTGTTCTTCTGGCTTTTTCAACATAGGATAACTCTTTGAACTTGAAAACATGTCTTTTTATAATCTTACCAAAGCTAGTACATTTTATGTGAGCATTATCTATGCTCAGACTATGATTTAGAACAAAAGAAAAAAGTATAACTCTAATCCAAGTTAGCAAAGAATCAAATATTATAATGGAGGATGAAACCTGCTTGATAACATTTCCAGGAATTAAGTCTTCATGACAAAGCCACTTCCTCTTTCTTCAGGAAAAGTGTTTAATCTAGTGAAATCACCAAATGCCTCAGCCAAAGCTGACAGCTAAAAGAAAAAGATATTTTTTATTTTATTATTTGAAAACACCTTTCAAATCTTTTCATGACACAGAAGAGAACATTACAAAAATATTCTATTAACAGGCCTGGCCTATTATATCTTACCACTTACAGCACATTTTTTGTTGTTGCTTTGTTTTTTTTTTTTTTTAGAAAGGGCTCTATTTAAAAAAAAATCACACAAACTTGCATCAAAATTTCCTGGATTATATTGTATTTAAGTTCCCTGATTAAGTTGCTAATTTGCATCAAAAATAACTAATATAAGCATTATGACAGTATTGTTAATAGCTGAGTATTACTGTAGTACCAGACTGCATGGGATAGACAAGTTTGAGTGAATTTATACAAAGCCATCCTCCAAGAGCCCTGACAAAAATAAAGAAATTGAAGTTGGGAGATTTTATAACTTGATTCACTTTCCTATTCACACTTCCTGTAAGTACAATACATAAGCTTTTATAGAAAGAAAAAAGAGCAAGAAAGCTAAAAGAGCAATCTAAAACACAGCAAGTCCTCTAGATTCAAAGCATAACATTAAAAAAAAGCTAAATACAAATTTAAAAAATTAGGGCATGCAGTCTGTTCTAGATACACTTTTCTAAAAATCACATATGGTGCAAATTACATTGTGCATAAACAGGAAACAAACCCAAGCAATAAACCTCTAAAGGAGATAAGGGGAATCCTTGTAGACAAGAAACTTACACAAAAACCACAAGTAATAAAGCAGTCTCTTACAAGACTTCCATGTAAGGACTGCTGCAGCTATTCCTGTCATCTCCCCCAAAATCCCTAAATCCCCAGAGACAAAAGCAGCAGGAGAACAAACTAGTACCAGGCAGCAGCATTGCAAACCTAATTCTTCCAAGTAAATAGGCACAGTCCAGTTATATTGTGACTATTTATACAGTGACAGCAATAATTCTTATAGGAAAAAAATTACTACAACAGATAAAACACATGAAACAGCTCCTCCAACTCTTATTTCTTTACTCCCAAAACAGTTCTTATAAAAGGAGAGAACACTGATCCTCAAAAAAATTTTAAGTTCCAGATTTAAAACTAAGACCATATATAGTCTGAATTTATAAAGTAGCTTACTTTGTAAAAATGGAAAAGGTGCTGATTTGAAACAATGCAATACTACAACATTTTGGCGTTTTTTCCCCCACATATGTCAGGAATGTGGGGCTTTTTTTAGTTTGATTGGTGGGAGTGCCTCACATGACTTATGAGCCCTGTTTCTGAGCACTGTTTCAGTTATTAGTTTGACAATGGACATTAGTAACAATGCACGTTTGTCTAATTATGACTTGCACAAAATTAATGTGAAAGAATCATATAATAGTCTTAAACAGGAAGAAAAGACTTTATAAGCACTAGCAAGTCTGCAAACACAAGTGCCTAGCTAATTAGCATAATTACAGCTCATGCTTCATAGTCTGAACTGATCAGCAGTAGGGGTCAGAAAATATTCCTCTGTAGAACATTAGCTAGATCCATCACATAAGGATTTTGTTTTCTTCCTTCAAAACAAACTCCAGAGAGATCACCAATAGCACGACAGTGAGTAAAGTTGTTGCCCTATATACAGCACATTCTGTGCACTTCTAGTCTGACTGCATCACTATTAAATAAATTGTTTACAAAGAAAAATATTTTTCCTCTTTTTTTCAATATTTAGGGATGACATCTGTGGTGGTTCTCTCTCCCCTCCTGTACCAGCCCTGACTGATCAGCTATAACCATGCCCACATTCCCATCTTGTTCCAACATATCTTTGGGACAGGGCTTAGTGCTGACCTCCTAAATATTAATGATTCTTTATACAAGACTTGTACACACACGTGGCTTTAGAAAGCTAATACTCCTCTGAGCAAGGAAACCAACAAGACTCCTGGGTGTTTCAAGAGAAATCTGTGTATAGGTTTAAACCTAGCAGGTGCTGGAGATTACTCAGGTGGGCAACACAGTTTCAAGTGTTATAGCTGCAGTCTTATTGTGACAAAGCAGCACTCATTTTGAAATGCACACTCTAGAAACATGAAGCTCAGACTGCACAGAGTTGCTGTTGCCCTGTTAACACATAATTCCTGAGCCATTACTTCAATTTATTTTTCATAGTTTGCCAATGGGGTTATTTTAGAAAAGTAAAACAAATTAACTTGCATAATGATGCATGTATACTTCTTAAATTTGTTATTCTATAGAAAAGCTATGCAACAGCATACAACTGTAAATAACCAAAATGAAATATCCATTTGTTCTGAAAAATTGAAAGCCAATCAAGCAGAACACACCAAAATCATTTACCACACAAAACTACAGCTTTACTCAGTCTTGTGCTTGTAGCAGGACCTCAAATGAAATCTGAAGGGCCAAATCCTGCAGTTTTTTCTCCTTGTCACTGACCTGCTTTCATCAAATATATCTACTACTTTCTCATGAGGAACTATAGGCCACAGAATGTCACCAGTTTCACACCTGTTCTACAAAGACATTCTAGAATATCTGAGGCAAAAAAAATCTGAGAACATCTGTACTCTTTAGATAGATGGACTGGCTGAGCAATAAACCAATCTATCAGCTTACCAAAAGGAAAACCATGCCAGCTTTCCAAAAAGTTTTTCCTGCCAAAGCTCTGCAGGGCCAGCAGCCCAGGGACCTGCTGCAGGAGGGAGAGCTGGGGACTAGTGCAAGAACTTGTGACAAAGAAGCCCCACCTGGGCACCCTGAGCGCAGCCACTGCTGGCCCACCCACTGCTCATCCCAAATCTCTCAGCATCAGATCCACAGTGAGAACACCAGCAAGCAGGTGGTGAGGATCCATGGAGTAATGACTGAGCAAGCCTGCAGCCAGGCCACTGCCTGCCTGGTGGGGGAGGCAGCCTCACCTGCTCCCACAAGTGTGGAGGGAAGGTGAGACTCCTCACCGTGCCTGAGGGCTGCCACCAGCAGTGTACACTGCACTGCACAGCCCTGTCTGTCCTGGGGATCCACAGCAGCAGCACGGGGACATGAAACAACTGAGCCTTTGCTTTGGACAAGTGTCCCTCTACATGTCCCTGGCGTCAGCCAGGAGCTCCTGCCCCTGGGGGGCATCTCCAGAGAGTCATGGAGGTGTGACCTGGGAAGGTCTTAGGACGTTGTATGCATCAGTCAGGAACTGCTCCTGGAGAAGACTTACGGAGTGAGGGAGGTGACAGAGGTGAAGGGACATCCTCAGCTACTGCCCTGAGGGCTCTCTGCCTTTCCTTCCCAGGACCTCCTTCCTGTAGACAGATCCCTTTCTCCCAGGCCAGCACCACTGGGACATGAAGGATGAAGGGCATGTTTGCAGCCAGTGGGCTGCAACACGTGGATAATTTCAATACCTCTTCACCAATTTACGGACTTGTACTTAGAATTTCAAGTTTTCCTAAATTTTGCGTGACGGGCTGGAGTGTCCTTTTCTGCAAAGGACATCAGAGCATCTTAGTTCTTACTGCTGCAGTTATTTCCTGCCTTCCACATGGTACTTCCTAGTCATATTTAATGTACAGCAAAGAAAATCTGGGTTTTATCTTTTTTCTATATTACATGGAAATTTTAACAATCACTGTGTGTTCTGCTTGCCAGGTCTCATGATTTTTGCTCTCTGATGAGAGATCCTGTCCTGGTTAAGAGTCAGCGCTGGAAGTGCTGGTGCCGCTGTCCAGTGCTGCTGGGTAGAACTAAGTGCTTTCCACTTCCAGAGCTGAACCTCCCAGGATCCCAGGGTTTTAGTGCTTTAACTGCCCTTTGAAACTGAGAGAGATCTGCTGTTAACAGTGCTGATGACAAACAGCTACCCTGTCTAAAGAAACAGGCAGCCCCACACGGGCCCTCCCAGGCTCAAAGGCATGTGCCCTTGAGCAGTGACCCTGTGCTGCTGTCCTGGCACAGCAGGAGACACTGAATGCTCAGGGCTCAGCAGGAGGAAGAAGACAACACCATGGCTGTACCCAGGTATTGAAGGATGTCTAAAACTTGCTGTGAAGGGTTGTGTGTGCATTAACTTTGTTACACTTGGCTAAGCTTGAAAGAGGTAACAGGAAAGTCCCGCACAAAGAGAGCTCCATTTGTGTTTTACTTTCCTTGATTTCAGTTGCAGCAATGTGGTTATATTTTCTTTTTGAGGACTTGAGCTATATTGAAAAATAGTTGGTCATATTTTACGGCACTTTCTCTAACTTACAAAACTCATGTCTTAGCGTGACTCCATTTAATATTTCTCCTCCTTGCTACATGCTTTATTAAAACATCCATCTGGTAAGCCATTTTGGTCTTTAGTCTTTTTAAACTACTTTTTAAATTACAAATTTAACAGAGATGTGTGGAAACTTTATTCAGCTGACACTAGAAAATGGCAGAACACATTTTTCACCACTTTCTGATATATGCTTACTACTCTAGAGGGTAATATTTTTTTCCACTAGTTAGAAGGATTTGGTATGCTATTAAATTATTTCCTAATTTTTGCACAGCAAATGGTATAACAATAACCAAACATTACTTGTAATTTAAAATGTTTATTATTTAAATACTGCTCTAAGAGATGGAACAAAATTGAAATTATTAGTAATTTCAGCTAAACACCATGGATGTCCTGTGAGAAGAATGGATGACATGAAAAAATCCACAGCTTCAAATGGGAAAAAAACTTAAATTTTAAAACAGCTTCTCAGAACTACAGGTAATGATCTATGTCTGTGCACTTAAAATGGGCTTAATCATCTTCATACATGATGATGGAAGCTGCATCTATTCTCTGTCAAAAGGACCCTCAATGGACATTTAGGCCCCAAGTTTTCTTGCCAGTAGGATCTGATTCTTCTTCCAACATGTGTGCTCAAGATATAGTGCATTATTCCCATATGAAAAAGGAGTCAGAAATACTTCCCAAAATTTACATATGGGAGCGTCCAAGGCCTTATTTTAGAACTTAAAGTGACTGAAAGTTTGATTTACAATTCAACTGGATTAATTTCAGGAGAAACAGTTTTAGACTGGCTTCAAAATGAAAATGAAAGAAAGTATCTAATTGCTTTCCTTTTCTCAAATTCTCTGTACTGCTAACACTTGCATATCAGATCATGCATGTTGCAGCTAAAATTATAAACTCACTTTCATCAAATAACTTTGCAATGTAATAAATAAAGCTTTTAATGCCATGAATGAAATTGTGCAACTTTTGAATCAGTTATATGACATTCATCTAAACATTTCTACAAATTATTTGTCAAATTCGCTATTGCTGTGAGCCTCCAAAAGTTTATTCAGTCAAAGCTGAACTTCATAAATTAAACTACTGTGAGATCTTATATGGTCATTGTTCAGTATTAAAAGAAGTGATTATTATACAGTCCTCAATATGTGATATGAATTCCAAACCTTGTATCTATGTATGTTTATTGAATTAAGAAAGATTGTTCTCATGAGCAGATTTTGTCCCACTCAACAACAGTAACAATCACCTGGATTGTGGATAAGCACCATCTAATAATTTTTTGGGTATTTTTTCTTTTTAGAAGAATAAATGTGTAATTGAAATTGTATGCTGTCTCTGATAATGACACTAGCAGTAATTTACAAATACTTCCTGAAACAACCAGTCTGATGGGCACAGGGGACTGCCTGCATGGAACACATTACAAGACATGGCAGCATTTAATTGTAATGTTGGTTGCACTGAAGTGCCATTAATGTCAGCTGTAGCTGACAGTACAAGCAGGCAACCCCATTTGTACTCAGTGGTAGAATTCCAAATGGTATTTGACCAGGCTCTGAGAAAACAGAGATGGTTGAATAATAATAAATTTCCCATTACAGTAAACTAGCTAGTTGATGATATGGAAGTATGGTTACCTATTTTAAATAAGTTTGTTAATTTAAAAAAAAAAAAGGCAAAAGAAGTTTAAATTAATCTAGAAGTTCCTCTGACCTTGTGTAAGGCCTTTCTTGCCCAACAGTTATCATCAGTGTAGAAACCCTCTTCAATGGATGAAACAAAAGGTGTTCTTCTGTCACTCCTTTTTCTTCAGCTCCACCTGACAGAGTTTCCTGGTGGTGGTGTTTTTTTATGTGACAGTTGATTCAACACTTCCATCATCAGAGGCAGAAAATAATATTATCATATTTATTAATCTTTAAAGTGCTCCATTGTGAGCACTGCAACGATCTGAAATGGAACAGCTGTCACCTCTTCACACACAGGTACCTGGGCATCCACAGAGCTCTTTATACCATTAAATTAGAAATGTCTCCTTTTGATGATGCACAATGGGTATATATCCTTGCCAAGCAGGAGAAGATAAACTATACTAACTCAAAAACAACTGAAAGCGGGGCCCTGTTTTATTATCTAGCAAAACTTTCATTACAGTGGGAAGGTCTTAAGTTTCATTTGCACTAAAGTACATTGAAGCAGCTCCACTGAAAGTAGGGAAGTTGCATTTGATGTAATTACAGGATGGACTTGGATTAGAACTCTACTGCAACTAATGTACTTAGGGCTTAAAGACACAATGAATTGCATTATTTATAATATTTAAATTGATTTTGAATAAGAGCCAGACAAAAGTATAACATAAATAGCACCAGGAATGGCAACTGGATGGATTGCTTTTCACTTTTCTCTGTGGATGAAACAGAAAATAAACTGTTCAAAGAAGGTGGACTTTTTCACAGGGAAGTAAACACAAAGTGAAGAAACACTGAAGAAAAAAATAAACAATAAAATGATATTTCTCCCTTGGACTAGAAAACAATGCCCTTTCAGTGGCATTCTCACCTACAAAAAGAGAGTGTCTGGAGATGTCCAGAGTTTAGAAGGAGGGATCAAGTTCCTTCCTAGCCAAACTCAGGTATCCTTTACCTGTTTTGCAAGTTGGGACTATTGAGAACATACTGCTTCACCTACAACAGCAGACATTCTGGGAATTGTGCAGTTCTACAAGCAAAAGCAACAAAATCAGATTGCAAGAAAAAGTGTATGATGCAGAAAATGGAAAAAAATAAAGGAAGAAAGTCAGTTGAATTTTTTTTCAAAGGTGATCCAATACTCATTTTAGTCTGAGCATTTTTTCCATTGCCTTTGAAATCTGTGGGTTGGGAACCTCTGTCAGTCTGGATCTGTGAAGTGCCTAATATTTTTCAAATACTGCTTGACAAATATATAAATAAATAAATGTTCAGCCCCAAATACATATACCCCTGTTCTTCTTCTGTATTTAAAACCCAAAAATAACCAAATCTTATTTTTAAAGTTTCTTCCTTGTAGTCTGCTGTAAAACATCATCAGTTTTTCAATGTTTATTGGTTTTGTTATTATTTTAGATTAAAATAAGATACTGGATAAGGTTTACTACTAAAATTCTTCAAGATATACATCTCCCACCTTTCTCAAGCTTACCAAGATCCTAACTGAGAAAACGTGTTACTTTGTGGTTCTTCATTTTCTCAAGAACCTTCAATTGCTGAGAGTGTCTTACACAAATAAACACTAGAAACAGATCCCCGAAAGAGAGGGAAATTTCAAGCCAGGAAACTGAAGGCTCTGCTCTGCATTGACACATTCGGGCAAAGGCTCATCTGTCCCTGCTGAAGCCAGAGGTCAATGTCTGCCTTGAAGCCAGAACTCCATTTCCACAATTCACACTGAAGCCTCTAAAGAGGTAAAAGGTGGGGAAAGTCGTTGCTGGAGAATAACAGGACACTGGCTATATCATACCAGGAACGCGTTCGAAAGCACACACCATGCGGTCTGAGTGGGCATATGCAAAGGTGAAAATATATGCTCTTTTAAAAGCAATGAGATCTTTTCAGCAGCGGAGAGCCAGGGAACATTGAGACAGAAATTTAAGAACACCATCATTGGGACCGTCACGAGCATTTTTTAAAAACTTTTCTTCGGCCGGTTCCAAAACGTGCTTTAGAAACACACGAAGCGCCTATCGCTCCTGCGAAATCCAGACCACCGCTGTGCCGACTGTAGGGCCCCTTTAGCCCCACCCGGGCGGGGCTTCCCCTCCCGCTTCCCCTCCCGCTTCCCCTCCCGCTTCCCCGGCACTCGCCCCGCGCCCACCGCGGCATTCCCGGCCGGGCCGCCCCGGGCGAGGCTGGGCCGGGGGGAACGCCCGGGGGGAGGCAGGGCCAGGCCACCGGGGGCTCCTCGGTCCGCGCCTCCGCCGCCGCGGGCCGGGGGAGCCTGCCCGGCTCCTACCTGGTAGGCGTCGGGAATGTTGACCGTCTCTCCGTGCTCCGCCACGTAGCCGATGATGCCCTTGCCCCAGGGCACCTGCACCTCGTTGCTGTCCTCGGTGGAGCCGCAGGGCAGCAGCGGGGTGCCGGCGTGCACGTCGAAGAACTTGGACACCAGGGTCTTCTTGCCGGCGGCGGTCCCCTCCACGAGGAAGAGGGATCC
>WBNO01029436.1:168830-190126 GCA_013400575.1 Peucedramus taeniatus
TGCCTGGCCGCGCTGCCGGGGCGGGCCGGCCCCGCCCGGGCTCATGCAGCCGCGGCTCTCGGGAGGCCCGTCCGCTCGCCCGACCCCGCGGCTGGCCTGAGCTGGAGCAGGCCTGCGCAAAATGCCGCTCCCGGAAGCGAGGGGGTGTTTGTGACTAAGATTCTTTCGAATGTTTTAAGTGTTGTCAGCAAAATAGTTGCGAGTAAATAGAACTGTCTTTGCCAGTATGTTTTATATTGGTTTTGTAGCTTGTGTACCTTTTTCAAAACTTTTTTTTTTTTTTTAATCTTTGGAACTGTTCTGTGAGCTTTTAGCTTCCTGATTTGCTTTCCTACTTACCAAGTACTAAGAAAGTATGAATGAGTTTGAAGAGTGAAGGGAATACAATTGAGTCAGTGAAATCTTTTCTGAAGAGCTTGCCCTCAGAAGCCAAAAGATCTGAGTTGTATTCCTCACGCCCTTGCATGACTATTAGAAAAATAATTTAAGAGCTCTGTGAAATCAGTTGCTACTTTTGCATAACAGGTTTGCTGTGAAAGTTGCTTGCTTTGTTTTTCTTACTTGGTTGTTTTGGTTTTGTTTCTTATTTTTTTGTTGGTGATTTACTTGTTCTTTTTTTTCTTGGTTGTCTTCTGGTGTGCGCTTCCTAGATTAATTTCAATAACTAAAAAAGGTTTTGATAGTAACAGATATGAGAAGTTATGATCCTTCATAGAGCAGTAGACCTGTCAACTTTGGCCCAGCTGAGCAGTGAACTGCAGTAGCCCAGTTTTATTAAGCTGCTTGGCTTTCTTGTTTGCTTGCTTACTTATTTGTTTCTACTCCTGCTGTACTAGGCCTGTTACAGTAGTGCATTCTTTGCTACCTGACATGTCGGCAGTGATGTTGACAGTGCTGCTGAATCAGCAGTGGTATTTCTCACCATTGCTCATTATCCCCAGTAAGGAACTTCTCTGGCCCTGGCCCTGTTTGGGATTTATTGTATTTGTAGGTCTTTTATCACAGGTGGTCACAGATGTTCTTTTCTCTCCATGCTAAGGCAGCTTATGTGAACAATAAATATAAAGACACTTTAACTATTTCACTTGCTTGTTGATATGTGACTTAGACCCTTTTGCCAGTAATTGGTATCTATGTAATTATTTCATTAGGTATTTATTGCACAATCAAGAGCTTCTGGAAGCCACCGAGATCTTGAAGATGAGGAGCTTACACGAATCTTTGTAATGATACCAAAAACCTACACGGAGGAGGATCTGCGGGAGAAGTTTAAGGTTCTGATTTGCTATTTGTTGTTATTTTAAAATGCCTTTTTCTAAATTTGTTAGAAGGGCATAGCAATAGAACTTTTCATGGTTTTCAAATATTGGAAATTAATATGTTTTTTAATTGTTCTAGATGTATGGAGACATTGAATATTGCAGCATCATTAAAAACAAGACTACGGGAGAAAGTAAAGGTTTGGGCTATGTCAGGTACCTGAAACCATCGCAAGCTGCCCGAGCAATTGAAGAGTGTGATCGAAGTAAGAATCCAAGTGAATTCTTTAGGGGTTTTTTTGCAATAAGTGTGTATTATCATAATATACCTTTAATTTTTAGTTTTGTTTGCAGCTAAATTATTCGTGGTGTAGGAACATGTTAAGACAAAGTTCTCTTGACAATAAATAATAGCATTGTTAACATTCAGTGAGAACAATCACCTGATGATGTTTTTTCTGGACCAAACTGCAAGCAGGATCAGTGAGAAGAGTTTGGAAATTGACAGTTTTCTTTTATTCATTATTATTGGTCTGTAGTGTGGGCTTCATACACAGGAAAATATTTTAATTTGTCCTTGCAGTTAGGCAGTTTTAATCAAATGTATTTGATACAAAATTAATTACTATATAAAATACATTTCATTATACACAGGGACTCTGTTGTGATCACATTTATTTAAGTACAAATTCATGCTAACTGAAACTGGGGGAAGAGTGCTTGTTTTTGTTTAGTGTCATGATTTATCTGTTACAGAATGTAAGACTTTATTTACTACCAGCCACTTGGTGAGGCACTGGAACAGGTTGCCCACAGAAGTTGTGGATGTCCCATCCCTGGAAGTGTTCCAGGCCAGTTGGATAGGGCTCTGAGCAACCTGGTGTAATGGAAGGTGTCCCTGCCCAAGGCAGGAGGTTGGAACTTGGTGATCTGTAAGTTTCCTTCCAACCCAAACCATTCTGTGATTCTATAATTTGTCACTTATGCTCTAGTACCAAAAGTTAATGAGCTCGAGTGAGGCTGGTGGAAAGTTTTCAGGGGCTGGAAGCACAAGACTTCGGAGGAGAGGCAGAGGGAATTGTGTTTGCTCATCCAGGAGAAGAAAGGTTTTCCCAAAAGCCTGACAGCTGTGTTCCAGTCCTACCTCCTGTTCAGTGTTGCTTAATCACAAATATGAAACAACTTGGGGTGTGGTTGGTTGTTGTTCTGATTTTTTTTATGGCTTTCTTTGGTTCTTTCTTCATCAGTAATGTGTGTGGTGGTTCTGCGTTGTATGCATCATAAGTGGTTCTACAGAAATTATATTTGTGCATAGGAATATGAGCCTGAGATTACTTAGCAGTCAAATCTTATTTCCTTTTTGCTGTGAGGTTAAAATGAAATTAGTTGGATAGCTTGAGCGTAATACCTCTTTCTTTCATAAAAGCAAAACCTAGATCAGTGTAAAACATCCATAAACCACTGTTTTAGCACAGAAGTTCAGGTGATGGCTTCTGGAGCATCTCAGAATCCTGCTAAGTATCACAGAATGGTTGAAGTTGGAAGGGACCTCTGGATGTCATCTTGCTGAACCATTTGGCTCAAGCAGGGTCACCTGGGTACTGGTGGCCCAGGACCATGTCAGGTGACTTTTGAATATCCCTATGTGTGGAGACTCCATAGCCTTTCTGGGCGACCTGTGCCAGTGCTCAGTCACTCTCATGGCAATTAGCCTCTGTCATGCTTAACTTGTGAGTAGGAGTAAGCATTTGAAAGCTGTTAACTTTTCACAAAATTATTTGGGCAGACTTCAAGAATTATAATTTAGTTATTCCTCTAAAGCCAGCACTTACTGGGTTTTCTGAATAATATGTTTTTAAATATGGAACTTGAAGAATATGGGCCTGGTCAGATAACTGAGATGTGCTGAGGTGTTATGTGTGTGGTTGTTTCTTTCAGGCTACAGGGCCATTTTGGCTGAACCTAAGAATAAGTCATCTGAGTCTTTTGAACACGATTATTACAGTAATGCCATGAGGCCAGAACTAAGAGGAAATACGCTTCCATTTTGTAAGTCACAGCTTTTTACACTAAAATTGATTTGTAGTCTCCAGTATGGTCACTAAATAATAATGTGATTTGGAGGAAAGGAAGCTGATGGGGGCTTAGGTCAATACTTAAATAGTAGATGGGATATTGAAGTTAGAAACTATCCAGGCATTTAATCTCTCTACTTTTATGGCTTGCTCTGCTCTGGTTGGCCCCAATTATTTTGTGACCTGGACTGGTGAAATCAAGATGTGACCTTTAGCATATAATTTACTTGGATTACTTTTAAAAGTCGAACGTAACATATGCATGAAATGAAGGCATGCAAGTATGATGACTCAGATTGTTTTGTTGATTCTTAAGGTATGCAGCCAGAATTTTGTAGCTTTGAAAAAGCTGAGACTCGGATTCAAGAACCAGTCTCCAAGCGCCTCTCGGTGGTGTCTCGGCTCCCCTTTATTCAAGAGCAGCTGTTTGCCCTCTTTGATTTAGTTCCAGGTCTGGAATATTGTGATGTTCAGAGAGACCCTCATACCAATAGTGGTAAGTATAAGTACAAAAGGTTTTTGTCTTTTTTTCTCTGAAGGGAATCCCTTGTAATTGTACTTAATTAATTTGTACTGCAAAATACAGTATGCTTGTTGGAAGCAAGTGGTGGTTGCTGCTATCACTGCATACACCCAAAAATTTAGTTTTGTTTGAACCCCTGTTTACACATAGCCTTTAAGAGCTTATACCTTCACTTTCAGATAATAAAAACTCAAGAAGGATGGAATTAAAGTCACTATAAGTGGGTTTTGGTCAAATTGATAGTTTGAGGCAGAATAAATGAAGAAGTTTCAGAAACTATTAGACATTAAAGTAAAAAGTTCTCTAAACAGATCTTTGGAATTTTTCATTCTGAAATACATGTGTGTGTAGAAGTTGACATGGGTAAATGGGGATTAAATAATTCTAAAACGGATCATGTTTTCCATTGAAAGATTGTTTAGTTTCAGTTTTGTTTTACTGCTGCTGAGACAAATATGGAAGTGGTCTCTTCACCAAAAAACTTGAAATATAAATGATCACAAAGTTACATTTTAGCTTTACAGTTATGTCTATTTGCTGCTGATGGGATAATTGCATTTAAAAAAAATGTATCCTTTTGTTACTAGTTCTGGAGTAGTGAGGAAGATGTGTTTTTACTTGTAAGGTTTTACTGCCAGCTTTTGAAGCTAGCATAAATACCGCTCATCTGTCACTAGTAAATTTCCCTGAAGCTTCTTCACAAATAAAAGGGATGAAGTAATAATGATGTGTGTTAAAAAGACTTAAGAATTTTGTGTCATCCACGAGTGTTGTGCAGTTTAAATGTATTGCATATGTGAGTGTAGTTTGCTCTGAGGAGTTACCTGTTTCCTGCTGACACTGTGTGCACGGTGCTTGCAGGGTACGCCGTGATTCAGTACAGCACTGCTGCCTCAGCTATATATGCCAAATACAAGCTACATGGGTTTGAGTATCCTCCTGGAAATCGACTAACTGTCGTTTTCCTAGAAGATGGGAGTGACAGCTCAGAGTAAGTACAACTTAAAGTTATGTTCTGGAGAGCAAAATATAAAATAAACACATTTTTAACATAAGTCGTAACATCAGTTTCACTGTGAGCTTGTGCCATACTTGCCAATAGTATTTTCTGAAACTGTTTGGTTTGGGGTTTTCTTTTTGAATGGTTTAGAATAGGCCTTTTGAAACTTGGTAATCTTGGTAGATATAGAAAATATTAAAATATGTACTCTTAAGATACTGTGGAAAAATCTAGGATTTGGCAAGAATCTGTCACTGTAGCTGTAACATGTAACAAGGCCAGAATGTATTTTTGATGAAGTTTATGAATTAGAACTAGATTTATGTACTTCATCTCTTGGTTGTGTTTGCAGTAGTACAAGTAGTATTTTGTGAAGCACATATGTAGAGTAAAACTATGATATTGGCACAGTATAGGGAATTCTCAGGTGTTTGACCATCTCTGACTTCTTCCTGTGTTTTGACTGCCCAGTACAAGTTGGAGCAACTTAAGTACTCTCCTGCAGTGAGTGTTTTGCCTTAGTTTCATCCTAAAGGAGTCTAGTTCATGTCAAACCTGTTCTGGGAGATGAAGACAGTAAGGAGGGACAGTGGAGAGATTCACTTCAGAAGTGTGTGGCTGATCTGAACTAAAACCAATGTTCATTGCAACCTTCATTCTTCAATAATTCCTGCATGGTCTTACAACACAGGCTGTGTATCTATGCAAAAAGAGCAATTGCTTTTTCTTACTCTGCATCAGAATGAAGAAAAATCACTGGAAAATGAGAGGTGGAAGTAAAATTTCTATGGTAATATTTTGATCTCTGAACTGAATCTCTGTGTTCTTTACCAAACAGGTGGAACTTTTTTTGTCTCTTTTTGGTTTTTAGGCATTCCTCACAAAATGTAGAGGGCTCTTGTAGAGATAATTTAATATTTTTCTTCACCTAGAGTGTTAAAAACTCCAAAGACTAGTTTTGTGTATCTATAAGTGGTAATGAATTAATGTTTTCAGTGAGTTGCAGCTAGTGTGCAGGCTTTCAGATCTCTCCATAGGCTGTCATGAAAGCCTGTCGTGATTTTCTTTATCTACATGGCATTACAATGTAGCGGTGTGTATTAAAAGTTACTTTTCCTTGGTAAATTTAAGATTACTGTAACTTAGCTCATTCTTTCTTAGCTTTATTATCACTTCTGCTTGCAGCCTTATCAGGAAAATGGCAACCCAGCTGGTGACAGCGCAGGTGTCGTCAGCGTTGCGCAGTAACAGCGCCATGGTTCAGCAGTACAGGACGCCTCCTGTAAGTTCCAGTCATGGATGGCGTTGGTATTCTTCTGAATTGTTGTAAGAAACCTCACACATGCCAATAAAGAGCACTGCTCTCTTGCTTCTGTGAACTGTTTCATGTGCTGCATTTTTAAGACGTGCCTCCGGTTGGTTGGTGCATTTTTATTCCCTGAAAAGGTGTCTGATCTTACTTGAATTTATTGTCC
Source organism: Peucedramus taeniatus (assembly GCA_013400575.1). NCBI lineage: Eukaryota > Metazoa > Chordata > Aves > Passeriformes > Fringillidae > Peucedramus > Peucedramus taeniatus. The sequence continues at coordinate 175,163 of WBNO01029436.1, forward strand.
AGTTTAATGAAATAACTAAAGTAAATAAAGTAATGAAGATTAGAACTCACAGGGTCGATTTTTTTGTCCTGTAATGGAACAAAAATGGTAAGGAAGGTAAAATTACTTCCTCTGCCCCCCCACCACCAAGTATAAATGCAACTTATACTTGCATTTTTTTCCCTTGTTTCAGCAAGCATTTGGAGGAGCTTCTGGCCCACAGTTGCTGCAGCCCCAAACAGATGCCATACTTCCACCACCCAAAAAAAAAGTTCCACCTGACACTTCTGTGAAGGAGAGGCTTTTCATACTTTTTCATCCACATCCTTTGCCTGTAAATGTACTGGAGGATGTGTTCTGGTAAGACTCTCTTTACAAATAAGTGTTCCCTAACAAAAAGGAAACAAGCTATGAAATATTGAAAGTAAATATTGAAAATAAAAAATAGGGCCTGAAAACTCTTTCCAGAAAAGGTAGTGCACAGTGACTATGAAGTTGTAAGTGAACAGCAGGTAACAATTACTTTTTGAAAGAAGTGTATAATGGGATTCATGTTGAAGCATAGATGCAGTATTGTCAGTATAGCAGCTTTATTATCAATTTACTTAATCTGAAGTAAAATGTCTAGTCTTCTAATGCAGATTTTTAACCAAAAAATGTAGTACTTCCAGTTACAGTTTCCTAATTCACTTTGCCTTTTACTTATTTTTGTAAGGCATTTAACTATTTTGATAAATTTCCACAGTAACCTAGGGGGAACAAGTGAAGGGCATTGGTTTTTTTCTGATGCATTTTCATGGTTTGCATCCTACTTAGACTATTTCAACTGTTCTTTCTATCTCCCTGTGTGGAGCAAAGACTTAAGGTAATTTTTGCCATCTTTAAAAAGTCTGTATTTAGCAGTTCTCCAGCATTTTATATTATTAATTAGTAGTATACTCTTGAAAAAAAGAGAGATTTCCATTTTCTAATAGCTTGAATTTGCAATAAATCTTTGGAAAGCCAAAATATTTTAAAAGCATCAGGAGAGGAAAACATTTTGTGTGAAAGTCAAAATTGTACCTATATGATATAGTGGATTTTATTTATCAGATTCTGGAGGAGGAAAAGGCTATGGACCCGAGTCTTCCGTATAACTTCAGTAAGAAGCAAGCAGACTATCTTTAAAATATTTAAGGATCTGTCTAAAAATCTCCTGAGTACTCTATTTTTCCTAAAAAATAGAAAAAAACCCCTACTCTGTTTTTCCCTGAAGCTGTAGTGCTTGCTTTCTGAGTCATTTCAGTGAGACCTTTTTGAAGGTAAATCACAACTGAGCAAGTTCATTTAAGTGAGATGCAGATTTAGCTTCTAAATTTTCTGCTATGTCTTACTTTTGGTCGGTTTAGGGTTTTTTCTTGTTTTGTTTTTGTGGGGTGTTTTGAGTGCCATGTAGTGTTTGGGGATTGTAGTATTGATCAGCTTTACATATTCTTGTAAATAAGAGAGAGATCACTGATATTTGTGATTCTCTTGTAATATTTCATAGAAAATATCTATGAACTTATGGTGTTCATTTGTACTTCTACCCCTGTTCAAGGGAAGGGAATAAATATGTAGATTGGGAGCATAGCTATAAAAATACTGGTTTTGCAGTTAACAAATCTTGTGTGCTTCAGACTGGAGATGTTGCAGGAAAGTCTGTAAATGACCTTTTCTTTTTTCCCCCGCGCCCCCAGCCGTTTTGGACAATTGATAAGTGTTTATCTTGTGGCTGGAAAAAATGTGGGCTATGCAAAATTTGCAGACAGAGCAAGTGCCAGCGAGGCCATAACTGCATTACATGGCAAGATTGTGAATGGTGTGAGGCTGAAAGTGAGGCTGGCAGACTCGCCCTCGGAGGAGCCCAACAAGCGCCAGAGAACTTACTGAGCAGGTGAGTACCCCCAGCCCCAGCTCTTACCCACCCTGGAGCCCAGCTACCTGAAACAGGCAAACATTCTGAAGTTAGATAATGCAAACACACAATGATAAACTCTAAATCTATTCTTAGCTAGCAAACTGAAATAAATTTTTTGATATACACATGCATACATATATATATATATATGGGTGTGTGTATGCTTATATATATACGCACGTGCACTTTATTTTATAAAAAACAGTTTTTATAATTCTTGAAAAAAAAATGAACCAGTTGATAAAAATCAGTCTGGGTGTTCATAGAAATATCACTTTTGTACTTGGGAGAATCAGTTGACATAGAAAAGAGTATGCAAAAATAAACAATGAAACAGACATAAGCTTGTGTGTGTCTTTTTTTCATTACAATCATATGCCCTCAGTGGCATTGGTTAAAGATGAAAAGTTGAGCTCTTGAAGAGCAGAGGAGTGACAGGATAAATAAAAAAAGGATGGGGTAAGATTGTCAGATGAAACCAAAGGTTTGGGATATTTGGGTCATCTGTGTTCTCAGAAATCAGGTGTAGCTGAAGTATGTGATAGCAGAGAAAATAAAGCAGAGCCTGTGGTGAAGGAATTGAGCTATGCATTTGAGATAATTAGTTTGAGAACTTTATTATTTTATGGTTATGGCCTGTGAAAGCTGGCTAAACTCCTAGAGATGTTTTATGTCTTACTGCCTTCAGGGACCAAAATTCAATTGTTCTTTTAAAACATTGCTTTGCTTCAAATTATATTGAATTTCATCACATTTTTGAATTTTTTTTTTCAGCATTAGGGCTATTGTCAAAGGATAATATAGTTGGGCGAGAAAAGCCTAAGCCATTTTTTCTACAAAATAACTCTCAAATATTACTATAGCTTCCAGATATTTCCAGTACCATACTATCTTCCTAGGGGATATGAAGTTTTGATTTAACTCATTCAGAAAATATCACATGAGTGTCTTTGCATCAGTATTTTCCCTCTAAGCTTCACTCTTTGTACCTTTCTTTGTATAGATGTTCTTTGTGACCCCAGAGTGGCAAAGACCAAAAAAAGCTTTTGCCCAAAGGGTTCTTTTTCTCCTTTTCTTCTAAGGAACCTCCATGTTGATCTTTTGATAAGCAGCAGATACTAAACATGGCCTTAGTTTTCATACACAACTTTTGTTTTAGTAAGTTGCATTTCTGGGCATTCTTTTTCTGCATGGAATTGTAGCTAAAACTAAATTGAAACTTTTTTTTTTAATCAACCGCTCTGGTGATGCAATTTTGAGTAACTTGTACCCATGCTCTTATCTTTGTACAGCGTTTTTTGTTTTTAATGTGACTTTTCCTTTCAGCAATAAAAGCCCAGCCTCTGTGTCCCTACAGGAATAACTATGATGTGAAGGGTAATATAATACCAGGTCTGCCTTGTGTACTTTTTACTGGAGAAGTGTAAATACAACATGTATCCAAAATTAGAAAACTTACTTATCCCCACTTTTTCATACACCAGGTTCCTGATTCCAAGTTTTGTTGCAGGTTGTCTTGGCATATATCTCTTTTCAGAATAGACAGACAGAATTACTTGTTTGTCCTTTAGCTGGTTTCTCAAATTCAAATGAAGTGGTACCTAAAAGGAAAGATTACCTTTCAAAAGGGCTTGCCCATATAAGAGATTTTCCCACTGCCTTATTTGGCACTGGACTGACTGACAAGCTTTGCAGTAATTTGGACGCTTATATTTTGCTTTTAATTAAAAGTGCTAAATTGTGCACGTGAAAAGAGATGCAATTTTCTCTACCTCTGAAATAGTTGTGAGTTTTTTTTTAAGATGTGAGAATACTGACTTTTTTCATTTTGAATTATAGCTATAGGAAATAACTTTCCTAGCTAAAACTTCCGTGAGTTTTCACTTAAGGGAATCATTGCCTCTTAACAAAAAAATCCTTTCTAAAGTCCTGTTGTACTGCTTGCCTTTCATCTCTAACAAGGTGACTGGATTTCTGAAGTAGTCTTTACTACACAAGGTTTTTCTGATGAAAATTTATTATAAGACCTGTGAATTCTATAATCTTTATGAAAATAAAGATCATTCAATGGAATAATTAAGTAAAAATTTGAAGTCTTGCCCCAACACCTTCTTACACAAATAGCCTTTTTAAAAATACAATTTACAAAACTGTTTCTTAAAAAAGGCTTTATGGTAACAGTATGCTACTCATAATGCTTTTGCAATGCAAACTTCTGACTATATGAGCTTTGGTTACCTTGCAACAAACTTAGTTTATCAGGCAAATTTGAATACACATCTATTAATATTCTGAACTAATCCACCTAATGAATTTTACAGTTCTGGTTCTTCTACAAGTCAATGAAAATTCAATTGTTTTTGTGAATAGTTAAAAGTAGCAGAGAAAAGATGGAAATACAGACCCGTAGGGTTCTCTTCACCACTTAAAGTTCTAATGTAAGTTTTTTGGGGTGTGAGGTTATTCCCTTTTATGCTAAGCAAGTATTTATGGCTGAAATAATCACTTCAAACTATCTTGCTTTAAATCAGTGTGGGCTTGAGAAGACAACTACAATGTCTACTTCCAGGCAATTGCTAAAAGGAGACCTGTCTTAAAAATCTTGCTGTTGACCAGCTTGTGCTCTCCATTCAGGGCTTTGTGTTACTTGGAGTATTTTGTCAAAAGCTCACTGCAGTGTCTGATGCCAGTTACACACACTGTGTCATTTAGAAATAGAAGAGGAAGGGAAGAATTTGCTGTCTGTCAGAAGAATGCATTGTGGCATTCCAGTTAAGCTCTTCATTGCTACCTAGTAGTTCTATTTAAATACCACCCCACCCTTGGAACCCCCCCACCAAACTACTAAACAAGAGACCCACAAGCAAACAAAACAAAATCCCAAACCCACCCAAAATGTCTTTCATAAAGGTTTCAAGTAGTCCTTAGAAAGCAGAGTAGATTTCTAACTAGTGTTGTGTTAGAAATGCCAGACACAGCTACGTGGGGCAAAGTTCTGTGGCTTTTGATACTCATTGCTGATTGATTTCAACCCACAGTAGAGGGATTCATTGCATTTTTCCCCTGCTGAAAAAACTTGGGTGTTTTAAATAATTTAGTTACTGACTAAGTTGAAAAAAAAATACTCTGTCATAAAGTACTTGGTTATTTTTCTCTTTGGTTATTCTTGTCCAGAAGAAGCATTGCATCACTTATTTAATTTGCATTCATTTTTTTTACTTAAACCTTTATTAAAATCCTGATGTTAATATGCATATATTTTAATGATTTATTGCACTGCAAAAATGTTTTTAGAAAGTAGTTGTATCATAGTTGTGATATACATTGAAAAAAACAGCTGTATTTTATCTCAACAGTACACTGCAGAAAAAATGCTGGCTTTTACACACAGCTCAGAGAAAGAGGCACTTCTTTAAAAGTTAGAGAAGCATGCTTAATACTTAAATATTCTTCTAAAGATATTGAAAGCCTTATTTATATGCTGTTGTAATAATTACGTTTTATAATATGTACTTTGAAATAAAAATAGGTATGTTGCTTTTTGATACTATTTTTGTACTTGTGTTTTTTCTACAGAAACTAAGTAATGACATGACCCTCAGCTAGCTGACTGACTGACTGAAAACGTGACTAGACATGGTTCCTGTGGACAGTGACAGCTTTTTTCAGTGACAACTTTTTTTTTTGTTAATTGTTACTTAGTTGATCTCTCTATGATCCTTTCTCTTTCTGAATATGCAGACATGCAGTTTTGAAAATTATGTAGGCATTAAAAACTGTAAACTGGTGGTTGTTCTTGTAATAGTATATAACCTTGTATTACAGAAATAGCTCTTGTTTTTACCTGAATTCTTCCTATAAGGTGGAAATTACAATGATGGAGGAAATAAAGGAGCCAGCATTTTCTGACTTGAGTGGTTAATTCATAATGATTCAGATTCTGTTAAAATAGAAGACATCTCTCATGATCCACATTGCACTGAGAAGTGAAGTACAGCAGTTAATTCAAAGAAAATGAAGTAACTTTAACAATGCTAGCAGACATGACAGTATTAATCTAGATTTAAGAAGATTGCTGTAATAAAGGAAATAATTCAAAGTAAATTCTTAAATAATTTGTTGCTTTGGGCCAAAATTATTCATTATGCTCTTTAGTGAAAGGAACATTTGACTCTGTCAGATTTGTACCAAAACTTCTTATATTTATGCTTTCTTATCCTGTGGTCTTTTGTCTATAACTGTAGGGAAACTGTGGAGTCTAGGGCTGTGGGTTTGTTTTTGTTAGTTTTGAGGGATTGGGGTGTTTTGTTTGTCTGTTTGGTTTTTTTTCCAGAAGCTTTCAATGCATATGTTCAAATAAGAGTTGGACAAGTCAAGTTTTCAGTAGGATGAAGACTATTTTGGCACTGATGGAGAGTAAATGAAGATAGTTCAAATAAGTATGCGCACAGATAATTTTCAAATGCCATTACTTTTCTGTGCATTCCTGTATACTACTTGTTGAATTGGAAATATCCTGGTTATTAAAATATGATACACAGATAAAATTGAGGAATTCTAGTTGTATGAGTCTAGAGAAGCATGCCCTAGGGTGTTTCCTGCTTCCCAGCTTCTCCCATATGGTCCCTTCATCAATTGGTTCAGAAGTTTAAATTCTAAGTAACAAACCATGTATTTAAAAAAAAAAAAATTTCTTTTTACTAAAGAATATTAGAATTCAAATGCTCAAACGGGAGCAAGTTGCAGAGTAAAGGTTGCTTGAGAACTTTTCCTGCCCTTCATTCCAGTAGTACCTGTTAAAAAGCAGTCCTTGATGACTCACCAGCAGCTCTTTTCCCCAAGTGCAGTTTTTTCATTCAGCACAAAGAACTGAATTAAATAAGGGCTGCATTGGTTAACCAGGCTGTAAAATTCCTGCTTAATTTGGTGTAGCTGTTAAAATCAGTGAAAAACCAGATTTATGGTTGAGCCTGGAGAATTGGATCCTGTCTCGGATCCTGTCTCTTGTGTTCCCCCAAAAAAGTTCCAGTTTGGGTTTTCTGTTTGTTTGTTCTGTTGGTTTTGTTTTGTTATGTTTTCCCATCTTTCATGGTAAATTTCAAGTAGCATTTGGGAATTTTCTGTGTTTGCACATGGAAAATGATTCTGACCAGGTTGCCATAAATCCCAAACTCCAGAACTGTTGGGCAGCACCTTTGCATCCTTAACTGTACAGTCAATGTGTACAGTGAGTCTGATATTTTCAGAAAGCATCAGTCCTGTTCTGTGAACATGGAGAAACACCACGCTCATACAGAGGGTCTGACACATGCTGCAGAACCTGGATGCTGTGGTGGATCTGCACAGTACCAGGTAAAATGCTGAGAATCCCTGTATAGGCAGCTGAAAAAAACCCAACTTCTCATTTGTATGGTAGAATTGGCCTCTTGATGAGTCTTCTGTGCCAATATCCCCAGTTTAGTGGGGTGGATGCCTGTGTCTTTAGGGGATATAAATATCCCTAGAAGGGTAAACAGTTAATTAACTGGTGGTCGTGTTTGGCCATCCAAGATGGGAAGGAAGAATCATGTTGGAATGGTTCTTGAGGGAGCATTCAACACACACTGAGGGTTGGAAGATACCCTTTACAGCTTGAAGTGATGTTACAAATTAGAACAGTGCCATTTTTCTAGTTGTTCTCAATCTTGTTTTTATTACTACATGTCTCTGGAAATAGTGGACTACTGCACTCCTTGGGCATGGAAGATCAGTGCTCTGCTTGCAGTCTTAATTTGGGGCTATGGAACTCCCTTGCCAGCTTGTTCAGTCAGGTCTGCAACTGAGGAGAACTGGCCTGGAGCTCAAAAACACCTTTTTCCCCACCTTCATTTCTAAGAGTTCAAGACACTGTAGAGTTTGGTTTTCAGGTGTCTCAGTCACTGCTGAATCAGGCTATCAAGTGACTCACATGGAGTCATTTTTAGTATTTGGGTAAAGGTTTTTAGAAGATACTCAGGATAAAATCATTATTGCTCTCAGAGTTCAGTGTATTTCCCGAAAACATTAATGTTCTATTCTTTGGCTAAGTAACAGTTCGTGTAAATACACTTTTGTTTGGATATGATGTCATCACTCCCTGTTTAATTGTTACATAGCACTGCTGATAAGTGGCGTGCTGCTTTTTTATGTCCTTTTTTTGGTAAGTAAAAACTTGGTTTGCTGTGAGAATGAACCTTAGGTCCCATACTGGAAAAAAACCTGTGTCACTCATAATTCCCTTTGATGCTGGTGAGTGAATTGATCAAAACTGTCTGAGGTTTCTGGTGTGTTATTTTGCAGTATCAGTGCTTTAATGTTGACAAGTAGAAGTTAGTGTGCCTACCTCTAAGTGACTTAGATTTCAGCTGTGTTCATCAGCCATAGTTTCTGTTCGTGTTGAACAAGACTTCCGTACCTTTGAAAATGAGATAATAGAGACTTCAGAAATCACACTAAATTATTTTAGATTAGAAATCTAAATAATTTTATACTTATAAAAAATTGAGAAATAAATATTGATATAAGACTTTGATTTAATCTACTTTAACAGTATACATCTGCCTGCTTCCATACCTGAATTCTTTTATTAGGAGTTTTTCTTGAAATTCTGCAGACCTTGGGAAGGTGGAGCTTTGTCCAACACAAAGTGTGGGATATCCAAATACAATGTTAACATGCAATATTTAATACACAATATCTGCAGGACTTTATTAAGACTGAAGAGTTAACTGCTGATCAGACCCTACTCTATATTTAGAGAAGGTGTTTACAAATCCTGAGCTTGGGAGTACAGAAGTTTCACTGGGAGTTCTTCCAGCTCTTCTGACCAAGTTCTGTCTTTGGAAAGTGCTAGTGAGTAAATTTTTCAGATGCCATTTTAAAAGATACAGGGCAATGTTAACAGAGCAGAGTATGTGGACATCAGAGCTATTGAAAATGCAAATATATGCTGGAAATATTTTCTAAACTTGAAATTATAAGCAGCTTCACAAATAAAATTGCAAGATGGCTGAAGGTTATTTTAAGTATCAGAATGCTGATTATCCTCATGCTGGGCACACTAAATCCCCTTTCTTATGTGTCTGTTATAGCTAAGGATAGCAGGAGTGAAGTTACATTTAATTAGCAAAACAAAATCAAAGGCAATGACATGTGAATACATGCAGCATGTGCTTTGAGCCACAGATATTTTTAAATTTTAATCAAGTACACAAAATTCACTTCTTATAATAATGCTAGGGGACATTAAAATTTGCTGCCTTTATTCTATGTGGTAACATACCAAGGAAGCTACTTAAAATTATGGTCAGAATTTTAGGCATGAGTTATCCATACACAGCTATCACTAAGTTTTACCCTTTGCCTGTTTAAAGGCCAAGGATACAAAAATGGCTTCAATGCCCATATATAACAGCATTCTTGGAATTTTATCCTGGAGACCCTCTGAAACTCTTTGAAGCTGGGTGATCTCTGCTGCTTTGGAAAAATAAATTATTTAGGTAGTTCTCAGGGAGTGCAGAGGAAACTGTACCACTGTGACCCTTTTAAAGCTATTCTAGTGGAGTTACTAAGAAAAAGTCCTTTAAATACTGAAGCTTGAAAGAACTGAGTCTAGAATAGAAAGTAGAGGGCTGGTAATAGCCAACAGGGTTATAAGGATTGTAGTTACAGCACTTCCAACCAGAGATTTTTTTTTTCTCTGTTGTTTAAAATGTATAGCTCAAAGTGTTTAAACTGCTTTGGTTTTGTACACTGTGCAGTAAAGAAACCCTGCATTGTGCTGAAGATGAGGCCGTGGGACTACTGCCCACTGCTAAAATCAACTATGAAACAAACTTTGTGTTATCTTTGAGTGGCTATAGTTAACTATACTGTCAACCATACAGACCTTGTTTATGTGAGATTCAACCACTCCAGCTGATTTATCTTGTTTGTCTTCAGAGATTCTTGGAGTTCTGAAAAAACTGCATTTCAGGTTTGTTTTTCTGGTTTCTTTCATTTAATAGTGATATTTTAAATAGAACTCTTGTAAATTGTGATTATCTATCTAAGATGTTTGTCCGTAATTTCAGTTTTAAATCATCTCTGGGTATTTCTAATTCCCTCCCTTTCATATGTAGGGATGCTGCTTTTCTCTGGTTTCTCACACCTGTGCACATACAACTGTGCACAAAGAAGAGAACCATTTGAATGGCTGTACAGGACTCTGTAAAGGTCCATTTAATCTGATGTCCTGCTCTCTACAGTTCTCAGAAACTGATGTCAGGGAAAACAGGGCAGATAGAGTGTCCTTTCTTGGGCAACTCTTAACAGGCAGTGGGCAGGCACCTTTTTTGGAACTGCAAAGGAAATTGTTGTGCCTGCAGCTGTCCTTCATTCATTTGTATAACCCCAGCTTTAAAACCTCTGTCTCTTCAGCTTCATAGTGCAGTATAGAAGCAAGCCCTCTGATTTAATAACACTGTATGAAAAAGGTTTTCCCAGTTGTTGTTTTAAACCCTCTGCCTGATCATTTACTGAGTCTTCCCAAAGTCTTGTGTGATAAAAACCAGCACGATTGTTTCCTGTCAGCCTCCTATGTGTCATTGGGGGTTTTATAGATCAAAAGACAATCCTTTCTCAGTCTGCTCTTCAGCTAGAATTATCTCCTCACACAGATGCACTCCCATACCTCTCCATATATTCTTTTAGTGGCATACATGCATTTTCTAGTTTGACATTATCATATAAAGGAACTGGAACTGTACACAGCACTCAGATGCAAAGACATTTATGCAGGGTTGTAATGAGCTTTCCTACTTTGTTTTCTGCTGCTTTTGAAGCAATTTCTAACACTGTTTGCCTTTTGGACTACTGCTGAGTAGCAAACCAATGTTTGCAAAAAACTACTCGCAATGACTCCAAGTAATAAAGGCTAATTTATAGCCCATTATTATGTAAGTTTAGTTAGGGTTATTTTCATTACTGTTTACATTAGTTCCTAGTTATTGACATAGACTTTCAGCCACCATCTCATTGCTCTTTTGCTCACTATTGTCAGATCATTCTACAGCTGCTCAGAGTTAGTTTTAGTTTTGCCTACCTTGACTAATTTTGCATCATCAGGAAACTGTTTTCACACAAGTAATTTTAGGCGATTTAGGTGCAACAGTGCTCATCTAGAAGTATTCTAACCAACTCAGCCCTAAAGAGGACTCAAAGAGGAAAGTAAATAATGTTGTGTTGGGTGGTCAGTATCTGTCAAAACAGGGAGATGTTGATCTGGTTACTGGATCCAGTCCTAATGGCAGCTGTGCTTTCTGATTCCTGGAGATGGCTCTTCACTCCTGTGGCACTCCCCTGCTCTAGGGCACATCCAGTTTCCATCAGCTGGTGCCTGCCTTTTCACAGCTTCTGCCTGCTATGAGCCTGCCTCCCAAGGTCTCCCTCTGCCTAATTTGTTTATTATCACACACTCTTAAATGCTATTTGGCACTCTACTTCATACTTTTCCTTCAAAGCACTTCTGTTCGCTTGTTATTACTACTGCACTCTTAGGGATTTTCATAATTCAATGAATTTGCAAAAATGCAAAGTGTAATTTACAAAAATCTTTATTAAAAATGTGTCTATTACCTGTGACTTGCATAAAGGTACCATTTTGCCAAATACACACACCCCTAACAGTAAATGACAGCAATGAAACAACAATATTGCTTATTACAGGAGAAAAGTATTTTCTTAAAGTTCTCTAAGTAAATATTTTCAATGTCTGTAGATCTGCTTATCCTCAGTATGCAGCTGGTAAGCAAATGTTTCATTTCCTATTTAGAGAACTTCCCTGCTACCTGATGTAAAGAATGGGAATGATTACAATTATCTAAGAATCAGTTCTATACAAGACCTTAGAAGAAGAGGGTATTTTGTGTATACATGACACTTTGTCATCCACCATCTATGTAACATAACTTATTATTTTATTATAACTTATAACTTGTAACATAACTTATTATTTTAACTTGTTATTTTAAAACAATATTTAAGCTGCCCTTCTACAGGGGGCAGCTGTTTGTTTCTCTTTGGCTTAAGAAAGGCAAATTAGTGAAAAAAACCCCAATCCTCTGCAGAATAACCATTTAAGAATTTGGTATCAAGATTATTAGAGAATATTAAAGAATAAATTGTTCAGAAACAAGTGAGCTGATTTACAATAGAGCTTTCTGGAATTTCTTTCAGGTCACAGATGTTGAGTGACCTGTTCTCTGAAATGGTGTTTTTGAATGAATCTTAAGACACCTCTACCTCTCTGCCCTGTTATTTATTTCTTTTAGAAGAAAAATAAGTGACTACATTCCTGGTATTATTGTTTGTAAGAGACTTAAAAATCGTAATTGTGTTAAACACTGTTACAGTCATCAAAGGACTTTGCCCACTGTGGCAGAGTCTCTAAAGAAGCTGCAGGAAGCCCATCCCACCCAAATCTGGGAAACTGAACTGTGAGTTAAGATACCTGATGGGAACTTGAAGTAAGATAAAGGTGGTACTGTTGTCCAGTTATCTCAGGCCTAAAGAGAAGTAAACAAGGCTGGGGAAGAAGAGTGTATCCACAAGAAAAGCCAACTCAGCAGCTGTGCTGGAACATCAGCTCTGGCTGGGTTTGGCAGGGGAGCTGTACCCACAGACTCATTTGCTGAGCTGAGGTTTGCATTCTTCCCCCCGTGGCTGGGGTGGATGGGGAGAGGTTTTGGGGATGTGGTGGTGAAGCCTCTGCTCCACATGAGACAGAGGGGATGAACACCCACCCTTGGGGGCTACAAGCTGGGGTTTGAGCTGGATGAGAAGCAGACCCTCCAGAGAAGGGATGGTGTTTGCATGCCAGTTGTTGGCTGGCACACAACTGGCCCAGTTGTGACATTCCTGCCACCCCTCCTCGGGGCAGGTCACATCCACTCAGGACATTCACATTCACACACATGCATCCCTTGTGATGGGGCACAACTGGCTTGACTTTGCTGATGTCAGAGGCACCTGTCATGTGTAAGCCATTAATGACCCCCAAAGCACCCCCAGACTCATTTCTGAGGCCTTCCACCAAGGGACTGCACAGGATCCACAACGTTGCAACAGATGCAGTGCTGCAAAAGACAGTGTAAAACATCCCTTCCCATGGAGGGCAGGTGCTTGGGTGTTCCCATGGACACCTGAAGGCATTAACCCATTGAACTCTACATTTCATGGCACCCCCCCCAATGGAGAAGACCAGAAAAGGAGTAACAGGATGCCATGTGGAGTCTGGATCCACAGCTGGTGATATCTTTCTATCACAGTGATGCTGCTCTCTGTCGTTCTCTTCCCTCCCAACTCCTTCTGCTTCTTTTTTCCTATTTTTCTCTTTCCTCCTCATTTACTGATAAATAATATCCATACTATTGACATTGGCACGTTGCCTCATTTGCACCTTAACTGGGGGAGAGGGCATCGTGCTCTAATAATCTGATCTTAAATGTGCTCTATAATGTATGGGGCTTTGTACTTAATCTTCCTGTGGATTTTACGTGAAAACTTAATCTGACACTCACCAAAGTCCCGATAAATGTTCTTCCTGATCCAGCTCTTGGAAGCTGAACACCAAAAAAAAAAAAAAAAAACCACACAAAAAAAAAAAAACAACCCACCAAAAAAAAAAACCCAAACAAAAACAAACAAGCCAAAAAAAACCAAACAAAAAACAAACAAAAAAAAACCCCAACAAAAAAAACTGTTACTTAATGAATTTCCTAGCTTTATTCAACCACATTGAAAATGAGACTTGCAGGTTCAGCTGAAAGAAAAAAGCTTTTTTTCCAAGAAGCTTATCTGAGAAGTTACACAAAAAATACTGTCAAAGGATCCTGCTATGGAGGTCTCTGCTTTAATAGGAAAATGTCTATGGCTTTTTTATGCCAGGGTGCCCTTTGTTGCATAATGATACTGCCAAATTTGCAACTGCTAGTTTGAGAAATAGGAAAAACATAAATCAGCATCACACAGCCTGTCTTTGCCTAATGAGTAGTGTAGGTTCAATAATTTATAGAATTCTGTAAATCTACTTTTTTCTGCAGTATTTGCCCTTTTCCCCCATTCTCTTATTGAAATTTGCTGGCGGTGGCATCTAGTTCTCCAGGGATTTCAATTGATTTTCTTGGACGACAACATCTATTTCCAAGCTTGTTACCGTGAACCAGAGAGCAGGGCTGAGGTGGGGGATGTGAATAGTACGAGTACAGTTTGCTAAGAGAGGCCTCAGAGCCATCTCTGGAGGGCAGGAGGTGCACCAGCCCTGGGGACAGGGAGTGACCAGGCCAAGCAGAAGGACCAGGTGCCAGAGGCAGTCACTGAGCAGACTGATGAGTCTACAACCTGCCCGCTCCACAGCAGGGTGACCTGTTCCACTCCATGGGTTCTCTACACAAGACAGTCCAGCTTCCCCTTTCCAAAGCTGTGTTTAAGCTATCAAGGATGTTGAAAAAGCTGCGATGGAGGATCGATGGGAAAAAAAAGCAACTCCCCATCCCCAAAAAACCAACCCACCAAAACAAAACAACACCCAAAAACCTAATACAAATTATATCAGAGTAGTCATTTCTACGGCAGCTTTCTGGCGCATGTAATGTGTTTTTTTACAGCCTCCCATTCTCAGATGACAAAGATTGATCAGCTAACGCAGTGACCACTGCGGGAGGGTGACGGTGCAGGGCTGGGTGTCGCGCTTGTGTCACCAAGCCCGGGTGGGGAAAGGCGCTGAGGCTGCTGCTGACAGCCCTGTCCCTCGGCGGCACCCCTTTGTCTTTGTCCTCCCGCCCCCGGCACGGCGGTCCCTCTGCTCCAGCACAGCACGTGCTTTCCCCTTCGGTTCCAGATCTGATGTCATGACGGGAGCCGGTTACGCGCTCCCCGCCGCTGCCCGCTTGCTCCGACACGCCGCCAGCCCCCGCCTCGGGGCTTTGCCGGGCGCACCGGGGCCGGCTGCGGGAGGGACGGCGAGGTGCGGAGCCGAGTGCGGAGCCGAG
>WBNO01029436.1:190426-311706 GCA_013400575.1 Peucedramus taeniatus
TGGGGCCCGGCCCGGCCCGGCCGTGGCTCTGAGGCCCCGGGGCGCAGCCGGAGCATCCGGACCGGGGCCGGGCCGGGGTTACGTAACGGCATCCGCGCAGAGGGATGCGCCGGTGTCAGCCCCGGCTTCTCTGGCGCTCCCCGAAGTGGAGGTTTTTTTCGCCCTTCCCTGCAGAGCAATTTAAAATGCTCCAATAAAGTGTGTGGTCTGTGAGGTTCAGTTGCAGATTAGCTATTGCCAAGTTGATGCACTCTTAGGCTGCCTTTTTGTTTTCATTCTGTTTCTCTCCAAAAAAGGCAGGAACGGCCTGTATTCTCAATTTGCTAGCAAGGTTGCAAATCCCTTTCAAGTAGTTTGAAGATATATGGATTCATTAAAACTGATTGTTTGGAAATCATGTGTTTGCCAGAAGTGCTGATGCTTAAAATGACTGTGTGACGTGAGTTTTGCCATTGGCTCATCATTTCATGTCACTTTCTAATTGCTGTCGTGTGCTGGGAGGATGCATTGGTGATTTTCTTCCCGAAAGCTTCAGCAATGCAGGTACTGTGGACTAAGAGTAACTGAAACAAAAGACCTTGCTGGACTCCTCAGAGCAAATTAGGAAGCCAAGGTCAAATAGCAAACATCAGTGCAACTTGCGTGAGAGAGCAAAAGTATTCACAAATCTTATTTGGGAGTTTAGGTGAAAAGTGTTCCTTAAATAGACTATTACTCAGTAGATGAAAAAAAATGCCTAGTGAAGGTGTGAGGAAATTGCTATTTTAGGACTACAATTAACTATATCAGCTCAATTTTAATGGAACTAGTACATTTAATTGCATTCCTAACAGATTTTCTGTTCTCTAGATGATTAACTTGCAGAATGATACCAGCTCAAAGATTAAAATCTCATCAAGTATCTAATGGTTTCTCTACAGTGTAATTGTGTTTGGTTTATAATAGTTCTTTTCTAATAACCAGCCTTTGCCCATACAGCTGTAGATACTATAATTAGACTTTTTTATCTTGGTGTGAATGACATGACCTTGACCTTTCGAGGTTAAACAGATGTCATTGTTATGGATCTGATATGTTTAGTGAAGCATTTTTATGTATATATAATAAATAATGTTTTCTTTTCTTTTTGTTAAAAAACTACACAAGGAGACTACTTTATCTTTTCTCTCCACCTTAGATGAATTAACAGAGATGTGTACAACACTGATTATTTGAAAACCGTAAGGGGTTTATATTTAAACAACCTTTTCTTTCTAAGTACATGGGATGTATATCTGGAAAACAATATTGGAGGGTTTGTTACTGAAGATTCCCTAAACATTTCCCCTTGCTACTGAAGGCTGAAAGAGGTACCCTTTGTTGTACTGTAGTTCATCAACCATGCTTCTTCCACTTCCCAATAATTTATTATTGCACTCCCAGATCCTCCAGAGCACTTAGAGCTATACAGTTGGGGGCCTTGTCTGCAGCCTTGCTCATTGCTGGGATATTTTTGCTCTTAGCCCTTTCTGGGAGCTCACTCATAAGTTTCTGTGATGCAAACATTGGTTTGCATATACTTGTAGGAACGTGGGTGGGTTTTTTTTCCAAGTGCTGGTGTTGAAGGGCTGTACTCTGTATGTTTATATGTTCAGATGTGTTTTTATACAGCCATCAAAAACACAACTTTACTCAGAGGTGTGAGAGTTACTGTGCCTCTGAGCAGCCGTTTGGACATTACTGCAGAGCTGTGGAAAGTTAAAGCTCTGTCACTTGTGTAACAGGGCAGTCCCTGGCCTCCTGCTCTACTGCAAATGGTGGCAGACATGAGACTGCTCTCCTCTGCCACTTCTTTCTCCAGTCCTCTCTGGAGATGAGAGCAGAGAGTGTTCATCCCACTTCTTCCTTCAGTCCTCTGGCACTCGTGTGTGACTGTGTGTGTGTTCCCCTGGGTGCTCTACGTTCCAGCTGAGCCACAGTCCACCGATGGATTCCTTAGTGTGATGGAAGTGAATGATTTTGCTCTTGTTCTTCCAAGTACATGTTTTGGGTTTTTCCCTGAGAATTTATGCTTCTTTACCATGGGGCTTTGTCTCAGGAGGGCTGTATTTCTTAAAGGACTTTAGTCCCCCTTCTGTGCCTGTGCCATGCTGGAGAACCTGCTGTCCCTGCAGTGGGAGACAGGAAGGATCTGCCAGCCCTTTGCTGCTGAAGATGTATATGTTTATATTTTAAATGTGTGTGTATGTATAAAAGGAGCCTGCCCTAATGGTTTTATTAGCCCCTCTGCCTCATGTATAGGGTAGCAAATACTTGTACATTACTCCTGTATTTTCTAATATTTTTTTAAACAGTGAACAATTCAAACAGTTCCTAGAGATTTCTGGGAGTTTGTTTTTGTTTTATTTTTTTCCTTTCCTTGTAACTAAATGTTTTCTGGTTTTGAAGCTTTTGACTATCCTGGTATGGGAAAAGGCAGCAGTTTCTGTAGATAATTTTCATGGGAAATGTTACTCTGGGTAATTAGGCTTCAAAAAGGAATTTCTCCAAGAATTTCCTTCAGGCTTGTGTTGCTTTCATAAGCTAAGTTTAATGAGATTTAAAAAAATCCTTCACAGTGGAATACTAAAGTAAATGCTTACTTTTTTTTTTGGGGGGGGGGGGTGTGTTTGTGTGTTGAATTTGCCATATCAACATTGTAGGTGTTGAAGGAAGCAGCTACAGATACAGTACGTGAATGAAAGTAAACATGCTTAGGCCATTTGAGGGATGTTTGATTTCTGGCAAATTTAAAATATGGCTTTGGTCTTATAAAGGAAACTCCAGCTGCCATTAATCTAGTGAAAAGAAAGCTATACAATGAGGGGCCAGGTAACATGAGCTGACTTTGGTTGTAATGTTATGAAATATTAAGGAATATGTAGTTATAGAGTCGTAGAAAGGTTTGGGTTGGAAGGAACCATGACAGATCTGCTAGTCCAACCTCTTGCAATGAGCAGGGACATTCTTCAGCTAGATCAGGGTGCTCAGAGCCCCAGCCAGCCTGGCCTAGATGTTTGCAGGGATGGGGTATCTACTACCTCACTGTTCCAGTGTTTTGTCACCATCATCATCAAAAAACTTACTCCTTGTATCCAGCCTGAATCTCCCCTCTTTCAGCTTAAAACCATTACCCCATATCCTATTGCTGTTGTCTTAGGCCCTCTTAGTAGAGTTTGTGCTATGAGTGGTGTTATTATGTTTGTAGTTATTTTCACCATCTCCATACCAAGGTTTTCTGAGCTGTAAATGCAAACCTACAACTTCCAGCTATTTCTTGTAAGTTAGAATACAGACATGGAGGCAGTTAAAAGTTTGGGGTTTTTTTAAATGCCACTGCTGTATGTGCCCTAGTAAATGGTGTTTCTAGCATGTCCCTCTTTTGGGGTTGTTCCTTTTAAAGGAGTTGAAAAAGGATGGAAGAACGTTTTGGTGCTGACAGCTGATAAATCAGTGGAAGGGAGAACAGCCTAAATGTGAAATATGGAAAATGGGAGAACACCACAAGAATTACTCTGTAAACTTGTGTCTTCTAGGGAAACTTCTGGGCTGCATAGACTTGTTAAGATTAAGGGAGGAAAAAATTGAACAGTGCCAAAATACTATAAACAATTATTAAATGGGGAAAAAAGGGGGTTGGTTTTTTTGCTGTTTTTTCTTTTTTTTTTTTTTTAAGGGGATTTGGCCCAAGTGATGCCTAAAGGGTCCTCCCAATCTAAATTATACTGTACTTTTGTTTTGTCATTATAGGTGAGACCCAGAAAATTGTTAATTTTCTGTTAACAGTGGAAAATAGATGGTGCTCAGAAACTCATAATTATTCTTTTTCTGGAATATATATATATATATACACATATATATATATATATATGTAAAACCCCTGTGGGATTTCCAGATAGTTTTAAAGCTGGTTCCAAGTGAAATGTGTCAGTCTGTGCTGAGGGCTGTTTACAGTTATGGGTGGTAGCAGCAGGTAGGGAGATTGTGAATTTCTAAGCTTGTCTTTCTGAGAAATCTGCAGACTTAAATGGTTTCAGTGTGAGCCCCTCCATCACCAGCTCAGAAACCAAAAAAGATTGTCTGTCATTACTTGCTACCTATAACTTTAAAAAGAGAAGCTTTGAAGGAAGAGTAGGAAGAGTAAGTTGGAGATTGAAGAAGAGTGAGAGGATGGGTCTGGATTGTATGGCAGTTGTAATATGGTTAAATTAGGAGAGCTTTATAGTGATTCTTACAAATGCCTCATTGTAGCAGAGCATTTTGAAACGGAGTTAAATAATTTCCTTTTCTATTTTTTTCAGTTCCTTAAAGGTGAATATATTTTAATACTGCTGGCGAGCACTTCTCTTAAAGGAGATAATGGATTCATTAGTTTGAGGTGTAAAGAAAAGAAGTCTCTAGTTGATTGTGAGTTTAATATAGAATTGCAAGAATTTTAATTAGCAGGTGTCATGCTAGATTTGAAGATTAGGTTTTCTACCAAAAACCCAATTTCCCTCTGTGAAAAGTGGTTTTCTTGCTGTCTTTTTGCTGGAGGATGATATCTGTATTTCTCACAGGGTCCAGTCCCTTGGCATATTTAAAAGGTTCTGTGTTCCTCAGTCAAATATTTCACTTTTTTTGAATTTAGACCCTCCTCCCATTGCAATCTATCTTTTCCCCCTTATTCTGAGATACTGAGAATAAGGTGGGTAAGTTGAATCCACTCAGAATTTAGCAGATAGCAGTCTTGGTTAAGATCTTTCACAATGTGATCTGCTTACATTTGTAACTCTGCTAAAATAGTTTTATTTTCCTTTTTTTTTTCCAGCAGAAATTGAGAGATGGAAATGCTTCTAGCCTATAAATTGCATAAACCCCTCAGTACTTTTCAGTTCTCTTGAAATTTATGAAAATCACAAAAATCATGCTTAGTCCCTATAGATTTACATGTTTCTAACAGAGATGCAAAGGCACTGGTGGATTCTCTGCTTTAAAGTCTGGATTAACAGAGCTCTATGTGGTATCAAATGTAGTCCCACTCTCTAATGCAAATGCTGTTCTGTTGGTATGAGGCTTTTCTAGAGTCTATGTTATTCCCAATTAAATTATTGATTTATGATTGTGAAGGATGCAGAGGTGTTAGAATGATGCATTGGATCTTTTACATCAGTACAGTAGAGCACAGATCTGGGATTGCTCTGTTATGAAAACAAGTCAACCCAAAGCAGGTAACGTTTGTCTAAGAATGATCTAAAGATCGATTTCAAGAAACCTTATCTTGGCATGTGATACACTTTTTCACATGATGAACTGAAACATTTCTCAACAGAAAATCTAACAAGCTCAGGTTGCCCAAAGAAGAGGCTGTATGAAACCTGTGCCATGGAGTGAAGCCTCCCTGCTCAGACAGAGGAGGCCTTGGCTACATCTGCCCAGCAGTAGCTGACCTGAACAATCCTGGAAAATGAAAAGCAGTAGAAGGACTTTGCTCTGTAGCAGCTCCTAACTTCCTGCTTCTTGTAAAATGTTTGTGGTGGGAGCCTAAAGATTTACAGAAACCTTGGTGGTGGCTACTAATTGACCTTAGATATGGGCAGAGGAGTTGGTGAGACTTTCATGGCTGATGCTGACAGGTCAGATCAGAAAGGGCTAAATAATAAATAAATGAGAAAGGAATTAAAGCAGTAGCCTCAGGTGTGGGGGAGCGTGACAAGGGCCATGCATGTACCTCTGCCACTTGGAAGGGAACAGCCCTGTGAGGTCCTGGCCACAGGTCAGGACTTGGACACACTGAGCAGCTGGAGTGAGCATTCTGTACCTCAGGGTCACCTGGATCTTGATTTTTGTGTATCATGGAATAGACAAGCTGGGATAGAAATGCCACACTCATCCTGCTTAATATAACGTGACTTTATTGAGATGATGTGATGCAGTGGTGTCTCAATTCTTGTTGCCACCCCAACCTCTTGCCCTGTGACAAACCCAGTATGGATAAGGTGATGTTAAATGGAATTTGGGTCAAGAGAAGTTTCTGTTAACATCCTACAAGAATGGTTCCAGGCTGATGATTCTTCTTCCTGTTCCACCTCTGCCTTTACTGAGCCTGTCCTGTGTGTAGTCAGCCTGCATCTGCAGTGGAACTGCAAGTGCGCTCTTGCTCCCACTTCTACTTTTATAGGATTTTTATAGCTGACCTACTCAGGGATGCATGGCACCCTTTTGATCTTTTTTCAGGAAAACAGCATTTAACTGTTTCTTTACTTCTGCCTTTGAAAATAAAATTCAACCTAGTTTGGAAAGAAATGGCAGTGTTATAGGAGAGGAGGGAGAGAAATTAACCCAGAGAGACTGTGGCTCATCTTCTTTGATTACGATTTTTGAGATTTTAGCCACAAGATAAGAGTTTCTTTAATTAATTTATTTTCATGGAAAATGGTGGAGAGCAACTTATTTTCTTTTATAGGTTGATACTTAGGGAGCCAGTTAGCTGTGTTGTGTCACCTGGTAAGGATAGATCTAGGGAAAATGGAAAGGCAGAATCACTGATGGAGAGCTACAGAAATGACAAGAAATGGACTAGATAAAGGGACTTTCACCTTGAATATGGGAAGCTGGAGTGGTTAGTTCAGTGACAAATGTTTCTTTCAGAGTAGAGTGGGTCATCTGGGTGAGAAAGTGGTGGCTAATGGTGGAAATGATACTTAGTTAAAAGGAAGAAGCTTCTACATAAAACAGCTTGCTGAGATCAGAAACAGCAGCAGTTGGTGTTGAGTCATTGTGAAGTCCCTCTGACCCCAATGTGAACATGACATATATGTCCCTCTGGTAAGTAATTATGTTGCTTTTCTGTTTAAATCCATGCTTCTGGAATTTATTCTCTTTCTGGAGAACAAGCTTCATAAGATGCTTGCCAAAAACAGAAGGACAGGAATGATATGAAATAGAGCTGTGGAGCAGTCAGAGGATGAGTCTGTGTGTAGCCAGACAAATTATTTTTCTTTCTGTGTAATGACTGAAGAATGCTAAAATCCATCTCCTTTTCCCCCCCTCTTGCTGTCAGTTAAATAAGAGTTGTCTTTCCACGTTCACTTGTGCCTGACAACTCTGTTCTGTGTGTAACTTTTAGGAAGCATAGGCAGGTCACAGTTGCTACCTGGTGTAATATTCTTGGGTGACATAATCATGGGCAAAAATAATGCATTCTCTGACTGAAGGGAAAAAAAAAGAGTTCTCTAACTCTCTTTAACAGTGACCTATATTGTGTGGGTGTGCAAATATGCTGTGGAAAGCTAAATGTAAATTTCATGCTGTTCCACTTAGCAGGCTTTTCTCGGTTCTCCTAATAATTGGTCGTGTAGCTGACATACAAAGCCCATGGTCAGTTTGCAGTATGCAATTCTGTGACATGCAAGGCAATGCAATTATTATTTGCAATGCAAAATAATCTTTAAAAAACCCAAACAAGGTATTATTTTCTCTAGTAGCTGTGAACTCTGCCTCTTGCCCAGTCACCATAAATACTATTTTGTGACAGCGCTTACAATTAATAAAAAGAGTGTCTTCTGCCTCTAATTAATACAATAATGGTTGTTCTTTCTTTTGATGTGGATTGAGGATTATTGGGGGAGGCCTCAAACCAAGTCAGAAATAAGGGTTTGGTCAGCCCAACTGACCCATCCTGAGACCCTTACAGGACTCTTCAATAGCTCCACATGGTGTTACAGTATCTGTGAGTTAAAGGGAAAGAAACAGCTTCAGAAATAATCTATGATATATGCTTTTAAATTGCCATTTCTGGTGATGCAAAGGTTGTGGTTGGATCTGCAGATGCTCTGAAATGTAGCAATGACATGGCAGCTTGGGTTCATAGCTCCTACCCTTTCCATAACAGCTGCTCTGTGTGTCTGTCTGCCAGCTACAAATTTAAATCTTCTGAGCTACATTAGGAAGAGGAGAGAGTGTCAGATTTTTTGCCTTTAAAATTAATGAATTCTGCTCATCAATTTCTTTGGGTTTTCATAGTGTTTCGACCAAAGCAATGTAACATTAATCTACAAAGAGTAGGTTTGGCTAAAGCAGCCGTGTTGTAATCATGTGGCCTTTCCTAAAGCTGGGATATTTTTCTTAATACCCTTGGGTTTTAGGTTTCCAGCTGAGGTGCCCAGACCAGTTCTGCAGGGGTGTGTAACAGATCGCTGCTCAGACTTCTCCCGATGTTTTGTGCCTTCCTGAGTGCCTCATTTTTCTCCCAGCTGTCTGACCTTTGTAGATCCAAATACCCACTTGTCCTCTCTGACACCTGCACATTCTGATAGTTGGAATGTTGCTCTGTATGAGGGCAGTGCACGGGGCAGGGATGGATGGATGGATGGATGGATGGATGGATGGATGGATGGATGGATGGATGGATGGATGGATGGATGGATTGTTGCCTCCAGCTCTGAGTCCTGCTGCCTGCCTGGCCCAGAGCTCTACTGGCCCTTGGCTGCTGGCTTTTGGTGCAAAGACCTGGAGATACTGTTATTCCCTGCCACCTTATGGTATTTCTGGTGTAATTACCTTCTGATATATTCATTATTAGTTTCCCCTCAATGTTCTTCAGCATTTTTAAAGATTTATTCAGTGTTTTCAGATTTTTATGCTTTCTTCTTAACTTTGTGAGCGCATTAGCTCAGTCATTTTCCATAAAGCTGTCAAATACCAGTCATAAACCTGTGCTGCATCTCTTTACAATTCTATATATTATTGACTATTTGAATTATTTTAAAGTTACACAGAATTATTATGTAAAGTATAAATCCATTGACTTTAGAATCTTCTACATTTTCTTCATTCTTTTTCACATGTCTTTTTGTAGTAATTCAGTAAAAATAATTTCAAAGATGGAGTGAGGAATAATGCTGTGTAAAGTGCAGGTAGATAATAACAACAACTTGATAAACATGGTGTATTTCTCCTAAGGGGAAGAGCTGCTAACATCAGCTGAAGGGGCTTTATGTACAGTAAACCAGGACTATTGAGGCTGTGATTGATGTATATCAGGCTCATAGATCTCTCTAGAAAAAAGGCAGTATCTCATAACAAGGAAGTTTTCTCTTTTGATGCCATTGCTTAAGTTCAAAGGTAATGAACATAGTTTAAAAAACGATGTTTTTGTTTTGTGTTCTGCTTTGCCTGTTTGTGGGCACTTTGCTCAGTGCTGAGAAACACTGATCGTGCTTGTGGGGGGGTGTGGCAGCTTCAGAGATTTTATACTTCAACATCTATGGCAGCATTCCCATTTTGGAAACCAGTGGAAACAAACTGCTCTTAAGGCTGCAGATATCTTGAGGAACACATAGTTCTGTTTCTTGGCTGATTCTTGGGTAGTTTGCCATGAAAAATGTGTCATAGCTGTGTGATATAACACTGAGAAAACCACCAACATTGCTGAATCTGTTTGTAGGTGAAATTTAGTTTCTTATAAAGAAATGTAATGAGTACAAACTTATTTTGAAACAAATTTTTTAAAATCTAAATGCACCAGGGGTGTGTTCATCACTTCTGGCTTTGCAGCACTGAGACATCTTCCACAGCTCTTGCCCTCCTTATCATTCTGTCTGTCCTCCACAGGTCACTCCCAACCTGTTAATTCCCTGCTCTTGGAATTCCAGACTCTGGTGACACAAGCATGTCCTTTTGGCCAGGCTGGTGATGCTCCATGCCTGTTCCCTCCCACTGCCTGTGTGCTTCTCCTGAGGTCTTTAGGATCTCAGGAGATCCTTGGGGAGTAGTGCCAGGGGCTGGGGGTATAAAAGGAAAAAAATCTTGGAGAACAAAAGGCCTGGATAGTCACACTGTAAGCATACCAAGGAAAATGGGTTATTTTCCTACCAGTTCTTATGCCTAGAAGCAGTAAGTGCCATTTCTTTACGGCAGCAAGTGAAATATTTTTGCACTTTAGGTTGGTGTTTCTGTCAAGGTGGGTTATACATCTCAACCACGCTGAAGCAGATTTAAACGTAATGGTGCAACTTCCAAATGCAGGTTTCTCATTTAGAAGGACAAGTCTGAACAGAAATAAATGTCTGTATGTGTTGTAGGACCCAGAAAGTAATTCAAGCAGACCTCTCTGGAATTTTTCTTTTTAAGCAATCTCTGTATGCTGCAAAAATGAATTTAAAATCTTTAGTTACCCACAGGTAACAGCACAGAAAATCAATACTTTTTTAGCTAATGTCAGTTTTTCCATTAAAAGATAAATGAGGAAATGTGAAGCTTCCAGTCTTCTCAGACTTCTGTGTGCTTCCCAGACAGGTGGTTTTAATTTATCTTTATATTTTGTATAGGTTGTACTTAGTGCTTGTCATTCTCATTGCCAGCCATTGCTTGTACTTATGAGTTAAATAATCAAATAATGATGCAACTGTGGTACCTTTCAAAAGCCTTTGTTCAACTAAGAGGGTGAATGTTTTATCTGAGGAAATTAAACTTTGTAGGAAACTGAAAATTATCCCTATCATGGGTTAGATTTTTGCTTACTTGGAAATGTGCTGGCTCATGTTATCTTTTTAGCCACTGAAATTTATCAGTGTTTAAGAACTGGTGCTTTGGAGGGTCTGGTCTCACATTTAATTTTTATAAACGAAAATATTATGAGACAGAATAGGCATTTTACAAATCATTTCAAAGGCTAAAACAGAAATATTTGAAGGGAATGAATGGACTGCCAGTTTCAAACTTCTACTATAGACTTCTACTCTAGATAGCCTTTTGTCTTTTGAGGGTCTGACTGGAGTGATGGGGAAGTGGAGACCCCTGCCCTGGATCTGTAGAGAGTGAAAAAGAAAAGGAAAATAACCTTCCTAAGTTTTCCAAATGCACAGGCAAAGGCCTGATTTTTAAAATAGTTGCAGTTTTCCTTTTTCAAGGAACTTCAACAAGGATGCTTGTTAAAAATCAGAGAAAATAAGGATGAATTTGAAATGTTCTTTCCAGAACACTGCAATTTCCGACTGAATATCTACTGTGCTTTTCTACCCTCCTTTTTAAGCTGCCTTTTGGAATTTTAATAGTCTGAAAGCTGTCCTAAAGCATATTTATCAGGTGTCACTATGTAGCAGTAATGCAATTAACCTTACAAGTCCTTTTTACTTCCTTAGTGTATTTGCTTGGTAGTCTTTCAAGAATTATTTTACTGCTATTTTCTGGTGTTGAATAATTTTGGAGCAGGTATTGCATACAGCAGGGGAGTTTCTCTTCTGTGTAAATGGCTATGGGCATCTTGGCTGAGATTACTGACACATATTTGGCTAAATGCTGACTTACCAGCTATTGTGAAGGACTGAAGAAAATTAAAAAAATTAACTGAGTTACTTAAGAAAATTACTGTTGTCCTTACATCTGGAGTGATTTCTTCTCACAAGGAAGAAAAAGAAATGGCAACAGAAATTGAAAGTTGGTATTGAGATAAAACAAATGTCAAGGGTAACAAAATACTGTACTAGGTTGAGGTATGAAATTGTCCTAAAGTGTCCAAGTTCAGTATCTTTGTTCGTTCTGTAGCAATATACACATTAATGAAAAGTTTGAATTGAAAAACACTAAGTCTCACTTTTGAGTAGAACTTGGATGCTCTAGTTCAATTTTCTGGTATAACTTTCTCAAGATATATTTAATTATGATAATAAAATTATTATGAATGGTGATAAAAATCTTTTTGGGATAACATTTATGTATATCATGATAGATTTTCTTGTCTAAATGATAGATGACTCAGAATCAATGCTTTTTATTCTAATGAATTTACAAATACTGAGTTGTCCTTACCTGCGTTTATAATTTGTGAATGGTAACAAGGAGCAGAGGGAGAAATTTCATCTATATTTCTATATTTATGGCAGATTTTATGGCTTTTAATATTTTATTAGCATTTTATTGTTTATACTTCTGGCATTAATCTTGCATAAAGTATTTTTTTCAGGACTATTCTTGTGCCTAGATGTTGTTGCCAGATAGTGGTAGGAGATTTTTTAGTAACTAAGAAATCAGTAGGCAACAGGAAGCTTAAAAAGGAGATGCTGAACTTCAAGCCATGAGTTGTTTGGCATTAGAAGTTCAGGAAAACCCAAGGACTTGAGCTGGAACCTCTGACACAAATTGTGAGGGCTGGAGCACATCTCATGTGAAGACAGGCTGGGAGAGCTGGGTTCATTCAGCCTGGAGAAGAGACGGCTCCAGGGAGATTTTATAGCACTGTCATTACCTAAAGGGAGCCTTTTTACAGAGTTGTGTGACAGGACAAGGAGCAATGGCTTTAAACTGATGAAGGGTGGGTTAAGAGCAGATATAAAGAAGAAATTCTTCATTATGGGGGTGGTGAGGCACTGGAAGAGGTTGCCCAGAGAAGCTGTGGCTGCCCCATCCTTGGCAGTGTTCAAGGCCAATTTGGACAGGCTCTGAGCAGCTCTGTCAGGTCTAGTGAAGGTCTAGTAAAGATCATCAAGTTCCAACCCCAAGCCCATGGCAGAGGGTTGGAACTTGATGATCTTTAAGGTCCCTTTTTACCCAAGCCATTCTGTTATTCTATATGTAGGTTTTCATTGCCATCAAAATATGGAGTGAACCCTTCTGTTCTTTTTTTCTGCTTTGGTGGTGGTGCCTGAGTATTCTGTTTCATAAATGTGTGATTCCTGAAAAGAGGAAAGAGGGCGCTTGTAGTTTGGTCACCAGTTTTATTCATGCAAGTTTATCACTAGAATTCTGCCCACATTTTGTTGAGCCTGTTCTGGAAAATCCAAATTTGTCACCATCTTACATGGGAATAAGAAACTCTGGGTGGGAGCAGTGCTCCCTGATTTGTCAAAGTCAGTGAGCAGAGGGAGGAGGAATACTTAATGAACTCAGTTTGACTGGAGTTTGTGTCAGCCAGCACATCTTCTTGGCTCAGCCAAGATCACAGATAAAATCTTATGGTGGTTGTTAACAGCAAAGTTGGAGGTGTGGATGGAATCCTGGCAACTGAGGGATTTATGTTACGTGAGTGAAGTCAGATGTCGTCACGAGGAAAATTTTTAGTATCCTGTCTTGAGCATGAGTGTGCACCCAGCAGTAATAAATGTCCCCTTTTCAGGTTGAGAATCAGTCCTAACAGAATTGCAGGTGAAGGCTGAGCTGCTTCCTTCTGAGAAATCATGATGACAGTAATTGAAACAATCAGATTTATGTTCAGCTGCTTACTGCTGGAGGTCTTTTTGTTATCTTTAACTCAGTGTTAATTTAGGTTACCCTTTAGTCTTAAGTAAAAGAGACCACAAATGCTTTTTCTCTTGACTCTGTACAGAATGCCTTGAGAATGCTATTCGTTTTGGTGCTAGTGTATTTTATGAAATGTCTGTTTGATATGAGAATGAAAGGGCTTTTAAAATAATTTGATCGCTTACAGTATACATTTATTTTGGGCATCCTCCTGTATTCCTGCTTTTATGTATAGTACCAAGTCCTTTAAAAATGCTTATTTTATTGGCAATCATCATGGATGCACAAGTGCAGCAAGAGCCTGTGAGGCTCTAATATCTCTGTCCTGCAGCTTGAAGGGTGCAAGCAGTGTCCTCCTTGAGCCCTCCTGAGATAGATGAGGAGCTATTTGGGCAGTAAACTTGGAGATCTGCACATAAATACTGTACAAGGAAAAGTGTCTTCCAAAAATTAGCTGATAATTGAAAACAGAATGCAAATAGAAAAAACCCACCAGAGTTACCTTTTTTCTTTGTAACACCAAATTTGTGCAAGTAAAGTTATAACTCATCATTTGCTCACACAGCTCTTCAGAAAATTAACACACTTCCAATAGAAGTAGTTGTAAGGACAAGTCTTTAATTTCCCTGTTATTTATTTTCTGAATACAGTCCACCAATGTCATTTGTTTCATTAATGTTTCAGAGTGCATAATAATTTATAATAGAGAAATATGACTGCCCCTGTCACTTCCTCCAGGC
This sequence comes from Peucedramus taeniatus, assembly GCA_013400575.1. Taxonomy (NCBI): domain Eukaryota; kingdom Metazoa; phylum Chordata; class Aves; order Passeriformes; family Fringillidae; genus Peucedramus; species Peucedramus taeniatus. The sequence continues at coordinate 204,403 of WBNO01029436.1, forward strand.
TTAAATAGCAATGTTTTGTCATATCTATTTATATTGTGTATGTTAAAGTGTCATTATGAAACTGAAAATGCTTCTGAGTATGTTTTGTGGAAGTTGAAAGCTCCTGAGTGATAACGGCAGGACATTGTTGACCTTGTTGGTGTGTTAAGTAGTAGTGGCTGTGTTTTGGGATGCAGAACATCTTGATAGTCAGTTATCTGTGATGTGGGCCTCTCAGATGGTCTTGCTCAAGTGTTCTCAGTGGTAAAATCTGCTTGCTCATGTTAGAGAACTGGAGTGCTTTCCTTGGATAGAGAATATGTCTGAAAAGGTGAAACACATGGAAGGAGCCACCCACTGTGGAAATAATGGAGGGCTAAGAAAGTTATTTTGCCAAAAATAGTTGCAAGTACATGTAAATCTAGCTAAACAAACAGTATATGAGAACTTTCAGTTGTCAGGATAAATAAGTACAAGATTTCTACTGTTATATCTCTGATTCTGTATAGTGGGAGCTACTCCCAGGCCATGGGAACTGGGATTATCTGTGGGGGAAAAAATTGTTAAGACAGCATCCTTTGAAAAATATAGCTAATGAGTTTGAAAATATTTTTTGCCTCCCCTAGACATGAAAGATGAGCACAGGCTGGATGTAGTGCACTAGGTCTGCTGAGCCTGGTGCCCAGCCCATGGCAGTAACTCAGAGCAGGGAGCACAACATCCTGCCCTTACCAACCCTTTCCCTCTGCTGGTGGACTGGGAAGTGTCACAGGGAGCTCAAAATAGCTATTTCCCCAACCCAGCCAGTCCAGTCTTTTCCTAGACCTTAAATTTGGCACATGTATGTGCTTATTATAACGTGCTACAGTGTGTGTAGGCTTGAAGAAAGACAGGGAAGAGAGCCATTGCATCCAGTAATGGGGGCTGGAGAAACCTCCTGGTACAGGGCAGACACCAAAGTGAAAACAGAATAAACACAATGAAAAGAAAAATGTGTGTAGTTTTCCATCCTTCTGCTCGAGTCCTAGAGGATAGGCTGTAAGTTTCTGCATGGCTCCAGGGTCAAGGAAAACCAGAGAGTTTCAGGTGGATCTGTGCCTCCTGTGGGCCCTGCAGAAAACAGAGAGACAGTACAATCCACATAAGAGGATTTGTGACTCTGTTGGTTTAGGAAGTGCAATTTATTGGTTTGTTGTACTCTGAAAAATGTTTCAGTTTTGTGCCTTTGTTACTGAATTTGGATTAAGTTTAACAAATACTTTTCATAAAAGGGAAAACTGAGACAATTTTGAAAAACTGAAATTTTATCTGAATACATTTTCAATGAAATGTTCATTTTGGTGTGTCTTGATGTTGGTTTTTTTACTTGAAATTTCTCCTTTCTTCCTCCTCTTGGTCTCCGAACTAAAAAAGAATCTGCTTTTCATGCAGCCAAAATAGGTTCTTTTTTTAGTTAAGGATTTGAGGTTTATGAAACATGTCAATAAACATGCCCAAGGAAAAACTTGCTTGTTCCAAAAATATAAGGCAGACTTTTCTACTTAAGAAAAGTCGTCCCAGCATATGGTGTGTTTCTTTTAAGATGCAAAATATACATATACTGAGATGAACCCTCTGGAGGAACTTTGAGGCAGTATCTCTTGCTCTTAAAGCTTCTGTCTTCATTTGTTTCAGCAGACATTTACATTCTGAAGATTTTTCTTCCTGATTTCTAAAAGATGTTAATGGTGCCCTGCCAAACTGTTGTTGACAATCTGTTTCTTGTAGGATACTGTTATATATAAATAGTGCCTTTTTTATGTCTAATTTTTCAAGCCAGGAGAAACATTCAGATTTGCTTTCAGCATGAGTCTAGAATAACATTGTCTCTGGCATAGTAGTTGTTGTAGTCTCGTGTGACAACTGTTGTACACATTATTTTACATGGCTGAGGCTGTGGAATAGATGGGTTTTCTGTGTGATTGACTTGTTTTTGCTTGTAGGGCTGCCTGATGTGGTTTTTTCAGTGCTTCACTTGCTGTGGCAGTAACCTGTGTTTGGTGCCACCACGCTACTGTGACCTTCAGACAGACCAGAAAAAAAAAATCTTATCTTGTTTTCTCAGCATCCCAAAAGACAATTAGGAATGGTTGCCTGAGCAACATAACATCGTTGTCCAGTGCCACAGGGATGGCTGTGATGCCAGTTGGACTGTTCTCCCAGAAATGGCACGCTTCCATGCACAGAACAGTGAACTAGCAAAGGAATGTTTTTGCTTCCCATTTGTTTTTCATCTTTGCTTGGACTCTCTTCTGCTGAAGTGGTAGAAAATAAGAAAAGGCACAGAGTAAACAGTGGAGTAGAGGGGAAAAAAAAAAGGGTGACCTGAACAAAGAAAGCAATCCTGTGGGAGAAAGAGGTGGGGATGCTCTGCATTTTGGATATAGGAACAAAGCAGTGGAAAAAATCTGGCAGAAAAGATTGTCAATGTGGAAGAAGCACTTAAACAGAATAAAATAATTTAGAAAAGGAATAAGGGAGAAAACCTGGTCAATGCTGGAGGAGTAATGTAAATGGGTAAAAAGTGGGAAATATATTTTTTTCAAGCATGTAATAGCTCTTACATTAAAGCTGTATTAACTAATGAGATTTGTTAAATCTGTTTTGCTGAAAAATCTGTATTTCAGGTTTTGGCATTGTTGTTGTTTGTTTTGGTTTTTGTTAATTATAAAGAAACCAACAGACTTATTGATGCTCTGATACTTGGGTGTGTTTCCCTAACACAAAACCTACCAAAGATCTCTTCTGTGTGCAGGTTGCTTATCGATCTTGTGTGGTTAAGGCCCACTTGTATTTTGCAGCCAACAGCTCACAAGGGAGCAATATGGCTGGTATCACATCTGTCTGCCTTTTTTCTTCTCAGCTTGAATGAAGAACTACCTATTTACAGCTAGGATAACTGTGGGGAGGCCTTGGCACCCATCCAGACAAAGGGCTCACAGTCACGTCTCTACATCACACAGAGATGCTGTAGCTACTTTCCTGCTGTTAACCCACCTAATTTTCCTTGTTTTATACACATATAGCCTGTGAATTTTTGGATAGCTCATGTACTGTATGAAATATTTGTTCCATCTGTTCAGAGCATTTGAGCTTTATAAAAAATTCAGAGCAATTCATAGGTTTAGAACTTGACTATTTTTTTTAGCCAATAAAGAATTATATGGAAGACTTTCAAAATAAAAGCTAAGCTGTGAGAAGAGAATAACACAGCAAACTAAATAGGAAATAAGGAATATTGAAACTAAGTTTTTTTTAAGGTAATTTTCCCTTCTATCCCAAACCATTCTATGGTTTACAATTCTATGAAATATTTTCTTTCAGTGTTTTTCCTGAGTGGGGTGTATGTGTTTGAATTTTAACTACCTAAGGTCTCCTTAAGAGTCAGTTTATTCTGTCACTTAGGTGCTAGCTTCTTCAAATTTTACAGAAGGATATTCTTTGTCCAGAATTGTTTGTCTTCTACTTTAACAGCTTTTCTGCTATGTAATTTCATTATGGGTGATGTAATCTTTAAAGCTTTTATCTTTTCCTCTCCGGTAGCGTGGTTTGATGGGATCCACAAAATCTGTTAAATTGGGATGTGTTCTAATATATTAAAATCTCATTTTTGCTGGTTGCTGTAGTACTCTGCTCTATCAGATGCTTTTAATGTAGCTGCTACAGTGAGCAGTCACAATGACAAAGGACTTGTGCATGTGCAATTGGGTTTGGAAATCAGAGTGCAGAGGCTCATATGTTACAGAGCTCTAATGGCAGCTACAGCAAAGCTCATCTCTCTTCCCTAAATAGCTTAATAGTTGACATGAGTTTATTTTCTACTTTCATGGTGTCCACTTCTGTTCATATCTTTTTTATATTATAATCTCACCAGCACCTCCTCGTGTTACTGCGTGCTGGTCTCAGGGAAAGGTGAAGTTCTGATTGCCCCATCAGCCTCCTATACAAATATCAGTGACCACAGTAACAGAAAGTGACAAACCCACTCCATAAAAGTACCTATACAGGTTTCCCTGTCCTGTGTCTCGAAATTAAGTTTTCAGAACATCCCTCTTAAAAGGACCTGTGTTTTTCTTTTAGAGGATCTGCACTTGGTTAGGGTTCCTTTTTTTGCCCTGTGAAGCTTGTTTATAAAGCTGGAAGCAATTGCAGTGACTAGGCACATAAAAGAGCCACCCTACTGTAGGAATTGGAGCAGGTTTCTTGTAAGAGCTTTGAGTCTGCCATTGAGAATTGTGGCTTATTTAAATTTCAAGTCTAAATCAAGGCTAAATGCAGATTTAGGAGGTTAATTTTTGGATCCATCTAGCTAAAAAAAATTACCCGTGTCTAAGGTAAAACTAAATAAAATTAAAATATTGTGTTTGGTTACACTGTCCTCAGGATAAAGCATCTCTGTTTATATAAATAGAGATATTTATTTATTTATTTTTTTGAATGAAGAAAAGTACATTTTTGAAGTGTAGTTGCAGATAAAATTCTTCATATCTTTAAATGATATGTATAAATGCTATAAATAATAAGCAGAGAGACCTAGTGTATTTTCCCTAATATTGAGGGAATAGAATAAATTTTACTGAACTGTTTTGGGGTTTTTTTTCTTTCTACTTTGGAATAAAAATCTCTTTTATGGGATGTGCATATAAAGATTTATGATTTTTGTCTCTTGACTAAAACTATAAATATATATAAAAATAAGAAAAGGGTTTATTTAGTCTTTACTACAAAAATTGGTTACTTTATACTGTGCGAAGCTGTATATTTTATGGGTTGTTCAGTAAATTCTAAGTCCTATACTTAGAATTTCTGGTGTTAAAACAATACATTTATGATTGTCTCCTTTTGAAAAATAAAATGATGATTCTGTAATTGTAGAACTCTTTTTTTCCCTTTTCCATTATCTCCTCTACATGCAGCCTGTGTGATCTTACTTTCCATTCTTCTGACCCCATATTTCCCAGGAGATCTCTATGTATTATTATTTTTATTAGATTAAAATAGAATTCCGGATACATTTTCTTTATGGCTGCTATTAACGTGATTGGGAAGGGCCTTATGGGCTTCTTTAATTTATTTATTTGTGAGTGTTCCTATGCTGGAGTGCCTTGTCATATGCAAGTGGCTGGGTGAGTCACTGTGATGTTCAAGTCAGATTACAGTCAGCCTCTCCCATCTTACTCAACTCTTTGGTGGTGTATGGTCACTGCTAATGAGTCATCTCTCTCCACTTCACTGATAAATTCCTGTTTTTTCTGCAAAGTTTGTTACTGTGGCAGATACAGAACAAATTGGGATGGAATATTTACTAAGATGCATGCCATAACTGAGAGCTGCTAGCTCAGCACTAGCTACAGAGCTTTTGTGTGCGGTGCAGTTCAAGATATGCTTCTAGAACTGACACTTAAAACTTTTTTTAATCACTACATAATGAGTTTTTATACTTGAAATTAGTCAAGTAACATTTTTTTCAGGCAACTCTCAGAACAGAGCTGCATTTTTATAGGCATTAGGGATTTTTTAAGACTAGGAAGAGATGATGGACGTCTTGCTTGGTGTGCTACATGAGGTAACAGAAAAACCTCCACTTATATAATTCCTGCACCCATCTAATTCATCTGCGCTATATCATCTGCAATAATTCTGCTCTCTGCTTACACCAATTCCATTTAGAAACATAGCAATACAGAAGCAGAATTAACTACTGTAAATTTGGAATATGCAAACTTTTCTTAAGAAAGGATGTTCTTTGTTTGTATACTTTCAAGCCTAAATAGCAAGAAGGGAGATTTGATGCGTGAAACAGAGAGCAGCCAACAAACTCTAAGGGATGTCTAGGTGTTAGAAAGACAAATTACTTGTTGGTAGAATTGCCTTGTTAAGGTTTAAGGTTTGACATGCATCAGTGATCTCAGTGGGTTACCAAAGCTTGGGAAGAAGGGTAGCGAACACAAAGAATGCAGAATTTACAAGCCACAAGGACATTTGGCAGAACTCTCAAGAAAAGGAAGAAACTAATAAAACAAACACAGCAACTGTGCTGAATCAGCTCCGGCTGGGTTAGAGGTGTTTCCAGCAGGGGGAGGTCAGGACCAGACTCACGGATCACCGACCCAGGAAACCACCGGCAGCAGGAGAGAGCGCGTGGACTCTTGAGCATAGGGAGCGAGAGAATCTTTAGCCAACAGAAGATAGACTGCTGATTATTGAGAGAACTATGCAACTTGTAGTCAATAAATACTAATTCCTTTGTTTGCTAAAATGTACGAATTGCAAAGAGTTTTGATAGCTGGAGTGCTTGATTTGTGGAATACACTGAGCACCCAGGCTTGCCAACTCTGTCTCTCTCAAGTGTGTCATTATTGGCTAGTTGCACACTGGGTAATGAGACTGAATTTTGTGAACACCACAACCACCCATGTTATTGAATCACATCACATGCAATTCTGCAGTAGGCAATAATTCCTGAACATCTGTAAAAATACCTGCTGTGGCCAGAAGTCAGAAATACACCCAACATTGTAAATCCTATTGTATAAAAATCCCAGAGATAATAGTATGAATTATGCTACCAAGAAAACAAGCCTATCACCATTGTTTTGAGATACCCCAGTGCCTTGGAGGCATATGCCCCAGCAAGGAGCTCATACTCACATATCACATGCCTTTCTCCTTTCTTTCTGAATTCTGAACAACAATGACTGAATAATGCTATACAGTTGATTAGTGAATATGAGCATGTGAAGAGCTTTTGAGAAATAGTAATTTGATTATCTGTACTAAGAGAAAACCATTTTAAATGATATTTAGAATACTCAGTTTTCCATTCTGGTACTTGAATAATTGTGACTAAAATGCTTTCCTGAAGAAGTAATAATACAGCAATTGGCTCATAATTCTTAGGGTTTTTTTCCTTTGATGATTTTTGTGTGTTGACTGTGAAGGTGCTCTGTAAATGATTTGTATTTTGCCTTAACTTGGAGCTGCTGCACCCTTATCTCCCATGTGGCTTCAAAGACTTGGTTTGTAGCATTGCAGATGTAAAGATGATGTATTTGGTCATTATGTGCTCTATTTGTCCTGGCTCTAATAGTGGCTTTTCTGGTTCAAGAAAGGCGATGCAAACAGCATCTGCGGCTTCGTGGCAGTTTTGCAGCAGCTTCAATCTTCATAAGTGTGTCAGATTCTTCCAGTGAATAAGTACTTCACAGCACTGTTTTCTCCTTGATGGGTTTGCTTTATATGTGATATGTTCCTTAGGAACAAGTCTGGTTTTTTTTGTGTGAAAGGTCACGGTGAGGATTTCTGTCTTTTCCAGGTATCTTTTGGAGTAAGAAATGAGACCCATTAAATGTCAGTGTTGATTTCAATGAGCATCACTGGTAACAAATACATACAAGTGTAATATCCTTGAACTGGCTGTACTAATACATAGACCTTTTTTTTAGTTGCAATTTTCCAAGTTGAACTTATACACCAAAATATACTAGAGCTGTCTTTCTGTGAAGAAGGCATCTAGGATTTGTCTCTGCTTCTTTGTCTGATGTGTGAATATGCTACTTCTGTAATGACAGCTGTCATGTGTAGAAATAGTGTTTATATAGTAATTGTCTGGTGATGCTTGTAGGTGGTCAGGAAGTGCTGGCATTTCTGGTGGTGCTAGTTAATTCCTGGAGAGAAGCCTTGTTCCTGTAGCTCCCTGCCTATTGCAGCCTTAATTTGTAGTTCAGAAGGACAGTGTGTCCCAATATGGGTGTGGTGTTTTTTCCGTTTTTCTGAAGTTTTGTCAACACTTCAATTTTAATGCATTTATTAAATCATCTCAATTAGGATGCATTTTTTCATGTTACAGGATTAAAATCTGTATATTAGAGCTAAAGTATTTCTGTAATAATTGGCTTTTGTGGCTTTTCAGCCCACCAGATGGGCAAATAGTAAAAGTCTAAAGTGTTCCAGGATAAATACTTCAAATTATGATAGTTAGTATCACTGTGACTAAAACTCATAATTTTTTTGTGTGCCTGTAGAGTTTACAGAGGACACTGCAGAATATCCTTGGTATCTGCAGTGTGGAGGCAGTGAGTCATAAATGTTCTTCTACCTTAAGAGTCTTCAGGAGGGAGGATAATGGAAGTGTGGTGTTCCTGGCTTCTTTCCAGGGGCTTTCAGGCAAAGCAGAGTGGCACTAGTCACAGTGGCTTTTGTGTTGGAAAAGCTTTTACTGATTGCATGGGTCATATCAGCACCTTTTCTGGGATTGTAGACCACTAACTGGTGTTAGTGACGAGTGAGATTTGGTTGCTGCCAGTTTGCTTTTAATATGTGACTCAGTGGGCTCTGACCATTCCCAAGTTTTGAATTACTGCTCTTGCATTTGACATGGGTGTGCCAGCTTGGCCAGGCAGGAAATTACTAAGATTCCTTTTAGAAATGAAATGATGAATCCTGAGTTTATGCTGATATGGACCATGCTAAACCAAACAAAGATAGGAACTTTTAAAAAACATCCCACATTCCTCTAATTTTTGCCTCTTTTTTTCTCTTTTCTTTCCAAGCATAATAAAAAATTATTGTAAAAGTTTGGGGTTTTTTTCCCCTGGCATGATACTGTATCATTTTTTCCAAATGCTAGATAAGGGCTGTGTGGATATTTGCAGATCCACAAGCCACTACCCTTATTATATTGAAAAAACAGCTCAAAGAGAGCTACTTCAACCTTCTTACACTATTAAAATACCACTAAATAGATATAGGCCCGTAGGGACAATACTACAAAATGTAGGTGTTGTTTCTGTCCTGTTTTTAGTTGTAGAATGTCACTTTGGTTTTACATCTTAATATGTTCCCAGGCTTAGTAATCCACAGAGAGAAATGTAATTGCATGCAATTTTTGTTTCTCTTGGAGTAGTAGTTAATATCTTGGGGTCTGGGTTTGGGGATGGGTGTGGCTTTTTCTTTTAGGGGAGCTGTGAGTTAATTACTCAATTGCAGTGAACTGTATGAAGAGGATGAGTATGGACCTGATGACAAATTCCTCTGTTCTTCACTTTCTAAAGTGCTGCTTTGAGCTCCCCAGTTTCACTAAACCTATTCTACTGGAAGTGGCCATTGCACTTTATCATTTCCAAGCAGACAAAAGGAGTCTGGTCTCCCTGATGGTCAGTGACAGACACTTCACTTACCACTTCTCTTGTCAGGGTGTTCCAGCAGGTCCATATGATGGCTAAATAGAGGTGGTGCTGTACAATACACATAGCAGTTAGATCAAGCAGAATTGAACTTACAGTTGTAGACTACTTAGAAAATTCTCTTTATAGTTTTTTCATAGTAAAGAATAATAGATTTGTTTTCAAATTCGTGATTACTGTTTATCATCATGTATTTCATTCAGGACAGCATAAGGAATAGGAACTTTTTTTTTACAGTTCTTTTTGTCTTGCATTATTTTCAGCTTCAAAATTGTAGAGAGAGAGAGACATCCAGGTAACTGATCCTGTATTGGAGCTTCTTTTTGTGGCAGACTTTCACATGACATTAGTTGAGGTGACATTTTCCTTTTGACTTGTACATAAAAATCTTATCCCAATGTCGTGTAACAAAAAGTAGGAGTATTTTAGCTGATGATGTGAACCTAAAACATTCAATGTCAGCAGGTTGGTTTTTGCCCCTTTATTTTATGCAGTAAAATCATGATTAAAGCTTTTAAAGGCAACAGTAGTAACTTAGGCCTCTCTGGAATAGATAATATATTTATATTTGGAAGATTCTTCAAGAAAGTGGTACCTCAAGTCTTTGGCTCTATTTCACTTGATTAAATGTACCATTATTGGAATTTTTCATCATAATTTAGGTGATGAGTCATTTCTGATTAGACAAAGAGCAAAGAATAAATCTATAAAGAAACCCAAGATTTGAAATGAGAGTGACAGTCACAACAGAATAAAATAAGGAAATGTTGGAAACCTGGATATGAAATTCTGTAGCATCTCCATTTAGTATGCTTTTATTTGTCTAGTGAATGAAGTAATAAAGAAAACCCTTGAAAATCTGTCTCCAGTTAATGAAGGCTACTGTCAGTATAGTAATAGGATGAATGCTTTAGTGAATTCTTCTTAAACTTGTTCTTCTTATATAACCAACAGTAGTTCACTTAGTGCAGTACAATATATGATAGGCTTTTTTTGTGCTAGATTCTTTGACCTGTTAACTTTCAGTTACTTCCCTTGGGATAGTGAGGTGATGGTTGCCACACAAATATATAGAGGTGGTGGTAGTGGAAGAAGAAGGCAGCAGAAATGGAGTGACAGCCCTTTTGCTCAGGTGCATAGACCATACAAATGAGAAGCCTTTATGGTTTCTTTGATGTAAAAGTCACAGAAAAAAGCCTTATTACTTGTCCTTTATCCTGTTGTGAGGATTTAGAGAGCAGCTCATCAACATCAGTGCCATTGTCCTTTTTGTGCAGGGTACAGCTACAATCTACATTCCCTGTTATTGGCCTTGCCAGAAGTCACAAGCCATTCAAAAATCTGTGATTATTTTCTTTGAAAAGTGACTTACTGAAGTACCAGCTCCAGTTTGGTGAAGCCCTCAGAGCAACAGGAGATGAAAGAGGAGAAAGTAAGATATTTGTGATGGACAAATGTATGTAGTTTCCTAAAGAACTTGAGAAAACATGAAAATATTTTAATAAAATGAAACAATATTAGAGTTATACATATATATTGGGCACTTGCTTTTGCTTAATGTTTTAAAGTCAAGGGAGGTAGCTGAATATTTGCTATATACACACAGAAAAATGAAAACTGGGAATATTTTACTTGATGTTTCTCTCACTTGTACTTTCTTATGCATCTTCCCCGTTTAGATGACAGGCTGGGTTAATAATTTTGTCTGAATCAAATTTCAAAGAAAATGTGTAAATAGTTTGAAATGCATCCTTTTCTTACTATCTTCTGTGCTGTATAGTGCTGCAAGTGGGAATATTGCAGTCTTAATCTTACATTAAAGTTGCTGGATAGTCCTTTTATTGGATTTTTGTCTCCCTTCCAGCTGAAGACATTGTTACCTCATCTCAGAAGGACCAAAAAAACCAAACCAAACCAACAAAAAAAACCAAACACACACACACACACCAAACCAAAAAAATCCAAAAAAACCCCACAAAAATACCCCCAAAAAACCTCATCAAACATTTCATCTAGGAGTTTTTATTTATATTTGCTGCTCCTTTATGTTTTTGCTGCTTCCTCCTCAATGTAGAAAGGAGATGACTGTGTTAGAAGCAGCATCTCAAGAACATGGCCTATCCTGTCAGCACTTCAGCATTCAGTTTTGCTATGCTAAAACTAAAGGAGGCCTCAACACAATGTTGATCCTGTGGGTATTTCTGGCTTTGATCATAAATTGCCTTTCCTCAAGAGTTTACCATCCTTGGTAGTGCTGGATTCAAGTTTCTGTATATGTTGGAAAGCCATCTCTCCTAAAATGTTTATGACCACTGAAAACTTACCTCAGATTCTTTTCCCTACAGCAGTTCATGATCATGCAGATGCTCTTGCATAGTTGCTGTAGCTCTTTACCTTCTTGCTGTCATCTCTTTGTACTATGAAGTTCTCTTTGTTTAATGGATGTGATTAAAGAAGCTGATAGCATTAGCAGGTAAAATTAACATTGCTGTGATCTCTGTGACATCCTTAGCCTTTGATTTTTTTGGCATGTGGATTAATACAGTGTATGGCAAATATTATGGTATTGGCACTTGGCTGTCATGGGTTCCTGTGGGTAACCACTGCAGACTGAAATAGCTTGTTTAAGGAAAAAGCAACAGCATTAACTTTGCTAATTAATATAAAAGCTCTTTAGTTTTATATGACTTCTGTTTTGGATTCATTATGACAAGTTAGAAATCATCATTATAAATAATGAAACAGGATTTTTATTTCAACCTCTGCATGAGAATATGGTCTGGAAAAGCAGGCTTATCCTCTTTATAAATATGGGCTTGGGAGTTGGCTCCTGCTGTTCTCTGGAGGCAGAACTTGACTTAGCACCTTGTGCCACAAACAGCATTTTAAACGGGGCAGCATTTTATTGTGGAGTGTGAGAAGAAACAAGTTTTTTGCAGATCACATTGACAAACACAATCTGTTAGTGGTTTGCTTGTGTAAAGAACAACACTTAAAAAGCAGGCAAAAATAGTTCTAAAAAGACCTAAATAGGCCACAGCAGAGTCGAAGCCAGCTATAATTTACCAAACATTGACAAAATCTTTTCGCTTCAGCATTGCCATGTGAAGAACTCTGTTGTACATTCTGTTTTTACATCTCTGTGCTGCAGCAGGCAGACTTTATGTATAAACAGTCAATTAGCTCTATCATCTCTAATTTATGGAATATATTATGTCAGGGAAATACCCATCTGAAAATTGATACCATTATTCCAGAGAACATGCAGATGTGAGGGCTCTACATACAGTTAATATTCCATAAGTCTTCTCCCTGCTTCTTTGAAGTGAAACTGTAAATTTGTAGATGCCAATTTTGACGTAGAAGGTTCCTACAAAGGCCTTTCCACTCAAGGATAAATAATCTCAAAGATGCTTGGAGTTATTGATCAGTTTTATTTTTGGAATGTACTAGCTGCACAGATTTTTAATCTTTAATTGGTCATACTTAAGAGATTTTTTTTTCCATTGAGGCCTGTGATATATATTAACGTGACTACTGGATTATTAGTAATGGCTGCTGTAGCACAACACATATATCTGTATTGGCTTAGTTGCTGTGTGTGTAGCTTTTCAGTGCAAACTAGATAGGTAGTGGAGAGTAAATGGAACAACTGTACCATGCAGTATTCCAGAAAGCAAGGGATGAATGTGGGTTGCAATGCTCCTCCATTATTAGCTTTGAAACTTTAGGGGAAGATTGAGGCAGAGGTACCAGAAGAAAAGCAAGATATGTGCAATGCAGAGCCTCTGTGAACTTACTAGTGGGATTTTATTGCAGCAGTGGAAGCACAAATACCAGTGATTTTTGTCATTTTGAAACCAGGTTTGTGGGAGTACTGGATAAGCAGGAGGACATTCTTTTAATGGCATATTTTCAGCAGTTGCTGTACGATAATGGAAAATTATATGTTTCTGTTTGGTTTGTTTGTTTTGTTTTTTTTTTTTTCATTTCTCTATAGACACAAACTGAAAATTCTTCACATTTTTTCTAGAAAGGCACTGCCTTACATAGTCCCATTAATACTTTCAGATTGTAAAACTTCTGATGGCAAACTTGAGAACTGTTTCAATCATATTCTGTTAGATTTTTTTTTTTTTAAGACAGAATGCTGCAACCTGCCTGGCTCTGTGCTGGGAGTGCTTGGCACTTACACAGCCATGTCTCTGGATGTTGTACAAACTATCCTGTGTGTACAGTGCAGCTAACATTTCATCTCGGTGGTTTGAGGCAGTTGGTGCATGCTAATTTAATGATTTTTCTTTGGTGCTTTATCCACTACTTAAAAATTTTATACCTCTGAAATACTTTTCAGTGTATCTTTTCATTACAAACCCATCACAAAAGAGGCAACCATCCTCCTCGAGCAGGCTGCCCCAAATGCCAGGAATTACTAAGGAAGGTTGAAATACTGCAAAGTCATACTGACTTCATTGCATCTGCAGTTACAGTTTGTTTGTAGTTCCTCACTGTTCTAAGTGCAGAGGTTCAATTTATAGATATTTGCTTACTAAATTTAGATTGGACAAAATTAGAATTCAGTGTTACTGGTCTGTTCAGGAGGTGAATATTTTATACTCCCATTATAACTTACATGATACCATGCAGAAAACAGAGGTGCAGCATGGCCATCTGATGCAGGAGTACCATAAGGAAGCGAGGATGTGACAGTCCCTGCTGACATCTGATACTGGTACTTAATCCTCCAGTCCCTCTGGGATTGGAGACTCTGAGTGCAGCGAACTCTGAGTCTCTGCTTTCCTAGGTGGAAAACAATTGTGCTTTGGTTAAATTTGAGTTAAAAGTATGTAGGAATCATTTTGCTATTCTGATTTTTATTTCAGGTATGATAAAATGATAACGTAATTAACAGATTGATAGGAAATTATTTTATGGGCTATATATAGCAGAAGAACATCTGGGAATTTACACATGGAGAAGAAACAATCCCAACACTTCTGCCATATCTGGGACCGACAGTGTCATCCAGAACATGAGAGGGGAGAGTCCCTTCTGGGCAGTGTGGTTGTTTGAAGAAAGCACTTTCACTGAAATGCTCATTTTCTTATGTGATCTTCTGCATAGTTACCATACAAAGGAGAAGACAAACAATTGAAGACAAGTAAATAAACTAATATTTAATTTCAACTTTTGGCTTTAGAGAAATATCCCAAGATTTATGAAGTATTTTAGTGCTTTTCTGCTTTTTACTTCTTTTTTGTAAGAAGTGTGTATATAAAAATTGCATTATGAAAAATTAGCCATGATCCATGTTCCAACAGTCATAATTTCTGTGATTTATAATATATAATTATAACTAACTATCCACTGCTATTACCATTTTGTTGATTAATAGATGATAGTGTTTTCATTGCAACAGTCCAAAAAAAGCATACTTTGAATAACTGCAGTAACAGAAGGCAAAAGCAGTTTCAGATTTTTTTTTTCCCCAAATTTGTTCCTGCACAGTTCATCTTTCCATGAGCTGGAAAGGCAACAGATTTAGGTCTCCTGCATTGTAGTTTGTCACTCTTGGTCAATCAATGTCATGTTAGCTCATCTGCTCTAAAGATTACATTTTCTGAGTCAGTAAAAAACCCCATGGAGTTCATTGATTTATTTTGTGACTTTTTAGACCTCCCCATTCATGTGAACATCAGCTGCCTTCTAAAACAGGAAGCATAGAACAGTGGAACAGTCAAGACTTTGTTATGTCATTGGTGTTCACAAGCATCGGAGGACAAGATGTTTTTTTAGATGACCTGGGGTTTTCAGTTATTTTTAATTCAGACAGACCTTAAATCTAAATTCATCCCTGATTGACCTTACTTTTAACCGAATGTATTAGAGAAAGAAACCTTACATTTCCTGTACCAATTAAGCAAGGTCACTATTCATGGAAAGCCACCACTGGTACTTGTGATTCACCCTGTCCTGCTGACCAGCGTGGCGATGGTCAGGCCTGCAGAGGAGCCCTCTCAGCAGTCCTGGTTAACATCATCAGTTTTACTGCACTAGAGCAGCAATTCTGTCGACTGTTAGTTTTTGCATCCCTCTCTTGCTGTGCCCTGAGTGCAGCTGAGTCACTGCCTTTGGCCAGATGCTGGATTTGCCTCTTGGCTGTTCCTTTCCTTTGCGGCGTTTGCTGTGACGTTAATGCGCATCAGCCAGCAAAACGCTGAGTGTTGCTTTCAGCACTGAATCTCACTTTTGGCTGCTCATACTTGGTTAGCAGCTGACCAACTCTGAGCACTTGTGCTGGCTCAGGAAAAAAAGAAAGCAATTATTTTTATTTCCCCAGTACTATTAATTTGCTTTCTCTCTCATTAAAATAAACTTTGGTCTTTCACCCCTCAAGTTCTGTGGCATGTGTGAGAGCTTGCTGCAGGTTTTGCATTCAGTCTACCTCACTGATATACTCTGAGAAGCTCTCCAAAAGACACCCCTCCAATGATATTTACTTCTATAAATGTAAAATATGAAAATCTGACATTCACAGATAGAAGAACAATTAATTATTTTATGCATGATAACATTTTTTAAAATATTTAAATTTACCTCATATAATCAAAGGACTTGAAAAAACTGTTTCATTCATACCAGTGTAGGTAGAAGGAAAAATATGTAAGTACCTGGTAAATATGGTGCAATTTTAAAAGTTCTTATATTGAGTTAATGAACTACTAAATCAAAGTTTCAAAAATTTGGAGCTGAATATAAGATATTGTATGTGAGTAGTGTTTTAAATTAAGAATGTGTCCAAAATTTTGATATCAACAGCCATGTATGTTGATAACATTAGGCAATAGTTATTGGCTGACAGCATTAGCAAATTTGATGCAAACCTGAAACATGATTTGTCAAAAACAGAATTTGTTTTTTACTAGTGAAACTGAAGAATTATTCTGAGTCTCTTTAAAGTCATAGTGAAATTAGGCATTTTGGAATTTTCTCTTGAGATCAGTTTGGGAATTTTGCATTTGGACACACACAAAAAAGTATTAGTTCCTAGTAAATATTCTGGTAAAGCACAAGGTCAAAGTGTTGTAAAGAACTGGCAGGCACTTGTCATTTAGGGCTTTAATGGAACTGTTATGTTGGAGCATTAATGAGGACTTTGAGAGAATTCATTGCAACCTGCAAACTCTGTATCTTCTGTAGCTGACCCGACTCCATGCTAAAATTGTAATCCTTAAAATGCTTTTGTGAAGTACAGCTGACCCAGAGTCAGTGCTGATGTTGCTGGCATAACTTTAAGCCTCTCAATACAAAGTATTTTGCAAAGAAAATTACAGGTGTTTTGTGATAAAGTAATAGTGTACCACAGGTTTAGTTGTGTTAAAATAAGACATCTTTTGCTTGCTGTTATACCATTCATTTTTTGTTTAGATGAAGCTGAAGAAAAACTTCCTCGTATCTCAGCCCTGGAGAGAGAAAGACCAGTTATTGCAAAGTGACAGGGTACAGCCATTTAGCCTTTAAATCTTATTTTTAGATTCCCTTTGTTTATTCTTTTTTTTCTAATGATTAAAATCTGCAGTCATGGCCTCTCCCATGAGGAGCAGGTTTTTGCAAATGCAGAATATGTTAAAAATTTTTTCTGAAGAATTTTTTCTTGTGAGCTGTGTTTCTAGGCTGTGCTCTGTGACATTAAAAAGTGGGGCATCTATAGAGCTTGGGTTAGAAATGGATAGATAAATTCAAAGGATCATGATTATGTGCAATTTATGAGAAGACATGAAAAAAGAAAAGAGGAAAGGGGACCTGACACGGTCATGAAATATAAAGGAATAACTGGGTCGGTAGGGAAGTAATCTGTGCTTCATGATTGCAGCATGAGGAAGAAGAAGAATGTAAAATACTAGAGTGGGGACAGAGATGTTGATCTTTGGTGGAGATGGGTTTGCAAAACACAGAGTAATTGTGAGAATCTGGGATGATGCAAGATAAGAACAGTGGGGGAAAAGAATTTGTATAGAAAGTTAAAATGTTAATAATATAAAGTGGCATGTTAGGGATTTGTGTTTCTACTGCTCTGTTATCCCAACAGATCTTTTGGGCTGGTTATCACAGGTTATTTATATGGCATTTGGGAGATGGAAAAGTTCTTAAGCACCAAATATCTCACAAGCACCTGTTGAAGCTGGCAGGTGTGAACGTAATCATTAGCACAGAATAGTCCTCTTCTCTAGCCTCTGTAAAATTAGCCTGTTTCTCAGTTGCTGGACTGAGCTTTATACACCCTATTTCAGACTGTGTAGCTCCATCTGAGTGTCTCAGTCTTGTTCTTGGCTGCTGTTGTACCTGTTGTGGTTTGTTGTTTGTCTAGTGGAGGAAAACTAGCTTAGTGTCTTGCAAGTGATGCTAATCCAGCAGGTCATGCAATAATGATCATCACTTACTGAAGTGTTAAAAGGCAAGTTGTTTTTAGTCAGGTGAAACAGGGTTTTCAGCTGGGCATTACTAACCATGGTGCCTTCTATAAGCCACCAAAATGTATGTGTCCTGTCCCAAATTCTGGGGAAGTGTAAAGTAGAGTAATGCTCCAAGAGAATAATAGTGTTTGATGTTAGGAGGGAAGGATGGTTGGTTGCCAGTTGGCATGTTTGCTAATTTATGGATGTGTTACCGTTAATTGTGGCCAAAGATTTTTGTGCTTTTTGTCCAATATCCTGGTGAAGCACACCTTGTTTGCTTCCGTGTCCAATATGATTAATCATCATGTTGATGGCTAGATTGTATAAACAAGAACTGCTCTGGGAACAAGGGGAGTTACCACTGGGCTCAAGCAAGCTTTCAGCCCTCCTCTTAATTTACTAAACACAAGCCTTTCTGCACATCTGGCTATAAAATACTTGTCAATTCTTCAGTTATACCATGGTCATGTTATTCTTCTGTAAACTTCATCAAGTTTATTAAAAATCTTTTAGAAACCTGAGAAAACTGAAGTTAGGTGAATAAAGTGTTGTAAAAACTGTATTTGTGCTCTAGCAAATTTTGCATTTGTAGAGAGCTCTTCTGTGTAGCAGGCAAAAGTTTGACAAAGACTCTTGACTAAGACTTGAGTTTAGACATATTTAAAGGAGAAATAGTTTGCATGTTCTTAATAATGCAGAAAAATTAATTTTTTGCAAGAATTTTTTGGATTTGTGGTTGGTTTGCAGCACTGAAATCTTTTGCATTGGAGCTGGATGATTTGATATGTTGTATGGTTTATTGCAAACAGGAGCTAAGCTGGAAAATTCCTTTGGTTCTTTTCATGTTGTATGACTCCAGTATTCCATTCTGGTTTTATAATTTGTATATGTATAAAAATCAATACATATTAGTAGTAATTTTCTGTCTTTAATGTGTTTGGGAAATAAGTGACTGATGGAAAACATGCAGCTTTTCAATAATGAGAATATTCTAGAACTACTCAGATATTTCCTTCTGTGCCAGGTGCCTTAGGGCATTGCTGTCCTCATATTAGACCATGCTTTGTGCACAAGCGAAGGCAATTCAGTGTGGTGTAATTTCAGATGAAATTATTAGCAGTGTTAGAAGTAGAGAGTTTCTTCTATGACAAAGAAATGTTACTTTTGAGTATGCTGTGGTTTTGGTCAGTGAAGCTGAATGTTGATTCTTTAGTATTCCAAGGGTAGGAAGAATTAAGCATATCTAGCAATTCATGTGTGCAGGACATAGTATAAGGATAGGAAATATTATATGTTTCCCTCATGGAAGAGAGTCAAGGAATTTTTTTTATTGTTGTGGATTTTATTTTTTGTCACTGATTCCCTCTGTCAGGAAACTACTTTTGAGAAACTGCCTGTTTTTATTTTCAGTTTAATTTCAGTCAACATGTCTTAGACTTCGCAGGAACTTCAAAAGTGATTATTCCATCTCAGGCTCTTTTCAGCCATGTCTGTGATTCCTAATGTATTTGTCAAGTGCTCAAGACATTTTTTGGTTTTTTTTTTTTTGTCATGAACAATAATTGTCTGTTTTTCTTTTCTGACTTTCTAATGAAAAGATCTCTGAGTGAGGTGCAGAGAAATTTGTGTAGTAATGAGATAAAAAGAATTACTTCATGATGTGCTCCTGCTCGTCCATGGAAAGTTAGGTTTTAAACATGTGTGTCAGTAAGAAGAACAAATATTAGCAATAATCAGAATCTTTCTCTACACTTGAGCATTTAACATTGTTCCAGACAAAAGATCAGACTTAATAAATGCCTAATGACAGATGAGGATAAAATTGGAAAACCTTAAGTGGAAAGATAATTGGGCTGCACCAGAGGTAGAAATAAGAAAAAAGATTCCTTTTATTTTATTTCTCTTTTTCTGCGTTGCTTTGGTTTTCTTCTTGGTTGGTTGGTTTCAGTTGTGGAAAGAGAGAGGCTGCATTACAGCCTCACCTGAGCTCTTGCCATGGAATGGGCCATTAGGCTGCTCAGAATGAATTTCTTATTCCAAATCAGCAGTGATGACTGAGCTTTGAATATATTAAAAACGTCCCCAGACCTTGAAAATTCTGGTCTGAATCTTAAAATGTCTTCTCATACCTCTACACAAATTCCCATTGTAATCCTCAGTGTATTTTATCAGTATTAATTATCTTCACCATTATAAATCTCTGCTTTCTTTCTAACCTGCATATATTTATCTCCCTTTTTTCCCTGCTTAGATTTTGCTATACCTCTGAGAGGAATTCTAACAATAAATTCCTTCCCCCCATATAGTGGGCTATAGATTGTCATCCAGTGACACTTCAATCTTCTATTTGACAAACTGAATAGATTGACCTCTATAAATCTTTTATTAGTAGTGATGTTTTTCAATCTTGTGGTCATGCTTATGGTTCTCTCTTGAACCCATTTGTGAATGTCTTTGAAATGCTGACAGCAGAACTGGACACAGTGATTTAGTAGCAGTCACAGAGGCAATACAGCCTCCTTATTCCTTCTCAATATTTCCCAGATTACCTATAAGCTATTAACTGCATTATCCTGTGCAGCTGTGATCTCCTTATTATTTGTCAAGCTAATAACTCCTAGAAATAAAACTACATTCTAATTTTTGATCCTGGATATAACCTTCCATGTTCCACTCCAAAAACCTTGGTTGGTGAAGCTCTGACTATTCTGCTGGTTTTGGGTCCCCTCTCTCTGCTCTCCATGACCTGATCAAAATCCATCAATTCTAGCCTTTTATTCGTTCCCATAAAAACATTGTGTTCATATTGAGACAGCACTGATTTGTTTTTTTTACATCCTTCCTACAAACATTTAATGATAATGTTCAAAATCAGTAAAATAGGAAGCTCTTAATTTGCTGTGAATCAGAATTTTACTTGGTAGTTTTGAAACATATAGCAAAAATGTAATGTTTTTATGGTAGTGGAAATAAAATATGCAGAGAAACAAGAGATAATTTAATAAATGAAGGGCAGTAAGATGCAGCCAGACAACATGGATTTCAAGGCTCACAAGAAAATTTTAGCCTCCTGTGCTCTGAAAGATTACTACATTTTTTGTGAAAATATTTTATAGCTCTTTTATAAGGGAAATTAGTTTCTTTGTTTAGACTGCTGTTCAGTTGAGATTTTATTAAAAAGCTGCTAAAGTGTCTTGAGGGTTCTACTCTATTTTTCTTTTCTCCAAGTTGCTGAGTGGTAAAGAAAAAAAATAGTAAAATAAGGAAAAAAAGGGTTTCTGATTTTTACTTTTTAAGAGCTTGTTGAAAATTGTGAGGGTTTTTCCAATGGACAAAAAGCAGGATGCATGAAAATGTTTTTTAAATGTTTATATGTTTGATTAAAATTTTTGGCTTTTTTTTTTAATTGAAAATTGTCATTCTCTAAAAAATTCTGGAAGGAAATGACAAATTCTCCATCAATATTTTCAGTTTTAAAAAAGGGATATTATAGCATGTACTGCATTCTTTTTTTTTTTTTTTTTTTTGGAAAGTACATCCTAGATTTAGGTTAGTCTAGAAAGGATGATCACGTCCACCAGTTAGTTTTTCCTGTTAATGTTTAACTGGCATAGATTGCACATTTGTGTTTATATATTTCTGTGTACCACTGAGCCCTGTGCTCTCAGCAGTCTGTTCCAAATGCGTGTGACAGAGGCTGATAATGCTGACTCTGTGCTATGCAAAACATTTCCATGCCATACAGATCAATAGTACTCCATTACTGTAACAGCCTGAGGAACATGGAACAGCAAAGAATTCCTCATGAAAATCCTGGATCCCATCAGCTGCTGAGGCACTCCTCAGAGGCTGCAAATGGGTTGAGGGTTTGTTTTGAAATTGTCATTTAAACTGGAGGTTTGGACATACTGGGACTCCACTAATTGCCATGAATGCTTCAGGGCCCCTGGAAGGGCAGGAAACCCTGCTTAATTGTGTAGGCAAGCAGAAAATAGAAAAGACAGATGTTGTGCTGTCCTCTTCTTGTCTGAATCTGATTATCTGTTTTTTGACTTCATCCTTCTATTTGATGAAGTCTGACATAATTGTGTATTTTACAGATATACATGCCCATGCAAGTAGTTTTCTTAATATTGTTATAGTCTTTATATTATTGAGACATGCTTGGACTAGCCACTCAGGGAAAAAATTATAACTCAGAATTAAAGAAATTATACCAGGTGTTGGGGCACACAACATTCTGTTAAGGATGACATGAAATAATAGTTTCTCAATGTTTGCTGGTACAGCAGTTTCCTGTGGAATGTGCTCTGTATGATGTAGGATTACATACAGAAGTAGACCTTAAAAGCTAAAAAGCTACAAGATTTTCTCACCTGCACACTGCCCTCCTCAAAAAACAAAGAAACCAAAATACCCGAAAACCACAAAATCAAAGCCACCCCTTAACCTGAGCACCAAAACAAAGCCTAAGGACTTTTAAAAAAACATTGCATTTAATAAACTTGCTTGCTCTTTTGGGAAACACCATGTTAATTTATTTTAATTTCCTTGATAATTCTTCCAACAAATGCTTGTCATGGGAGGTTGTGAAATGAAGGGCAGTAAAACATGACATCTTTGAAAAACTTTTTTTATTCCATTACTTTTACTGCATTGCTGAATATCAATCAGTCAAGGAGAAGTGATATCCTAATTAAGAATAGTGATATTTTAAATTTTGCTCTTATTGACATAAACATTGTGTCTTAGCCAATTAACTGTTTAGTCTTGAAAGAGTTTGCAGGAAACTGCATGTGTAAAATAGGTCAGTGCTGTTCTTGCCTGTCGTCATATGAAATAAGACATAAAAAACCCTTGGGTTTTTTATCAGTTGAGTTGAGTGGTTGCATTGTTACTGTGTATGTCTAGTTACTTATTTAGCTAAATTAGCAAACAGAGTA
The DNA here is from genome assembly GCA_013400575.1 of Peucedramus taeniatus. Classification (NCBI taxonomy): domain Eukaryota; kingdom Metazoa; phylum Chordata; class Aves; order Passeriformes; family Fringillidae; genus Peucedramus; species Peucedramus taeniatus. The sequence continues at coordinate 227,005 of WBNO01029436.1, forward strand.
TCAGTGAGGTGAAGGAGATGAGTGCCCACGTCTAGCCACACAGCAAGCCTGTAAGCAAACACGAGACAGCAGAGCTCTGCTGAAGCCCAGCAGTGAGGTGACTGTAGAGAAAGGCTGAGCCTGTGCCTTGAGCACCCTGCAGCAGAGACACTGCTGATCCACACTGTGACCTCAGGAAGATATCAGCCCTGCTGCTGACTGTTTGCTCACCATAATTTGCCATTTCCATCCTCACATTTGGAAAAGACCTGTAAGATCATAGAGTGAAAACACAGCTTAGTAATGCCAAGTTCACCACTAAACCATGTCACCAAGTACTGCAGCAATATGTCTTTTAAATACCTTCAGGGATGGTGACCCTGCTGCTTCTCTGGACAGCCTCAATGTCCTTCTTTTAGTGAGGGACCCAGAACTGGACACAGGATTTGAGGTGTGGCCTTACTAGTGCTGAGTACAGGGGAACAATCACTGCCCTGGTCCTGCTGGCCACTCTACTCCTGATTCAGGCCAGGATGCCTTTGGCCTTCTTGGCCACCTGGGCACACACTGCCTTATGTTCAGCTGGCTGTTGACCAGCACCCCCAGGTGCTTTTCCACTGGGCTTTCCAGATGCTTATTTCCAAGCCTGTACCATTGCATGGGGTTAAAGGTCTTTAGACTTGATCTTAAAGATATTTTCCAACCTAAATGATTCTGTGATCATGGAAATTGCAAATTGTGCTAAGGGCAGCAGTTTGGTCTGTGACACAGCTCCTTTCCAGGGTAATGCTGCACACGACTCATTTCCTAGCTAGGGGCAGGATCTAGAGCCTCTTAAATAAGGGATAGAGGATGATTTATGGCAGTATTTAGGCACTGTATGCATTGCTGTATATAATATCAGATGGAGATTTTGCATATGCCAATGCTGTTATGAATGCCTGAGAATAGACATGTACATTTGTTATCCAAATCTTCGGTAGGCAGTTCATAAGAATACCTGAAAAGAGGAATGGTAATACAGTCGTATGAATTCTGATATCTTCTACCTTAAAAATCATTTAGTGCTATCTAGATTTCCCATTTTTGCTGTAGCACCTCATTTATTCCAACTTATAAATATTGGACCTCAAAATAAATCATGAGTGGCTCCCTTAGATCGAGTGTTGTTTTGCTGTCTTTTAATCAGTGATTTAAAAGTCATTGCTCAGAGATCTGCAAAAGAATTGATGAAAGCCTATTCTTAAGTTAATACTTTGCTAAAGTACTGTGGCTGATTCTCAAATAGTGTCTGTAAAGGGATTGGTTCTCTTTGTTAAAAAAGAAAAATAACAAACTGCTTATTTCGCACAAGTGGTCTATTAAATCATCACATCATTGCTACTGCACTGAGAAGTTTTATTTCCATTATATTTTTGTGTTTGCAACATTCATGTACTGTAACAAAGGCTGGTTATTATTTTCCTGCATGGAAGGTCAGCAGTGAAGAGGGAAAGAGGCAGTTGCATATTGCTCATTATATGAGAACAAAGGTTGGCCTTCGGTGAGTGCTCGAGTATTGAATGACTGTGTTACACAGCGCCACAGAAAACCTCTTCCTTCCCAAGTGAAAAGCAGCCCCTGATCAGTTTGAATGTTTTCCTTGAATGAATGCCAGTGACAGTTGCATACTTTTGTTTCATTTATGTCTAAAGATTCATCCCTGCGCTCTAAATTGTCTTCTCAAATTACTCCAATACCACAAGAGATATTAAACACTGAAGTATTCTGGGCACTCTTGCAGAAAAGACTCAATCAGAGTGAGAAGCAACATAACATTAATCACAGAAGTCTGTTCTTTGAGTCCAGACTTCATTTTGAGTTACTGATTGAAAACTTTAATTTATCTTTTATATGACATGCATTTATTCATAACTCTGGATTTGTACAACTTACGTATCTGTACTTTTTCATCATTTCTGCTAATAGCTTTTTCACAAACCATGGTGCAGTTGATGCAGGTGCCCAGGCTTGATGGAACATTTTTAGATTATGGGGATGGGATAGAGATTTCCTATTCAGTGTCAGTGGACTTGCCATACAGCGATGGCTTGTAAAGCATGATAGCCAAATATTCCTACCTTTAATTTGCTTATATTCAATTCCACATGCTGATTTTCTGCTCTGTATCACCCAATTATTTTGTGCAGTTTATACAGCTTGTGTTTCCAAGTCTTTGCCCAGTTTACTCCTTGGTGCACTGTCTCATGTCACTCAAAAAAAACCTTTTTTCTCCCCAATAAAAATAACCTTTCTCCATTTCATTACTCCCCCTCTCCCTTTTTTCTTTAAATTTTAGCAAGTAGCTGAAGATACTCGATTTTAAAGTGAAATTTCAAATTATGATAATCTGTGCAACATCAGATACAATGTAGTTTGTTCATTAAAGAAAATGAAGAGTAATGAATTTTCATATGGAGATTCGGTGTCTTCTTCAGTATTTTGACACTACTGAGCAGTTCAATATAGAAAATTCCAGGAAATACTTTTAAAATATGTAAATCAAACATTGTAACCCAAGACAAAAGGCCATGAGAAATCGCTAAGTAGATCTCAGTGCTTCCTTGTCTTTCAAGCTATTTAGTAATATTAATATAAAACTAATCACACTCCACAGCTCTGTAGTGGATTGGTCATTTATTTTAATGCATTTGAAATAATTTTGTTTCATATGATAGACAACAGGACTTCTGGGTAAGCAAAATATCTCTAGTGTAAAAATTAGTGGTTTCTGATACAAAAAATAAAGTGTCATTTTCCTTTGTTTATTTAGACAGAAAAAGACAGTAACCCTTTGAGGACAGAAAAAACCTGAAGAATGAAGGTTTTTTTAGATCTGTTTAGTACTTGATTTAAGACACCAAGGGAGGGGGGAGGGGGGAAGTCTCAAACCACACCACTAATGAAATGAGAATAAATGAGACAAAAATAACTGTATAGGAAAAAATATTCAAACCTTAGTTGTTTTAGAGAAAGGATGAAGAATGGGGAATCTGTAGCTTTCTGCCGCTCAGGCCCAGACAAGTTGTAACAATTGAGATCCAGCACAAAAGCATTGAGAAATCATACCTTGACTTCAATTCTAGGTTAAAAAATAAATATAGTAGGGATAAAATGCAAGAAAGTGGTGGAATAGCTCTTACAGTTACAGAAGATTTCTAAGAAAGTATAAATGATTCCTTAACTGTACAATAAAGAATCTTTAGTATATTAAATAATTACTTTTTGTCGTTCCTGTATGGTAATTTTGCATTCCTTTATGAACAGAATTAGGTATGGGTGTTTGTCTCATCTGGAGTATGTTAAAATCATGGCACAGGGTGTTTTTCCGTATGCATCAGAGTTAAAAGCATGTTTTGCTCATGAGACTTGCTCTCTCCATGACTTTGGGCATATTACTTTTCTCTATACATCACCTTACATAAAAAATAAGTAAATAACTTAAAAAACAATGTACTGCAGGACCAGTAGATAATTATCATGTTTTAAATTCAAAATAGTTGAGATGCCAACAAAAAGAAGTTGAGGACAAAACTCCCAGCTGGGACACTGAAACTTCTGAATGGCCAAAGTCTCTCTGCAGTGTCTGCTTTTTGCATTCTAGGCTGTCTGTCTCTCCTTGTGTGCTGGAAGCAATGAATGAATCCCCTGCCTTGGCAAAGCAACTTTCAAGCAGGCCAATGCTCTGTCACATTTGCTGGGCTGAATCCACTTATGGTCCTGAACTGACAGGTGGTTCTGGGCAGCTCATGGGTGATTTAATTAGTGTGTGCAAAATGCAGCCTACAAGTTGATATTACTTGGATATACAGCAATTAATAACCAGCAGCCAATGCTGTTACCCTTGCCTATGTCATTTTTTTTTCCAATTGATTTCTGATGAAATTGATTAAAGTACTTGCAGGTAGAAGATATATTTGCTGTGAAGTAAAGGGAAAATAAAATTTGCCTTATACTTGTCAGGAAACTGTATCAGAACAAATGCATAATTACCAGGAGGTCATCACCACTCACCCAAACCCCACCACCATAGTTTTTAAGTGTGCTTTTAGATTTTCTGTTACTCTCTAGAAACATGCTGCCTTGGTATATGACTTGCTTCTGTTCCCATTGAAATCAATAGCAAAAGTGCCAGTGACTGATGGAAAAAGCCTGTTAAAAATGTTTCAAAAGTATAATTTTCATTTTGGTAAATTCAATTTGTTGGCCAAAAATTAGATTTCTAATTGTTTGCGTCAATCATAGTTACAGAGAGCCTGGCGTCTCTTTATGTCAGTTCCACTAGCTTTATTCCTTCTAACATGCTCTAAAAAAAGATTTATTGCTCAAATTTTAAGCAAAAATTGGAAGACAGACTCTTAGCAATATAAAAAGAAGCCAAATTCAATGTTCAAGAACAATAAGAAAGACGTCTGTGCTAACTCTTGCTAATTTACATAATTTTTTTTCTGCTGCGCTTACAAGTCATGTTTCCTCAAATATTCCAGTTGTGGTTTTTGACTTTTAACCCTGAACTTCACTGTTTCTTAATCAGAAATTCCTATGTATAAGTAATAGTGGTTTAGTATTGAAGCTATTTTTACTGTGAAATAAGGCAAAGAAGAAATGTTTGCTTCTTTTAGTGGGGGGGGGGGTTGGTTTAGTATTTTTGGTGTTTTTTGTTTTGTTGTGGTCACAAGTCAGTGGGGTTTGAACAAGTTGCTGGTTAGGTTCAGCTCTTAGTGCTTGGAGAGTGCAACAGAACCATCGTGGAGCTTGGCTCAGGTGTAAGCCACTACTTTTGTTTAATACCTTTCCAAAGAAAAAGTCCATACTTGACAGAATCCCAGACTTGGCAGCTATTTACAGAACTGTTTTTCTTGTGTACTGCTTGTTAGCATTGTGGTTGCTTCTTACAACAGCATCTACTGCTTCTGAGAGCCTTCAGAACACACTTGAAGTGCCAGACCATTGTCCTTCTGTGCTATTACTAAATATAAATTTTTCCACTTGAGTCAACTGAGTGAAGATCAGATGTTTTAAAAAGGGTTTGATTTTTATTTGCCTGAAGGCTACTCTGCTAAAAAAAAATTCAGTGACCTCATAGCTGAAAGTGACTGCAAATTTCCTATTAAATAACTCAAGTGTTCTGCACAGCTATGTGAACTAGGAGTATAGTTTTGTTCTGATTTTTGTAATTTCTTTTTTGATTTAAATGAAAATTGCGTAGACCTTGAGATATCCCTGTTGGTACACCTCTTTGACTAAAATTTCCCTGATGCATTTCTAGGATATTAAAATGCTGTTAAACTAGACCAGCAGTCCCCTGGTATGCTATGATAAAAGGAAAAGCCTTTCTTTGGGTTCATCTTCATTAGGTTTTCTCTCTGAAGTTCTGAACAAATGTGCTGTGCAGCTCATTTCTTTCTTCCTGCAACTTCTAGTCTGGTTGTAGCTGGCTTTGGCAGCTCCAGCATAACCAATCTTCTTAGGCTTCTTCTAGCAGGAACTTGTCATCCTGAAAAGAACACAGAATTTGCCAGGATGTTCAGGGAATGTGGGAAGCTTTTGCTCTTGGAACAGCAGCCATGTCCTCCCACTCATGTCACTGGAATGCTGTATGGCCTCTGTGGGCAATATGTGGCTTTGTAATTCTATGGGAGACTCCTTGATGGAGATTGAAGCTCATTCATAAGATATTGATGATATTCATACTGCAAAAGTACTGGTGACTAATAAACTGAAGTCATTCTACTCTCCCTTAGTACAGCAAGCAGAAAAGGTTTTGAGTAATCACAGATCTTGGCTCCAGCAGGAGCATTTTTCTTAGGGTGCAGTATTCAGAAGCTGGTGGCACGATGTAAATAATTATTTAGCTGCCTCTGTGTGAGTATCTGGGCTCAGGATGATATTCTTCCATGGGTTTCTGTTGTGTCTGGAGAAGAGTCTAGAGTTTTGTATTCAATATGGCATCATTTCTTGAGTGTGCAGTCATGTCTGAGTGTTAATGTATGTTTGTCCTGATCTGATTTAACATGGTGCAGGACAGCACCTTTCTCCCCACCCATCTGCTGTTAGCTGTGCTGTGCTGACCCTTGGTGTGCTGTCAGCACAGTGAATGTGGAAGGGCACTATTTCAAAATGAGGAGGGCAGTGGAGAAGAGATGTCATCTGCCTGAAGTTAACATCTCATTCAGGGAACAATTTTATTCAAGGTTAATGGAAGATCAGACTCTGTATCAGTCAGCTGAAGCAAGATCACAGTGGTCTGTTAAATGTGGAGAAGTGTAGCTCCATTCCTGAGCTGTCATGATGTACTTTCAGCATTTTGATAGGGTTTGACAGGTAGTGTTTGACTATTTATTGACACAAATATCCTCTGTGCTGCTCTAAGTACCTGTTTTTCTGTTTGTGGGTGGAAGTTAAAAGTTTGGGTGGAGAGAAATGTTCTGCTATTTGTAAAGTGGTGATGTACCTAGCAGTGGCTGAGTAAACAGAAAAGGGAATGCTCCCTGCACTGGGGTGGGTGAGCCCTGGCCAGCAGCCAAATGAACCCCCAGCCACACACTCCCCCTGCCTCAGTGAAGCCTTAGATACTGCAGGTGAAGGCACCACCTTTGAGAGAGGCATCTGCTTTTTAAAATACTTGTAGAGATTTTAATCCAACTGCAGGATTTTTACGAGGTACTGATTATAATGGAGTGTTCAGTGGGACCTGTGCTATAGGAAAGGGAAGTCCTGAGGAGTTACTTGATAATGTCATGCAGGATATTATGCAGGATAATACCCCCTTATCAAGGGTTTGTAAACTTTGCCTGAGAATTGCTGTAAATTACTTAAACCTTTCCTTAGGGTTTTTAAAAATAATACTACTTTAATCTGCTGTAAGAATGCAGAGCAATGCATTTGTGTTTGTGCTGGGTAGTTGTTGGGAAAGGGAGTAAAAGACTGGGAGATGTGTTGGATTAAATAGTCAACAGATTTCTTTGCTGCAGAGCTACTTTGGAGGGAGGGTATGTTCATTCACTCTTTCTCTCACATTTTTCTTTATTAAGGTGGAATTCAGCTGAGACTGACTTCCTCTTTGGCTGTCCATAAACTGTGAAACAGAAGGATGCAGAAGACTATCCCCTGCCTATTTGTCCATGAGTGATAAGAGCACATTATTACAAGTTTGCTGCAAAGATGAGTTCAGAGGAGAAGAGTATATCTCCAGCTCATAAAACATCCACTCCATCACATAGAAGTGCCTCCTCCTCATCATCGTCTCAGAGAGACAGGAGGCAGGTAAGGAAATACTCTAGTTGTTGGTACCATCTGGTGGGATGATGGATTTATTCCTGTAAAATGGCTGTTCTTGTTAGCTCTGGATTTGCTTGCTTATAGCATTGGATGTAGCACTATAGCAAAAAATTGTTGATTTTTTGAATTTATTTTTTCCATTTCCTAAAGTGGCTTGAAAAAGATTTAGAAGCAACATGGGTGCTATGTACAGCACTGGAAGAGGAAGTGAATAATCTCTTAGATAAGTAGGAAACATGCTCTGAAGTCTTTTGGGAAGTGGTTTCTTTGGCAGCATGATCCTACAGTTGCTTAAAGTTGTTCTGTGTTGTCTGTGAATATGTCTTTTTGTAAATCCAGCAGCAGAGATACATTATCGTTTTAGAAAGTGGTGATTCAGTTTAAATATCATATTGTTCATCCTTTCTGTAAGTACCTAACGTTTTAAATATTCTTTGTTTCACTACAAATTAACACTGATTGTACTACCTCATTGAGTACTAATCCAGTTATGTTAGACTTCCATTTTTAAGAGGCTCCTCTTTAAGTGGATGTGATTCTCCAGGATCTCTTTGAGATGAAGACTGTATTATTCCCCTTAAGACAGCTTGAGCTTTCCTGTGGGTTTTTTTGAGGGCTGGGTGTACAGTGTGGCCACAATATCAGTGGGAGCATTTCAGAAAATATCAGAGCTGTCTACTAGATTTCAAATAAGTTCTTACACACATATTTTACAAATGCAAAGGTTGATACAGGAAAATTGGTTTAGAACAGAAACGCATTTTAAACCTGTGATCCATGAAAAAGAGGCAAATAATTAAAAAAATTCAAATATAAATCATTGGTTTAGGAATATTTTCCCAGCTACTTGTATGGCAGCTCTGATACTATTTTCTCAGCTGCTGCTGATGAAGTTTCTTCCCTTACCTCTTGAGAAAATTTTGAAACCCAAAAATTTTTAATGAAAACTGTAAAATTTACAGGTTTGATTGTAAATAGTCTCACCACAAAGTACTTTTAAAAAGTTAAATCAGAAGAAGAATTCTGATGTATGCTCAATAACAGGCAGGAAATGTGTGTGTATTTTTTTAATAATTTCCATTGCTTAAGTAAGTCCAAAAATATTTTCTCACAGGTGATAAATATTTTCCCTTTCACAGTGTACAGGACTTTGGATAGCTGTAGTTAGTTAATTAAGTCTTGGTTAGGATATAACCTTTTAATTTTTCATTAGTTCCATCTGGAGCAAGAATTTTGATATCATTTGTATAAAGCATCTGTGTATTTATCTCCCCCATTTAAGCCCGAAGAAGGTAAATGCAAGGCTCGCAGGAGCTGCTGGTCTCAGCTAAGAGCATCTTCTCTGAGTTTTGTTTGTAATTAGTTTGACACAACCATGCAACTAGAAATGAAAAAAAACAAACCTCTTGGGGATACATTTTACCATAAATCTAATGGCTACCATATCTGTTACCATAGCAACAGTACAGAGCAAGGTGTTCCTGTCATCATAATGAAATGGATGCTTAACTTTGAGTCCATATTTGATCACGGAAACGTGAAGCATGATTTTAAAATAATGCTATAAAGGTTGATGGTGTGATGCATCCAGAGGATCCCATAAAGTGTGACGATGCTTAATGAGTACTTAGGCATGTAAATGTGGCGTGGCTACTCCGAGGCATTTGGTTTTTTTGCCTTGGTTCTTGCAGTTAAAGCAGGAGAATGAATGGCTGAGCAATTTCTTCTGCAGGAAGAAATGGAGGTGCGGCATGCAACGTGGCATGGACCTCAGTGGTGCTGTACCCAGGGAAAGGAGCATGCACACTTCCTCTCTGCATGTAGACACAGTAAAACATCCATTTCATCCACTGAAACAACTGGGTTTTTTAATTTCTTTCCTTATTTATTTTTATATGTTTTGGTTTTCATTAGCTTTTGCCCAAACACAATGATAGCTAGGGGCTAGGGGATTTTGATTCAGGGACTATTGGATTTTACTTTGAAAAGGCCTTAAAACTCTGTCTTGCTGCCTCCTTGGACTCTTCAGAGTAACTAATGGAAAAGCACCCTTCCTAAATTGGCAATATAAATTAATATGGAAAGTGATGTGACTGAATGAAGTGCCAATGTAGCTTTTATTGTCATATGTGAGGATAACACTGGATATTTCTAGATGGTTAATGATTGAAACCTTCTCATCATATAATTCTTGTCAAAGTCATACCAGCAATTATGGAACAGTTTCCCAATAAATTATGGTGCAGGAGGCTGAATGAGCGTGAACATGACTATGATAAATCATTTTAGGGAGAGTGGAAAATGTCGTGCTGTATATAATACTGGCATTTTAATGTAGCTTTTTTATTTGTACAATATACATCACCTAAGAGATTTAGCAGTCAGCAAAAGCTTTGACTTTGCCAATTTGCAGGCTCCATGACTAATAGATAAATGAATAATAATAATGAAGCCAGCAATAACTAAAAAAACTGATTTCAGATTTTTGTCTTTCATTTTCATTAAAACTGTGTTTAATTTGGATGATTAGACAACAGAAGACCCAGAAAGAACCCCTTTTGTTTAACCTCAGAGTTGGACAGGGCGGCAAGGCAGTTGTGATACCCTTGATAAGGAATACTTCAGAAGGGAGAAGCAACAGTTTTTCCTACTGTGGAACTGTTGCAGAGCACGAAACCTGTCACTTCCAGTGTCAATAGGAGTCTTCATACAAAAGGTAACATAAAAAGTGAAATTCTGATAGCCTTTTTTGTAGGCCATACTGACAAGGTAGATTCTTGTGTTTCATCCCTTAGGAAACTCTGAAAACTGTAGCTATATACTGCTGCACAGCAAAATGGAGGAAAACTAACAAGTCTTAGAAGTACAGCTGAATATGATAAAATCATATGTGGTATATTCAGTTTTAGGGGCTTAAGTTCTTTATGAATATTCCGTATTTTATTCATTGACTAAGTATGCAGCTCATAAGGCAGACTGTAATACATTGTGCATTCTCTGCAGTGTGTGGGTTGTAATATTGTGCTGAGAAGAAAGAAGTAAATACATCAGAGGGTTAATAACATGCAGTTTGGCAAACTGGAACCTGACCTCGGGGTACTAAACTGAGGGAGTGATACAGAAGGAGAGCAATAATACTGAAACTGTGAACAAAGGGGAGATTTTGACATTTCTGACCATCACCTAAAGGCTAGCTGATACATTATATAAAAATGAATATAGCAGTGTTTTCTATTTTAAGTGTGAATTCTCTTCTAATATCTTAATTTTCTATTTGGTCTTTTATGAGACAGAGGTGATGAGCATTCTCTAGCTATTTTTGTGTTTTTCTTTATCAGTTTGCTTTTTCAACAAATCCTTGGTTCTTTTCCTACACAGCAATCTCAAAAGAAGAAAAGCTTTTAGTCCTATTACATTTAGCCTTGTGTTGTCACTTCTCTACCTGTAAATTCCACTTGTTCCTGTCTCTCTGTGACTTCAAAAGAAAGAAAGGCAAGGATGGACAGTTGTCTGCCAGACCTAGTACAGACCTGGGAACATGCAGCCATACTCTTAGCTTTGCTCTGTAGCAAAGCATAGGCTTTTAGAAGCCTTTTTACTTTGAGGTCGTTTGTGAGAATTATTTAAATAATAATTATGAATCTCTCTGAGAGTTTCAAACTAAAGAGGCTACTAAATGCCAAGTACTGTTGCAGTGATGTAATTCTCTTTTGGTCACTTTCCTAATTAACTCTCTTTGTATAAAACTATAGAAGCAGGATTAGAGCAGGAAGTGTTGAGTACTTTAAAAGCAACAACTCACTGGAGCAAGCAAATGTTCTGAGGGAGCCAAAGAATGAAATGGCAAAATTGTTAGCAAAAACATGCAATTAATCTTTAAATTGATTAGTTACAGCTACTCTACAACATTTTCTTTTCTTGTGCCCTTGACAGAGTGTGAAAACGTTCCTTAGGTTTGGAAGGTAGTGTGTCTTACTTCAGTGTCTGACAAAATGTCTGAAGCAATGTAACTTTTCAAGCTGTAGAATACTCATATCAGTGTTATGTTAGGTTCAGTGCCACAGCACTTTTTAAAAATGAAATCATAAATCTCAGACCAGTAAGATTGTTATCATTTAAATGATAAGATTGGTGAGTGAATGTCTACTCTAGACACAATCAGATGCTGGCTGAAGTTACCAAGTGAAGCTCTCTGGAGTACGGGATTGTCTGGGGATGGGATAGGAACCCCTGCAAGTGAGACTGGGAGGGAATAGGTACAGATTGATCCCAGGGGTGAGGCAGACCCCCAAGTACTGATGCTGATGGGTGCATTGAAAGTATGAGACATTCTGCAGTGCTGGGAGTCCTTGTGGGAAGGCTGCTGGCATAGACTGGCAGCAGCACGTGCCCGGGATCCCAGTACACCTGGGTGCATCAGGATGGCTGTGTGTGTGTGTGAAGCTAGCCTGCAGGCACACAGCAGATGTCCTTCATGTTGTGCTTGTGTTTCTGCCCAGAATTTACCTGAGAGATAGACAGCAAACAGAAGAAGTACATCTGTCCATGTGCACGGGATGGGCCTCTGTGGTCCCTGTTTGGAGGTACTGGGATCATGACTGCTCCTGCCCATGGTAATACTCTAGGGTGGAGAGACAAGATCCAGAGCCCAGGCCTGCAGGTTAATAGATGGAGATGCTGCTTCTTAATAAGAAAAACTTGGCCTTAAAGCTTTGAAGAAATAAAATGGTCTGGAGCAGTCGAGGAGAGGCAGTGATAGCATTCATACCAGGCTGTCCAGGGGCTGTGTGTGCACGTTCTCTGAGCTTCATAAACGTTGCTACCTCAGTTATCCTACCTCTAGGAGTGCTTTACAGGTTGCATGGAGAATGCTGAAGTTCAGATGTGGGCTATGAAGAGATTTATTTTTAAAAAATATGTCAATTTGATTAGAAATGGTGCCTGTAAATATCTTCTGTTACAAAACCAGGGAAATTGCTCTCATAAAAGCTTAATTACCCATGCAAATTATGACAGATAATTTATGGTGGTGTTTTCAGAACATGGTCACTTCTACATTCCTCTTGTCTCATTTTTTTCCCTCATGCATGCATATCCTACATAGGCATGTCTCAGTTTCCTTCAGAATACAAAAACTCACAGTGCAACACACACACACACACACACACACACACACACACACACACATGTGAATCTGGAAGGAAAAAGTGCAACCCTTCTGAAGTGTCATGTTGTAAGAAGCCTTGACCCTTTGTGGCAAGGAAGAATGGTGCTCTGACTCCATGTGATCAGAAGGCTATTTTGTTATTTTATGATACTATATTATATTAAAGAAAACTATACTAAACTGTACTAAAGAATAGAGAAAGGACACTTACAGAAGGCTAGGAAGACAATAATGAAACTCGTGACTCTTTCCAGAGTCTCCGACACAGCTTGTGTGACCATTGGTCAGTGATTGAACACAATTCACACCAGAGCCCAATCAAGGCTCATCAGTTCAGGTAAACAAATTCCTAACACATTCCACATGAGCAAAACACAGGAGAAGCAAATGAGATAAAGATTTTTTTTTTCCCATCTCTGGGGCCTCTCTGCCTTTTTCTTCTTCTCAGGATAAAATCCTGAGTGAAGGAATTATGTTCAGTGAAATGTGAGGACCACAGTGTCTTTTGGGATTTCTGGGAAACAAATGGGGGAGAAGAAAGAGAAGCATGATTGTATTTTCATTTCTTCAGTGGAGAGGAAAAGCACAAGGGTGAAGAGGGAGGGTGATAGCAGTTATGATACGGAGGCTTCTGTTTTCCAGACAGTCATGTGTGATTGGGATTATGCACATGCAAAATATACAAATGTGTTAGACAGATAACTGTGTGCCTTAGTAATGCTATTTGCTGTTTTGACATTCTCTGTTCCTGTGTTTGTTAAATACTTTATCCTGAAATTGAAAATGAAGTGATTACATAAAAACATTCTTCATGTAAAAAAAAAAAATCGGATTAAAATTTTTTCAAGTAGGTAGCTTACAGAAAGAAGTGAAAGAGAGTCACAGGAAGAAAGGTCTTTCTTNGCCTCTCTTTTTCCCATCTCCTATATTTTTATACTGTGTAAATTGAAGTTTAAAGGCTATTGAGAAAGGCTAAGTAGGTAACTTACAGAAAGAAGTGAGTCACAGGAAGAAAGGTCTTTCTTCTTCTGAACCTATGCACTTTTTAAAGTGAGGTCCAGCTTCTTTATTTATCATTTGTGTTAACATTGACTCCCTTCCATGTCTGTAAGGTTTTCATTCATAAAAAAGCCTAACACATGAAGGAATTATTTTCTTTTGTGTATGTAATTTTATTTTCCTCCCTTTTTTCTTCTGAACCCTGTCAGCATCATTAAAATGAACTGGTAGCCTGAGACTATTTAACAAAATATCAAGCCTTTTTAATTGTGATCATTCAATAATCATAAAAAAAGCTTTGTATCATTAGCTCAAATTTGAATTCTCTCTGTCAGACACTGTAAATTTATCTGTTTGTGCTATCTTAAGACAAGTGCAAAAGGAGAAGATTGTCATTAACACTCAGGCTGTAACTTGGCAGTTGTTCCAAACCATCGTTCTGGCAATAGAAAGGCTGCTGGTACAATGATAGATAGCTCTTTCCTGCTTTATCCAGTTGTGCTAATGATTCCCTCCAAGAAGCTCTTCATGAGAGCAAGAGCTTATTTGTCTTCAGAATTTGTCAAAAAGTGCCTTGAAAAGCAAAGGTTTCCTTGCTGCCAGAGCCCTAAAGCATTGATATGAAGTACAGTCCAAAGCTGGAGTTCTGGAAAGGGCTGACAGAGAGCTCCTGAGCTCACAAATCCTTGACATTTCTGTTACACAAGAAGGGTTTACTTTGCATATCCCAGGAAAGAAGTCAGCATATATACCTGGATATTATTCATATGCTACAGAGCTGCATCTTATATATACTTGTATTTCAGTAAAAAGGTCACCAAGAGAAAATGTTGCTCTTAAGTACATTTCTGTACAAGATGAACATGTGTTACAAGAAGAAAAAAAATATTAACTGTAGGTGCCATTCACAAAATATTGCTGAGTTCCTTTGTCAGTTAGTTGATGCTGAGATTGCTGAAAACAGCTATGGAGCAGTGCCAATAGAGGAGACTGAGGATAAGAATAGGACCATGACTGCTTTATTAAAATTAAAAAAATGTGCTAGAAGATAGGAAGGAGATATATATTTATGAGATATGGTTGTTTTGCTTTGCACTCATTCTTCTCTCACAATTATATTCAAGAATCTGTCTTTCTTCCACCATTAACAGGAGGAAAGCAAGAGCTGGCTGAGAAGCAGCCTAAGAGAAAAGCAAATTTCAAGGTTATTCCCTTTGCAAATAATATTGCAGATTAACTCAGCATGTATCACAGCTTGTTTAGAAGGTGGTAAAAATTGGCATGTATGCAGTCAAATCTGTGACTACCTTACTACTTCTGCTGTGTTTCAGATAACCAGAAAATAGTGTGGTTTTAATTGAGAGAAAGTGATTAAACATTGCACTTCATACTAAATGGAATTCAAGTAAGAATACAGTTTTGTTAGGTTGCAAAAAAAAATCCAGTGACTAGCAAATAATAAAAGATGCACTAGTTAGTACTTTAGATGGAAAAAAAGGACAAAAAACCCAGACAGAAAAGCTCTATTTTGAATTGCTGTTGTAGGACAGTGTATACCTTGGCCCCACGGTTATGGGTGTTGGAGACTACTAGAATGCTGTGAAGAAGCAAAATGATCCACCAGATCTTTTTCATTAATTAACTGTTAACCACTTATTGTGCACATTTCTGAACTACAGAGAGTCTGTGTCCAATTCAAGTGATGAAATCCTCACCAGTTTTTATTTTTCTTGGAAATTAATAAATTATAAATTATAGAGACGTCTTTGCATTAAATATAATTCATTCTGTTAAGTAAATAAGCAGTGAAGGGAGAGGCATGACTTGTCATTCACTGGATTTTCTGTCTCTACCTACTCAAAGTCAGTTTTCTTTCCTTGCCTTTCCTGTGAAAACAGTTGAATGCCTTGTTTTAATGGGAAGTCAGATTCAGTAAGAAAAGTTAAAGTCTTCAGCCTCTGGTCTGATGGAGAGAGCAACCCTACCAGTGGAATGGGGAGGAGAAGCAGAGGAAAGAAAAGGGAAAACCTGAGAGTTGAAGTAAGAACAGTTTAATAATTGAAATAAAATATAATAATGATTGTAAGGGAAAGAAAGAACAAGAAAGAGAGAAAGAAATAAACCCCAGGAAAGGCATATGATGCCCAGTACAATGGCTCACCACCTGCAGGCCCAGGCCCAGCCCATGCCCCAGCAGTGATTGCCCTCTCATGTCCAGCTCCCCCAGTTTATACACTCTCCTTGATGTTCTGTGGTGTGGAATATCCCTTGAACCAGTCCAGGTCACCTGTCCTGGCCATGCCCCTGCCAGCTCCTCATGCACCTCCTCATTGGCAGAGTATGGGAAATTGGAAAGTCCTTGATTTAGGGTAAGAGCTACTCAGCAACAGCCAAAACATCACTGTGCCTTCAATGTTGTTCTCATACTAAATCCAAAATGCAGCACTATACCAGCCACTCAGAAGAAAATGAGCTCTGTCCTAGCCAAAACCAGGATAACGAGCTGTAGGAGTCATTAAACTCCAAAGTGAGAAAAGAAGTTGGCAAGATACATGGAAGGATATTGTAAAATATGTTTTCCATTCTTGCCTTCCAGAGAAGATGAGAATATGATGCAACATCATAGTGCTATTTTATTTTCTCCATCAATTTCCTTCCCCCTCATTTGGGGAAAAAAGGAAACAAGTGCAGGGTGGAACAAGCATTTGTGTTCCCCATATGTTGGCTTGCTAGGGGTATTTTGAGGCATATGTGTGCACCTGAGTAATGTATGTGTGGATAATCATAAAGATGAAGGATTGGAGTTAGGATGAAGATTTTGCAATGGAATTACATAGTAATTTGAGTTAAACTTGTAATTACGTTGAATTAGTTTTCAAGAGCACACAGAATATACTAGTGCTGGTGTTTTCCTCCAAGAGAAACCAGCTATAGTGTGGTGATCCCAAAATATGAGGGAATCTGGAATGCAGCAGTGCCAATGCTGATTTTGCCCATCTGTATTTATGGGATGAGAGGAATAAGAGTACTGTGTTGATTGATGTGCCTAGTTTAATGGATTATTATTCATTTTTTGGGTTGATTATACATAAACCCTAGAAACAGTGTTGACCTGCCTCTTTATGTCTTCTTATCAGGTTTTTTTTTTTTTACTGCTTCTTTCCCAACTCTGTTTTTCATATTAAAATGCAAAAAACCCCTTGACAATAATGTCAAGATTTAAATAATTTCTATTTCTTTGATTTTAAGTAACTAAACTCTTGCACTGTAAAATTAGCTGCTTTTCAAAATGTCAAGCAATTGTGTGATTTTTAGCTGTAATTTTGCAGAAAAAATAACATGCATTAATGGGAAATGTTTTGCATCAAGTAATGTCTCTTAATATTATGCTAGAGACACGTCACAAATCTAAAGAAATGATCTTGTATCAGTGTAATTGTGGTCATGAGTAAAGAGAATTGAAAAGCAGACATATATAGACAACAAGCCAACACTCCTGGAAGAAAGGAATGTAAAGAAGGCAATTTTACTTAAAAGGTGTTAATTTTCTAATTTTCAAACAAATAGTTGAATAAGTCAGCATTCATTAAAGTGCTGCTGGCTAATAATGTATTTTTCAACTGAAGTGGAACTGTAATGACTGAAGGCAAATTAAAAAAAAAAGCACAAAACCTTCTTGACTTAAAATCATGTAACTGAAAATGTCACTGGAAATCTGGCAAGCTAAGGGCTGTTGGGCTACTCCTCTCTAAATATTGTACAAAATGAAATTGCAGTTACGTAACAACAAAATGCACCAGCTGCCACATATGAGACCATCAGAACATCTGTGTTGGGCATTGCTCCATCTCGGGATGGATGGATTCCTGCCTGCCAGACAAAGCTGGCAAGAAAGTTGGGAATCATCCTGATTATGCTAATCAAGAGACATTTTAATCTTCCTTGGAGGAACAGATTTAGGTTATTTTGTATATTGTTAAAATGTCATACTGTATACATAAGTAGCATTTCTCTTATTCGGTGAGAAAGCTTATCATTATCTTTAGGAACTTTGTAATTCTCAGCTCAAATTAGTTTATTAAATTATTTGATATGTAACACGGACACTTGTGCTACATATGTGCACATTTTTTGTCCTCTGACTAGTAAAATGCACTGGACTAAATAAGTAGGTTGAACTTCCTTTGATAAAGCAGAAGTTTTTAAAGCATAAATGACAAAGCTTTTTGCTGGTTGATGCTGGACATAATACTGCTAACATAATACTGCTGCTTTTCCACGTTCTTCACTGTAAAATTTAATTAAAAGTAACTGAAAATAAATGCTGATTATTGTTGCATGGTGGCAGGGATGCTTATTAATCTCCATTGAAAACAGAGACACTCCCCTTGTTTTCTGATTTCATTCACAGCAACTTGAAAGAGAACAATGAAGGTCTGTGTGTTGCTCTGCAGCAAGATTGGGTCTGTGTTATATATATGCATTTAAATTAATAGCTGTGTTTATTTTCATTTAGATTGGTCATGGTCCTTGATGTACTTTATAATTTATATAAACAATAATATTTACACTGCTATTTGTATGTGCTTTTATATTTCCTGATTGTTTCTGCTGCTGCTGGTACCTGGGTAATCTCTTCTTCAGTCAATGTAAAGAAGCTGAATTGTCAACAAAACTTAATTGGCATTTTCATTTGAGAAAAACATATGCTTCTCAGAGGGTAATTGCAATTGCAAGTTTGTCATTGTGCTCTATGTCCTGGAAATGAAGTAATTTTATTTTATGCCAAAGAGATACTAATGACATGTTGTGCTAGAATTCTTACCAAATAGTAGGATGAGATGTAGCAAAATTTCACCATAGAATGAAATGCAGATCCATGCTTGTGGATTGTGGTAGTTTTCTCTTTTATCAAAAATGATTTTTCTTTTATAAAGTAGGGGGTTTTGAAAAATGGAAAGACATGTTTCCATTTTCTGGAAAATGGAGAGACATGTTTAGATTTGTTTTAAGAATAGCAGTCTTTTCAGGACTAGTTGTGTATTTCATTTTTATTACAATGCTTTGAAAATATAAAATTTTATAGGATTGTCATATGTAAAAAGAGCTGCAGTGGTTTAAGATCACAATGTTCCATGAATGTTCACCAGCTAGGCCATCAGCTGAGGCACAGTAACTGATCTTGTTAATACCTGCAATCTATTTAAAAGCATTTGTGTAGTGTGTTACTTTTTCTCAGCTGAGAAGCCAATAACAAAATGCTAAGGTGTGATAATGAATATTTTAGAGGCAGTAATATCTTATGTGAAGTGAATGTAGGGCAGTGCTGACTGCAGAGTGTGCACTCAGTGTCTTGTGCATTAACAGAAAACATGATAGGGCTGGTTAGGAGCACTTTGAATGCCTGTAGAGGTAAGAACTGCATTATTTGTCTTTCCTGGCTTTTTTTTAGTTCACCATCATTTCTAGGTTAAATGAGGTAATTAATTAAAGACCCAGTAATAAAGAAAGAGAGGTATATTGCCTCTGAAGGCAAACCGTTTGTGCATTTAAGTCATGGATGGGTGGTACTTTGTATGTTTTGAGCCATGATTTTGTCTTTAATTATTTTTTTAGAGTGTTCATATTTTGGAGCGTAAGGCTTCTTCAGGAAGCACAGACCCTTCTTTAAGCAAACAGTTCCTTGAAAGTGATCATCTGTCTCTATCCAAGGTAAGCAAAAGCCTGGGATGGAGTCTGGGCAGTGAGTTTCCCTCTAGAGTTACAAGGTAGTTTGACTAACACTTCAGGGACAGTGTTTTGTATGGTTCTACCATTGAGTATATTGTGAGTCTGCCCTGGAGCTAATTATTGTTCTATAACTGAGGTGTAAGAAGAGCCAGTAATCTTTGGTAGATGTTATATTAAAATTAAGGATTGGTTTTGGGGTTTTTTTCACATGGATGGCCCCAGGAACAAACTTTACTTTCTCAGAAAATGGGGCTAGAAGCAACTTTGGTGATCCTTGTGGGACCCCTCCAACTCAGGATATTACATTGTTCTATGACTTTGAGAAGTTTTCCAGTTCAGTCCTCTTATTAAGGTAGAGCAAATCATATCCAAATCTAAAATTACTGCCAATAAATATTAGTTTAAAAAATATGTCCTAATAGCATCCCTTGGATGTAATTTGAAATTTAAAAGCTCTTGCTGAGACTTTCTTTCCTGAGGCAGAGAAAAAGATGCAACTGCAGGGGTGACATCACCCTTGTAAAAAGTTAAGCCTTGTGTGTGTCATTTTGAAGTCAACTTCTTTCTCAGTAAATTGCCCAGTTTTAGAATAAGTTATTCCAAACAAGTCTAATTCCGCATAAAGAAAGCTTCATTTTTAAATACTTCATATGCAAAAGTAAGATTGTTACTGAAAAGGTGAGGGTGCTGTGATGGAATATTTGGTAGAAAATAAAAATCTGAAACTAAAGATCTGTAAGTTCTGAAACAGGCCTGGTAAAACAATTTCAAAAGGAAATATTCTGTTCATCCAGGGAAAATGAAATGGTTTATTTGTTTTTATTTGGAAAATTAATATTTTGCAGTCAAAACTTGAGAAAGCAGTTGGTAGTGGCTCCCTTAATCCCCAGACAAGGGGCATGTGCAGAGCCAGGCACTGAACACTGTGACTTTGTTCCCCCAGTTGTGCTGCTTTGCACAGGGCTGTTTCTCATGGAATACCTATGGAATCACTGAAATTCTAAAATACTTCTGCTGTGCTTGAGAACTGGCCTTGGATGAGGACTCTTCAAGTGTATCACTTTCACTCTATTTTTTCCCCAATTTTGTCTCTCCTTCATAATGGCCCTTGTATTGGGCATATCTCAACACACCAAAACTGTGGGATGGGGCACAGTTAGGATTGTGAGGAGGGTTTTAAGAACAGCTTGTAGCACTGATGCAGCAGAAGTGTCCACACTGCACTGAATAATTGCTCGTTTTATCCCTCTGTATCTGCTCTTTTGTTTAAATGAATAGCTATCTGAGATTGTGTGGTTTCTAGTTGAGAATTAATCAATACTGATGTTATCTAGTAGATAAAAGACTTATGCCTGCAGCTGATCATCTAAAGGAGAAATCAATATGGTGAAGAATCAGTTGGCAGAGATGCAGGAGCTCTCTGCTGGCGTACGACTTGGAGTTTAATTTGTCCCCCTCAAGTGCCAAGTACTTCAGTGTAGGGAAAAAATAATACATATGTGCTTCCCTCTCTGGAATGGAAATAGAACATTGAAGCAAAACATGGGGAAGTAAAACAAAGCTGCATTTTGAGTAGGGGATTTACAGACAATAAGATAATTGGTTCATGGTTATTCAGGGAAAACTAAACTGAAAAAAGATTTCCATTAAAATTTACTGCAGTATTTATTATTTGAGATAGAGCTTTTTACCCTTCTCAAAATACCAAGACCTTATTCAAAATTGTAGTTTTGAAATTTGCTGTTACTTTTGCAACTATATTTTCATAATAGTAATGTTGATGTTATCAGGGCTGTGTAATTTATTTGGAGGTGTTGTGAAAGACTGACAGCGCTTGGCTCTGAACAGTTTTGTTGGAAATGTGGGGACAGTTTTTTTCCCCTTTAAATGTTTGATGCTATATAACCTCCTTCCTCTCGTTAACTTTTCATAACATTGCTAGGAGTTATGACAGATCAGCTGAGAAAATGCAAGTTTACAGCTTGGTAAGGTATAATTAGTAAAACATAGTCTGAGGAATCTGGCAGTAAGAGATTTTTAAATTGATGCAGATTTTTTTTAAATTACAGTAGGAGCAAGAGGATAGAAATACACTCTAAGAGAAAATATGACTCCATCTTTTTCTCTTTAAAAATATTGTTCTTTACCTGTTCACCGTTTTACATGGTAAATCTGGCTTGAGCTGCAAAACAAGTGGTATGTACCAGAAATATGCTTTTATTGGCTCCATGAAAGGCACACAACTGGTTGTATCTCAAATGATACTGTTCCTCTCTTTTTCTCTAGAGAGAAAATTAGTTAGCTTTCCTATACATCTCTCATAATACAGTGAAAATGAATTCAGGAAAAAAATCCTTTTGCAGATTTCTGAAGGCTCAATTAACAAGTGAAACTGTCATAAAATGCCTTTGAAGATTATCACTAACTACACTCAACATCAACAATAAAGCAACATCTTCTGCTAGTTTTTTTCTGATTTGGAGGAAAAACTGGGGCATCCAGAACCAATGTGGCTTGTACTTTAAAGATCAGAAAATTTAAATTTCTTTATGATTAAGAAATATCACAAAGAGCACCCTTACTATGCATCTTACCTTGTAAAGGTTAGACATCAGGAAATGTTTGTATTTAGTGGTTTTAAATGAGATACAACTAGACATTATATAGTAACCATGTAGTTTGGTACCCAAATACATTGATTTAAAAGCCTGGCTCCTCCTCTTTGTCTTTCATTGAAGAATTTGTGCCACTCCTAAGCGCAAGTTTTTGCCACGTGTGTGTAAAATTAATTAATCAGTGTGTCTTCGTGCTTTTTCATCAGGAACCTGACAGCTGGGAAATCATAGAGGGTCTGAAAATAGGCCAGACCAATGTTCAGAAGCCAGACAAACATGAAGGTTTCATGCTGAAGAAGAGGAAATGGCCGTTAAAAGGTTGGCACAAGGTAAATGTCTCATAAATCAGTCAAAAAATTATTACCTTATTTTATGAGTTGGGGTTTTTTTTGTCTAGACAAAATTAGGATGTCTAATAAATACCCACAATTTTGGTGTATGACTTGTTCTTCTACCTCTGTATGGAATTAGTTTGCAGACGCAGTTCATGGCTCTCAAATCACAGTCCCTGCTGCCTAAGGTTGTATTCAAAATCCAGAGGGAATTTGTGAATAATTATGCAGATGCCTTGTGTTTTAAGAGTTTAATCAGTACCACTTTTGTTCTTTTCAATATGTTACAACAAAGTGTAGCTGTGTACTCTAAGGTTGCATTGAGTTTACATGGAAGTTACACAGCAGAGGAGAGCTGAGGGACTTTTCCATGTATCCAAGGTGTTAGTAGAGGAAAGCATTCCCCTTCAGGTCTGCTGACAGCAGATTTGTTCAGCTATGTCCTTGAATTTTGTTTGTCTTCTTGATTGGAATCTTCATTGTGGCCATGCAGCGGGACTATGCATTTTTGCCATAAGATATCTCTATTTAGAAAAACCCCCAAACACCCCAAAACCCAGTCTCAAATCTCCTGATTCTGTTTAGTTATTTTGGACACATATCTCCATGCCTGATTCTGCCTTTTGTTAGCCTTACACCTGGTGTTCATAAACTCCATTTGGTACCACAGTAATTGCATTTCCTACACCCTTTTTTAGCAATAAGATGTGTGGCATTGATGCTCACTCATATGTTTGTACCTGAAGGTTACTTATAGGAGAATAATTTTCTGTGACAGAATGCATTTTACTACAAAAGATAGTGAAATCATTTGCTATACATGTTTTTTTTTTTTCTGGGAAAGCACTAACTCTGTGTTCTTTTCTTGCTTCTTTCACTGTGGGACTTAGGTCTGAGTCCAAATACAGTCCATACTGGTATAAATTGCATCTTTTTTCCTAATTTCTCTTATCTTTCAGGATGTTCTACTAATTTATACATATGCCTACCACCCTTTTTTTTCTGCATGCTTATCTATGTTAGATGTTTTGGCTTTGTTTTACTTAATTAGAGTTTGTAGTTTCAACAGCCAGATACTTAGGCACTACCTGAATTTAGTCTAGTTGGCTTAATGGATTTCAAACTGACATAGCTGAAACATGAAAAAGCACACCAATCCCCCACCCCTAACAAATTGATCTGACCCTCCAAAAATCAATTAATGAGGTTTATAAGAATTTATGGAATAAACCACTGCTCCCACTCTTTTAAAATACATTATGTTAATGTGTTGCTATTTGGTGAAGTGTCTGTTTTGGTAAGGAACTAATTTATAGGAGAGCAAGAGAAGTCCAACTTTCACAGTTCTGTAAAGGCAGTCACTACTGATGATCTAGATTAATTTAGTGTAGATAATTTTTAATGTCATTAAGAACTTCACATTTTAGCATCCCCCTCTACTCTGCCTTACATTTCATCTTGGGAGCAATGCTGAACTTAGGTTTTGAAACTTTGAGTTTGTTAATACGTTTATTTTTTTTGCAGTGCTGGCCTGGGTATCTTGGAGTTTCCATAATAATACTTAGTTCTGAGAGTCAATGAGAAACTTCAGAGACAGCATTTGCTGTGTTTGTGTTCTGCTGGCAAAGGCATATACAGCATCTACTGAATATTGCATGTCATATTCTGACAGTCCTGAATGTGCATTGGTAGCATACCAGGTATAATGTGTGCAACTTGGTGAAGTCATCATTCTCAGAAGTGCAGTGTGCTTTGGAATGAAATTATAATAAAAGGTGTTATTTTAGAGAGACAGAGCAATATGACATAAATATCATGTTCTTGTGAAGTTCGTTAGTGACCATACCTATGAAAAAAAAAACAAACCAAAATGTTCCTGTTGTTTTGACATCTTATTCAAGAAGTTATATCTCCAAATGTGCTGGTTTCAGCTGGGGTAGAGAAAAGCACTGTTTTCCTGTCCTAAGATACTGTTACCATCTGTTGTGTAACTGACAGAATTTCTAGAACCATCTTTGAGGGGGATTTTCTGCTGTCTAACTATGACCCTGCTCGTAGTGTTAATTTAGCAGGTTTACCTAAGGAAACCATTGTCCTTCCTTCCCATGTCATGACAGCTTTGAGAATCAAGCAGAGTATTTTGCTGTGTTCTGGGATTTTAACATAGATTAATGCTTTAGGTTACACTCTAAAAATAGGAGTTATTTTCTCTTACTTTGCATGTTTTTAAAGTTAGTGATGATAAACACAAGTTAGCAAATGTCATTTCAAGTCCAGTTTCCTGCTAGGCTTTATGCTGTGTGCCAAAGTCTGCATTAACTTGACTGCAAAGCATCTTGAGTGATCTGGTACACACAAGCTAGGGCAGCTTTAACTGAGGGAGAAATACAGTTGAAAAAAGAGAATCTAGGTGGTTTGTTTCTTTTTTTTTTCTTCTTTTTTTTGTTTGTTTCTTTTTTGTTTTGTTTGTTTAGAAAATAATTATTGTCAAAAAATGAGCAAGAAAATTATTTAATACTGTATTTATCCTCTCCTTCCAACCCCCAAACACTCCTTAATTATTACAGGGCAATCCTTTTCCAGATGAATTGTTGTACACCGTTTAAATTGCATCTGCTCATTAAGAAATAATGTTGTTGGATTTTTTCTTATAATTTCAGAGGTTTTTTGTCCTGGATAATGGAATGTTGAAATATTCAAAGTCACCAATTGATGTAAGTAGAGTTGAAGACTTTAAAACTTCTAATGAAGTTCAGCCTGCTCATACTCACCCTAGGCATATTTATGAAAGTTCACACATGAAAGTTGTTGGTGGATTTAAAGACATATTATGTAAGATTTTGGTTATGTCTTTTACCTTTTTTACTTCTATGGAAATATAAGTTAAATTTTTAAAGGTAGTTTCTTCAATAAAGCTGCTTGAGAAATTAACCTGACCATGTATTTTTCTTTTCTAATTTTTATGTCAGCCAGAGCTGATTATTCTGAGACATGTGGCTAGGACAAAGAATTGATACCAATTATTTATATCTAATACCAATAACTACCAAGTTGTAGCAGTAGGGTGTCAAGTACTCTGTAATTTTCTCTGCTTTTCACTTACCTGTACCTCTGCACTGGTGTGAACCACTCAACACACCCAAACTTTGGAGTTGGCTTTGTACCAGCACTTCTTATGAGATACTTTTCTCTGACTGTAAATATAAGTGGTTACTCTGAGTGCAGCTTTATTTTTTAATATGGCTTTCTGCTAAAATGTTATAAAATGGGAAACCATTTCAGTACTAGATATTTTACTGTTAAATATATAGAAAAAGTGCATGATACTTCTAAATTTTTACCCCTGATTTTTTTTATTTTAGATACAGAAAGGAAAGGTCCATGGGAGCATTGATGTTGGTTTATCAGTCATGTCTATAAAAAAAAAGGCTCGTCGAATAGATCTTGACACAGAAGAACATATCTATCACCTAAAGGTAAAAAGCAAAATTGCATACTGTTTTTTCATCCTCAGTAGAACAAATAAAATTGTAAGGGATTGTGCAGATAAGTAGTATCTTGGATGCTTTCTTGATAGTAAATTTTCCTCCAGGTGAAATCCCAGGATTCATTTGATGCATGGGTTTCAAAGTTGCGGCACCACCGGCTGTACCGTCAGAATGAGATTGTGAGATCTCCCAGGGATGCCAGCTTCCACATATTCCCTTCAGCATCTACTACAGAGTCTTCACCAGCTGCCAATGTGTCGGATGGAAAGGTGTGCAGTGTTCTTTGGTTGAAAACTCATGGCTTGCTTGTGGGCAGTTTCAGTGGGCTTTTCTTCTTCTGCCAGTAGGACAGGAGCTTCCACTGTGGGAACTGACAGCCAGTGAAAAGCTGTGAAGGTGTGCAGCTGAAATCAGCTGAAATACTGTCTAATTTAGCCTTACTTCATTAGAATGAGCTGCTGTAGGGATCTTGCCAAGTATTCACCACCCATACAGGTTGCACTGGCCTTTGTCATCAGGTACAATTGTGTCTCTCTGCTGATTATGTTCTTCCTCTTAAACAACAGCTTTCCTAACTGGTACCTAGCACAATCCTCTTGTGAGGTTCTTGGTTTGATGCTCCAATCAAAAATCTGTGTCTTTGGGAGCTATGGAGACAAATCAGACATTTCACTGAAAACGCAGTGCATAATTTGGTTTCTATTCTGTAGTAGTATAGTAATTACATTGACAAGGCAACACAGACATAGTAAATGTAAGCATTTTATTATGCTTTAGGTGCAACAAAATAACTTCCCCTGGCAGCCTCCTATACCTTGCAGTAACAGCCTTCCTGTCACCTGCACTACTGGTCAGAGTAAAGTAGCAGCCTGGTTGCAGGACTCTGAAGAGATGGACAGATGTGCAGAAGGTTAGACTTTATCTTTTCATGCCCTGTTCTTTCAGCAAAACCTCTTGTTGATATAAGAAAGAGTCCTGTAAGTAAAGTGGTTAAGTTACATCTTTACATGAACGTGCATTAGCTCTTGAGGCAATTAGAAACTTTTGCCTGGTGGTGGGAACTTTGCTCTCTATATGTTTTGGGGCGTTGCTTTTAAAATTTATCATAATAATCTGTGTTATTTTGGTGGATGTCATTGTTCAAATATGATCACTTCTTGAGGTCCAAAGTTGTTGCTGACTCCTGTAGAAATAACAAGTGTCCAACAAAATAAAACTTTTACTTGGATGCCTTACTGCAAGGGGTTTGGATACATAACTTTAATAATGCAATTAAGTGCAAACAGTGGACACCATGGCAATAAAAGGTCTGAGTTGAAGCACCTAATGTATTTTTATTTTATATCTCTTAGATCTTGCTCATTGTCAGTCTAACCTTGTGGAACTCAGTAAACTTCTTCAAAATTTAGAAATACTACAGAGGACTCAGTCAGCACCAAATTTCACAGACATGCAGGTAAATATGCTTGAACATAAATCATTACACTGAAATATTTGTTCTTTCTGTTAAAGAAAATAGAGAGGTGTTGTCTGTTAACTCAGAATGTTTTTCTGAAATAATAGTGAATCTTGGTTGAAATGCTTAAGTTATATGTCTATTTTAATCTTGTGTAATACTGTTTCTGTTTCATGTGTAAGCAAGTAATAAAGATGTATTCAGTATTGGAGTTAAATAGGAGAAATCAAATTATTAAGTAATTTGCAAAACAAAACTGAGGACTGTTACAATAGAACACATGTATAAATTGAAGTTATTTATATTTAAGGAGTTTTTGTTGTGTTAAGATAACATTTTAAGTTTTTTAAGGATTGGAGACCCAAAGACCCTCAAAGATGAAGTTGCATGCTCTAGAAAAGGGGGCATAGTACAAAGGTCCCAAGTTTTGGACTGTTTTCCAGTTCAGGGTGAGTTTTCCTCTTACCAGAAAGCAACAGCAGATCCTAAATCATAAATACTTTTTTCCATTTTCACTGAATCTTCTTGTCTGTACCAATGTCTGAGTAGTACCACAACAGAAATCCATGAGGATTTCAAGATCATGTCCTAAATATGCCGCACCCATGAACAGAAAGGTGCCAGTAGTTCTGCTGCAGGAGCTAACTGTTTATAAAAGTGTATGGATAGCTACAGCTGATCACTGCTCCAATTTTGGGCCCCAGCAGCAGCATTCTTCTCCTTACTTTCTAATTTGTACCTGTCTAATGCTACAATTCTTTACTAACTTGCTGTATTGTCTGTGTTGCTTGTGTCAACTTAATAGCACTTTGTTGCTTTTAACTATTTGTGTAATGTAGGCTAACTGTGTAGATATTTCAAAGAAAGACAAGCGGGTCACGAGACGATGGAGAACAAAAAGTGTCAGCAAAGATGCAAAAATTCAACTTCAGGTACTGAATGCACTGTTTTACTTTTCACTGTACTTTAAGATTTAATTCTAAGCATGAAATGATATATTAGCTGAAAGTAGGAAGTCAGTGTGCTGTCTTTCATGTTTCTGATGAAGTAAATTAAGTCTCAGTTTGTTGTTCAAAACCTAGGGAAGATAGTGAGAAAAGTACTGATTTTATTTTCATTCATATGAAAACATTGCCATCTAGGGAAAGGAGGGGGATCTGAATATTTGTCAATTAAGGTATTCAAAACTCAATGTATACACCATATGGGGATACTGCTATTCCATATGAAAGTTGCAAAGAGGGGCAGTTGAATAAGTGACATCAAGTTAAAAGCAGAATGAAATACTAAACACACCAGTAGTCTTTATCAAGACCTATACTTGGAATATTACCAATTATAAGTACTTTCACAAGCCTTCTGTTAGGAAAAGGCTAATAGGGGAACAAATAAAATAACCAAAAATAAATTATGCGAAGGAAGAATTTACTCCATCCTTCCCTAGAACTGAAAGCACAGAAATAAGTATAATGTACATGTATTGCTGCCTTGTGTTTTGTTGGAAGCACTTGTTTATTCTGAGGTTTGATCCAAAAGCTGATCTTTTTTATAATTAAGCAACTGATAATGAAGATTATTCAGCTGGCTTCGGGAGCTAACAATCACCACAGTGATGTCTGCTACTGAGTGAATAAATGTCAGCAACTTTTAATCCATTCAAATATCTTGAAATTAGTACAAACTTTGAAAGCTTTTAGTATGTCCCCAATAGGCACATTAAGGAGTTTTCATTTAAGATCAGTAACCTTAAGGAAGGAAGAAGTGATAGCTGCATCAGCTTTCTCATTGCAGCTCTTGTAGTTTATTTTTCTTTTTACCTATTATACTTTGATAATCACAATAGGTAGAACAATGAGGCATCTGTTGGGATTTAAAAGGTTTATTAACAAAGGAATTTTTGTGATTGATGTCATGTCATGCAATTGAAGGATCAGAGTTTTTCCCTGGTGCTGAATAACACAGGGAAATTAAAATATCAGTAAAATGCATGCAAGTACTTTGCGCCTATGAAGAGTCAGTCACCACTGCATGTTCTTTTATGCTGCAGTAACCTCAGAGAAGTCCTATCCACAGAAAGGATGAAAGCAGTCAATGTATTATGATTTATGGTTGGTCATAGTGAATAATGAGCTGTTCCTGTGTTACCTACACTTTGCCAAAGTAACACTGGCCTGGGCTTCCATCAGACTGCTGTTTGTGGTTTGGCAGGAGTGTGCCTCAGCTCCTGAAAATTTCAAATAGGGTTGCAGGTTCCCCTGAGAGAGTTTATGTGCATGGCACTGCTCTACATGGGTCTGTCACTTCTGGATTGATAATGAACTCTGCTGAACTTGGGTCAGCATTAATTCCTGCCAAGCTTCATGCTGCAAATATAAAGCTTATTTTGTTTTAGCAAAGTATTAAGTTACTGTTGACTGATCTATGAATTAATTTGCAGTCAAACAGAAACAATAGAATTGTTCTAAATTGTATGGAAGACAAAGAATTCTTGATGGCTAGGCAAGTCTATCAAACTAGGCATTATCTTGCCTGCTTTGCTAGACTCAGTTTATTCTTCCAAGGGCTGTCCTGTCTCCTGAGTGCTAGACTGTGGTCTGTAGGAAGATGGCCTCACTGACTCATTGTGTTATTCCTAATTTGCTTAGGTTGCCACTAAAATGTGGATGTCCTCTGATGCCTACAAGCCCTTTAAGCTAATTTCCATTTTGTTCTTTTGTTAGACATTCCTTCTACTTCAGTGATCTTCCTTATTGCTCATTTTTTCAAGACTGCTTCAAGTCTCTCTGAACTGTTTATCAGGATATCCCCTACTGACAATCATTTTGTCTGATTTGTGATCATTGATTTCATGGTGCTTACACATAATTTGCTATTGAATGGTTGACATCTGGTACTAGTAA
This sequence comes from Peucedramus taeniatus, assembly GCA_013400575.1. Classification (NCBI taxonomy): domain Eukaryota; kingdom Metazoa; phylum Chordata; class Aves; order Passeriformes; family Fringillidae; genus Peucedramus; species Peucedramus taeniatus. Next base: position 256,991 of record WBNO01029436.1, read on the forward strand.
GATTTCTGTTGTGCTATTATTTTTCTCATACCTCCATACATCCCGTTAGTTTTAGGGAATAATGCTAATATTAACAAACTAACTTTAAGCTAGTTTCACTGTCAATTCTGTTTGGAATACCTGCACCTATTTTTTTCTCAGAATGAGCAGTTTTTAACTACATCAAAGATGTTCTGATAATACAAAGTTGAGAGCATCCTTCTGGGGAGTATAAAATTAGGGAGCTTTATATAAAGGTGTGTGCTTTGTGAGTGATGGGGACCAAGGGTGTGATTTCTGCTGGTCAGTAACCTCTGCATGTGAGGCAAGGAGGGAATTCTCCCATCCAGGTTTTGTATTTTACTTGTTACCATTCTTTTGGTAATGAGATTTTTTGGACTCCTGCTAACACATTCTTGCTAGGTGCATAATGTGTTTCAAACATAGGTTTTCTTGTAAGTAAAGCTGCTTGATGTGTTTCATAGACATTAATATTTACCACTTAAATATGCCAGTTTTTTGTGCAGTTGACTTTGCTCACACAGCTAATCCCTGTAACTCAAGTGGGGTTACTCCCTGAAGTAAAACTGAGCATAGCATGTGTCTATACATTTGCAGGTTTGGGTGTTTACTATTGCTAAGTTGTTTAGAATTAACAGCTGAATTTACAGGCCTTTACTCAGAAGTAATACATTATTGCTTCTCTTAAGAAAGATTACTTTTATGAAAAAGGTTAATTTTGTTTTACAAATTATACTTTTGTACAAGAACTTGAGTAGTGGTTTTTGTTTTGTTGTTTTGTTTTTGTTGGTTTTTTGTGTGTTTTTTTGTTGGTTTTTAAAAAATTATTATATATTTCCCTTTGGGTAAAAGGTTAAGTTATTATTCTCCTGACAGCTTGAAAGGAAGGAAAAAAATACTGCAAAACAATAAAGAACCATGGTTAGAAGAAAGAAACAAGAAAGATATTTTGGTTTCCTACAAAAGCTCAAAATTCTGAAGTTCCAAGACTTCACAGGGGGAATAGTTTAATAGAGAGATGTGTATTATGGAATAATCTGAAAAATCATCTTGCTTTACTGAGACTTTCAGCTCAGAACTGAAACCAGACCCAGACTAGTTATTACTTTTTCCCTTTAGTAAGTATTTCTTTTTATGGTAACTCAGATTATGACCTCACTTTCTGTTGTGTTGAGGAGAGTGTGTGGTTCTGCAAAGCTGACTATTCCCATTTTAATAATGCATACCTGCATTCATAATTTTATATACATATACATTTTTATATATCTCTCTTGGTACATAGGTTTTTCCCTACTATTTAAATAAGAATATTCTTCCATACTCTTATTCACAGGACATATTTCTGTGGAGCACAAAGACCTTTACATTGTGCATATGATCTGTTCTCTGCTTTAACAGAGTTTGTTATCAGTAATTCAGAGGTTATAAACATGTAATTTTAATGTGAGAATTGTATAAAATATTGCACCACAAGTCTTTTACTGTGATCATTAGACAAGCCTTCCAGCTGTCAGTGGCATTGCCACTAATATCAGCCAGAGGGTGAAGTGTTTGGCCATTCTCCACTGTAGCAATCCTACTGGGAATATTACAGAAGCAAGACAGTTCAGCTAATAAGTGAAATACAATATCCTGTTCTTCAGCATGGTGTCCATGTATCCAGTCTACTCATTATTATTTGTATGATGATCAGGCTTCTTGAAGAAAAAGTAAAAATATATATAGATCTAAAAATGCTGTAGTGGCTATAGGTGAAGATACAGGGAAATAAAAATGTAAAGAAATTGAGAATTGTTTTCTAAAAGCAGAAAGATGTGTTTCCTAGTCTTCCAAAGTCTTAAAATGGCTTGAAAGTAAAATGGCATTTTGAATAAAGATTAAATATAATGACTTTATGACGGATCCAGAGCTTCTCTGCATTAGACAGTAAATTGCTTGACTTTAATGTACCATGAAAAATTTTCTTACAAGTGAAATAAATGTAAAATTAAGCAGGATGAGGCCACAAGTAAGACATGCAGAAAAGGAAGCAGTTGTTGAAATACTTCCTTTTTATTTGTGCTCTTTTATCGGAGTTTTTGCCTTAGTTTGGAAGCCAAGCCTTCAATAACATATGGGAAAAGCAGGTGGAACTCAAAAAAGTGATGTGTGGAGAAAATGATTCAATAGGCTCAGGGATGGATGTGGAAATGCCAGAGCTATGTACAGGAATGTTTGCTTAAGAAAACTCACTAGATAACGTACACACTGAAAGGTTTTACCATTGAGACCCAAGCATCTTCAGTGACCACAGCTTATGCACTTGCACTATTGCAAAGTGATCTCTTTCAGAATTCATCTTCTAAATGGTCAAGTGACCTCAGAAGGAGTTTGATTTTTGTTTTATTTTTTGGCATGCTGTAGCATCCTTTCTGTTCTCTTATTCCACTATTGCCTTATAACTCTGAATGGCAATGCTAGTAGATTTTTCTTTGTAGCCTTAGTGAGTGCACTGCAGTCCAACTCATCTGGAGATAATTTTAGTGAAGTATCCAGCTTTTTATGTCTCTGGCATGCACAGCTGAAAACACATGATATGTCCTCAACATGTGTAGGCCATAAGAGTTAACAAAATGGAAACACACTTAAAGATTCTCCCTCTCCCTTTTCTGATCACCTTTCATCTTCCTGTGTCCCATCACCCCTTCCCTTCTCTTTTTCTACTTCCTTCTTTTCTTGCATTCACTGTCAGGAAGGGCCGGCACCGAAGGGCCAGTTCAGCTCAACCCGACGCCGGCAGAGACTGGCAGCTGCAGTGGCTACAACAGTGAGTGGATTTCAAAATCAAGGGATAGCTCTAAGGATGGGAAGCTGTGTAACTTGATTGTGTAATAAGCTCATGAAAATGTTTCTTGCACTTTTTGGAGCACTTTCAGCTGAGTTTCTTAGAAGTGGTCAGGCCCAGCACAAATGTGTTCCATAAATGTGGGTCTGAGCTTGTTTACATGGTACATGTCTCTCCTCCTTTATGTAAGTGCAAGTGACAGACTCAGGCCCTGCACGCAATAAGTCTTTAACATACTATACAAAATGGAAAAAAAAAAGATCAAATTCTGTTAAAAGATCTTATAGCAAGACAATAGAATTAAGGAGATTTGTTACAAATAACCAGGGGATTAAAAATTTTTCTGATATTTTTATAAGTAGTATAAGGTTAGCCTTTTCGTTTGAGGCACTTTCTGTTTACTTTCCATAATCCCAAAAAGTCATATTACTACCTCAGTGTCTGTATGTAGTTTTGCTAATTCTCTAAGTATTTGTCAGAAAATAGGGAGCTATGAAATCAGCACTGGGGCTGGGAATTAGTTGTGGGAAGTCTTGTTTGTGAAATTGAATTGCAATCAAGAAGATATCTTCAGCTGCTGCTTTATCAAGAAAGTACTCATTAGGAAGGCCCAATATAGACATTTGTACTAATGCAGCAACAGATAAGCACAACTGCTAGATAGGGAAGACTCTTCAGCCAAAGACTGAAGTGAGCTTTAAATGCAAACTCCTTATCTAGCCCAAACAGTGAATGTCTTCACCAGGCTGAGGTATTCCAGGATCTGTTGTTCCAAGCTGAAGCTAAAATCCCCTAGATCTGACACAGTTTCTTCTTAAGCCTAGCTATCTTGAGCTTCTGCTACCTGAACCACAAACTCAGTTATTGCTATGCTCTTTTAAAACATATGAGACATATCAGTGTTTCTCCAGCTTCAAAATTAACTCATCTAAATTTATTCCTCTGTAATCAATTGATGCTGAATGCGTGCTCTGTAATTGATTGCTGTTTTGACTGCGTTGGTCTGCCTGCCTAGCACAGAAATCTGCCTGATTCCCAGTTGACAGGGCTGAGCAGTGTTGGTGGGAGGCTCTAACCAGAAAGCCCAGCAGCAGTTAAACAGCTTTGGCAAGGGCTGTGCTCCTCACCTAGCGAGTGCTTCAGGGGACAGATGCAGCTGGACTTGGGTTGGAAGGCACTAAGAGAACAGGGAATTGCTGAGTTGTTACTTGCAGCTCAAGTGAGGACCTGTTGAGGGAGGTTTTGGAGGAGCTGGAGAAGATGCAAGGGGAAGGGAAGCTAGAGACACCAAAATGACTCTGCGGCTGTTGCAGTGCTCCTGGCCATGGCCTGTTCTTCCTGGCTGATGCACAAAATGGTTGTTTCTCCCAGGCAGTGAAGCTGTGTGTGCAGACTGAGGGATACAGAATTATATCAGCTAAATGCACAGCAGAAAAAGGTTTTCCTTACAACCCACTCGGCCAGGAACAGTCTGTTCCTACATGAACACGTAATTCTGAAGAAGGTGATGGATGAGTGGGTACAACACCTCTGGTGTAAAGCAGGAAGTTGGGACAAGGTTCATCTGAGGTTATGTCTAGAAGTGTCTGTATGGAGAAAACCAGAGTGATGGATCAAGAAGTGAAATGTTTTTTCAAAAACCTTCAAAACAACAACAATAAAAAACAACCAAAAGGGAGTGGGTAGTAAAGTCACCATTAATATTGAAAGCACAGCCATGTAAGGAAAAGAGGGGAAGAGAAGTATATTGCCAGTGTTTCCTGGACTGTTGCCTATTCAAGAGAATGAAAATGGCTATTTAATGTGGGGTTTTTTTCATCTGTTACAGAAAGTATCTTGGAAACTTTTCTAAAAAATGCTTGCGAGGAGAGTTCATGTCAATCAACAGTTCAGTATTTTTGGTTCTTGTATTTAAAGCAGTCAGCAAGGCTACTTGTCTCTGTCATGTGAATGTGTATTTCTTGCAAGCAGTGTGACATATTTGTAGAACACGTAAATTCCGTTTCTAGGGCATAACTGAAAATAGTATTTTTTCAATAAATATCATTTCAGAAACCTTTCTTTTCAGACTGGCCAGCTGAGGTTTGAGGCAGAAATGGTGGATCTAAAGCAGATCTCTTCAGTTTGATTCATCAGAGAGTGACTAAAGAGCCCCCCTGCATGTGTGGGCAGCCTGCCTACAGCTCTGCCAGTCCCTGTGGGTCTGGGGAACCTCCCCTGTCACCACAGGCATGTGGGGCTGGGGGGACGCTCCCTCAAGCCCTGGCATGATAGCTGGTGTCAGCTTTTTCCTGCCTTCTGGATGGTCTGGAGGGTTGGGTATATTCTCCATACACACAGCTACAGTGTAGATACCTACTCTGCCCTCCTGGAGCCACCTGGAGCAGTTGAAGTTTTGTGATGCTCCCAGTCAGAAAGTTCTGGAAACATTGCTCACCCATTTAAGATGGGGAAAGGTTTTGGAAAAGAAATTTGAAATTAACCTACATTTAGCCACAGTAGTCCATTAACCTAATGTTAGGCTGGGCTTTTGAGACAGGCAAGCTGGTAGTTGTGAAGAAAATTAAATACCCAGTATGAATAGAAGGAATTTATTCTTAACATCTTATTAACATCTTCCTTTAACAAATTCTTCTTGATTTGAGGCTAAAATGAGGTCCAGTAAAAAAATATGTACTTTTGTTGATATAGCTGGAAATCAAAATACATGAGAGCAGGAATAAAGCTTATATTAGATAGGTGCCATAGAGTTATTATTCAATGTGCTATATGTATCTGGAAAGTGAGAAAGAACAGAGTGGAAAATGTATGTCACAGAGTACACTCATGAGTGGGATAGTCATTCCAACAGGATTTTGAGGAAATCAAACCTAATCAGAACCTAATCCTAAAATACTTATTGATGTCAACTTTTACAGGAAGGAATTGATAAATCCGTTCCCTGTTCTAATCAAATAACAAAGTACCAAGTTCAGCCACTGATGACAGTGGTTATGGAACTCATCTGTTGATAATAATCCTTAGTAATATGACTTTTTATGTTATCTTCTGCTCTTTATCATCAATGCCTTGGAAGAGACATTTTATATTTTGGCCCCATTTCTCAAATAAATACATTGGGCTGCAGTGTGAAAATTCTTGATTTACACATTTGATCAATCTAATGAAATTAATTAGATTTAATGTGCTAAAAAGCACTCGATACCCTAAACAGTGGTTAATATTTAAGTGAAAAAATGTAGTTCTGCATGTCCTTCTGTTGCATTTACAGTTGAAAATTGTGTTCTTGGCCTGATTTTCATATAAATGTGTGTAAATGGTAACATTAAAGTAAAATACAAAATACTCTTGCACACTCATCACTTGTATAGCTGTGGTAGCCATACAGTGCATACGTAGCATAGAGGTAACTGCTCAGTACATGATACATGTATATATAACTTAGAAAGTCTTGCATGTACCTTTTTTTTATTACTGTACCTGAAAAGTAGAGAAGGAAGCGAAGTGGAAAGATAATAAACTAAATTCTTTGCTAAACTAATCTTACTAAACTGTATCTCTCTGCATTTATTTATGGTCCATGTATTTTTAATGAAAATCAGGTGGAGTTTTGGTTTTATTCTGTTGTTGTTATTATTTATTTGTTTAGTTAAAAAGAAAACAGAAAGACTGTATGCTTCTTCCCTCTTCATAATTGCCAGTACAGTGAGTTTCAACTGAAGATTTACGAGTGGTTTTGAAAAACTTCAATGATATATCTGATAATATTATATCCTATTTTTAGACCTGTGGAGGAACTTCCATACTTCAAATGTTGGTATTGCAATAACAGACTCATCTACAATTACTCTCAAATGTCCAAATATAAAGGAGCATGTCTCATGGTTCAATTTCCCAGTAATCTTCTAAACATTAGGAAATCATCCATTTTTTGTAAACATTAGAATTTTAAATACTCCATCATTAGTTGTTAGCTGTGTATTTAGGCCTTCTTTTTTCTATTTCAGTGAAAAAAAATCAAGAGAAATCTGCATCAGCTGTGTTGAGATTTAGGAGAGTAAGAAGTTACATGTCCACTCTTGCCATATTCTTCACATTGTGAACTAAGTCTTTTCAGAAGAAATTTTTGTTTTGCTTCAACAGAGCCAAAAGTTTGGTTACACCTTATACAACATTTCTTCTCCCTTTCTCGCTGTAGGTCCCTTTCAGTGCTACGATGTCACCCGTTCGATTGCATTCATCCAACCCCAACCTTTGTGCAGACATTGAGTTTCAGGCTCCCCCAGGCCATGTGGCAGACCCTCTGGAGTGCTCTACTGAGTACATGAAGCTTCAAGAAGAATTCTGCTTGATGGCACAAAAAGGTAGCTGGAGATGCCAAGCCTTTCCTGTAATGTGCTTCTCTATTGTGTTTCTTTATTGCCTCAGTTATGGCCAGGGCTTTCATCTGCATTGGGTGATACTGTATAAGAGTTTTTAGCTGTTCAGGTGGCTTACACAAAGGCAATTTATATTATCCTTCTTATATTTTTCATGCATGTCATAAATGTAGAGCTAGGTGAACTCTGAAATTGTTTTCCAAATCTTCTGAACTGCTTTCTCTGTTCTGTAAGTGAATGAATTTGCAAAATTTTTTTTTCTCAACAAAATGCATTATTTCTCCCCAAAGATAATTCAGAATGTAACTGCTGCATGTAATCCTGTGAATTCATTTTTGTGCAATGTTTTCTATATCAATGGAATCAATGGAAAAAGAGGTTATTACAGGAATGTACTTTTCAATTGCAATTTTATTGCCAGTAAGTGAATGGTACTACAAACTGAAAAATACAATTTTAAAAAGGTTTTCATATCAGTTTGCTGTTGAATAACAAGCATAGGAAAAAATATGAGACTGACATCTTAAAAAATTCAAAACTTGTTTAAAGACCAAGTAATCCTCTTTATTAGTACAATATTAAGTCTAGCAGAACTGATGTTTCTGTTACTCTGAAAAGTACAAATAAAAACCAGAAAGAAAATAACATACATTGGACACAGCTTTTCCAAATATGCACCTTTCCATATGTTCAGCAGCAAGAACATGCTCAGATGAGATACGTGTGAACATACAGTATGCACATTGCAATCGCAAGCTGTGAGTGTTTGTTCTTAATTTGGCATGGATTACTTGAAGTTCAGGCTCTTGTTTCAAATGTCCATTACTGTGGGATGGAAGTCTCTCTCTGTCTTTATTGCTGAAATATTGTAAAAGATGTCAATGTGATTTCTGTAGCCAAGAAAACATCTGTTTTATTTTTTTCTTTTTGCTTAGTGCATTCTCTTTTGAAGTCTGCCTTTAACAGCATAGCTATAGAAAAGGAGAAGCTTAAACAGATTGTTTCAGAGCAGGATCTTACAGGCCACAATGCTCAAATAGCTCACCTCAGACAGTCCCTCTCTCAGGTATGTTCTTGATTTGATTTCAAGCACATCTGTCTTGCCCGGTGCACTATTTCTTTTGTATTTTGGCCATTTTCTGAGGTAAAAGGAGCCAAGAAAAAGCCAAGTTCTAAGCCAGAACTATGGCATATTCTGTTATGATGTAGATCTAACCTCACTGCTCGTGGAAGTGAAGGATATAATTTGTGTAAGCATGTATCTGTTGTGGTTTTCCAAAGTAAAGAAAAACGATCAAATGTTTTTATACAAATGCTAGATGTCTTTCTTGGAGCTGTTCCGGCAGAGCCAAGGAAATATTCTTGTTTTTGTAATGAAGTTTTAAATTTTGACCATATATTGTCAGATTTGTTTTATACGTCCATGTCTCTAAATGCAAAAGGAATCAATCCTGAGTTGCAATATAGTCACAGGTAAATTGGATTTCCAGATACAGACCTGTTAACTCTCCAGCATCTTTTCTGCTTAAGCTAAAGGAAAAAAGGTAATTTGCTTTAGTGGGGGAGAAGAAATTAGCAACAATAAGTCCTCAGGTTGCAAAATGACTCAGTTTTTCAAAATTCATTGTCAAGGACACATAAAAGCATTTGCTGGATTGGTGTGGAGGACTGCATCTGCAAGAAGTATGAGCAGATGTTTAAAGAGAAACCTTTCTATGCATGCAGATGCATATCATGTTATGCAGATTGATTTCTGTGCATTGTGATAAAAAAGGGTTAGGAGCAAGAGATAAGGGTAACCATTTCTGGTTATTGGCACAAATTTATCTAAGATCAGTGGATATTTATTAGCAACTTGCATGAAATAGGGAATCATGTTTTCTTCTTGGTCCTGGACTCCAAGGTTAGTTTTGAAAGTCACTGTCACACTTTAGTTCACAGTCTCAGTGGAGAGGAAATGGAAAATTGGCTGTGACTGGGTTTGTCCAGTCTCGTGACCATGTTTGAGCTGTTGAAGAAGCTACTTTCAGGCTGCTGTCTGTCATTACCTTCCCTCTCTGAGGGATGTCAACTAGGAACACGCCCAGACCATTTCAGAACAAAGCAAAATTGGGTAATTTAAACTGTTTAGTGACAGTTTAAGCTTACCTATTTTCCTTTGGTCTTTCTTTGTTTTAGTACATTCATGCAATCTATTCCTCAATCTGCACTAGGGGGAGACAGAAGAAGGTTCTTACTCCATTGTAACAATCCTTTTCTACTGAAGCAAAATGTCTCTGTTCTTCTTTCCTATAATCCTCAGTGCTGGGGATATATTAAGGTTAGGTCAGCCATGTTCTAGGTATGTAGCATATTATACTTCTGGATTTCAAAATCTCACACACTAGTCTTTCCAAGCAACAGATAATACATATATATGCACCCAAATTTATAATCTAGGTTGGACTTTAAAATAGGAGAAAAATCAGCAAATACCAGGCACGAGTTGAATTCTGTTGGTATTTGTGATACTGTAGTGGATCAGTCGTTTGAAATAAGTACAAAGGCAAACCTATGAAATTGATCTGGGTGGGTAGACAGTGATTCTACAATTATGTTGGTTTTACTGGAAAGGAAGCAATTTCTGTTTGCAGCCTCTGAGTGCTGATAGCCTTGACTCAGAAGGGGCTGTATAGTTGTAAACCAACAACTGCCTCTTTGGGCATTTTGTAGGTAGTTCTCATGGATTGTTCTGCAGTTTCACTCTTTGTTGCTGCATTCACTGCCCATTTCCATAATGTACATAACCCACCAGTACACCTGCCAAAGAGCTCTCTGAAGAGCTGAGGTAGAATGCCAGTTACATTGTGGGAGAAATTCTGTCCCCTGTCTCCTGAAAAACAGTCAAGGCAAAGTAACCAAAGATGAAATCATGTTAGAGAGGATCTTAAAACAGATATCTTCCTATAAATGAAAGAAAGGAGATTCTGTGATATTTTTAGGAAATTGCTGGAAAGAAGCTTTTTTTCTTCTTCTTTTGTTTTTTTCTTTTTTTCTTTTTCTTTTTTTTTAATGTTTACATTTTAATTTTAAATGAAATGTGCAATTTTTATTTTAAGGCTCTCAACCAGAATGCTGAACTAAGGAGTCGCTTGAACAGAATACACTCAGAATCTGTTATTTGTGATCAGGTTGTCAGTGTAAATATTATCCCTAGTCCTGATGAGGTAAGACTTCGGCCTTTAATGGATTTAGACTACAAACAAACCTTGCTAATTCTCACTAAATAGCTGAAACACACCTAAAATTTATTGAATTTTTCAGATTGGCAAATTTTCGATCATAGAAAAAGTCAGGTTATATTTCCTTACCTACAATAAAACTTCAGTCTTTTGTTTTCCATATGTCAGACATGAAAGAACTCAGCTTGGTCTCTTTAGAGGAACAGAGAAGGGCTCCAGTTTTGGAATATTAATTGTTGGCTGTGGGAATTAGTGAGGTTTTACTGTATTTGAATGTATCACACAGTAGCTAACCAATTCTGTCTCTTAGTTTCTTGACAAATCAACAGAACAATTAATCATCTAATGACCTGATTTGCAGGTGTCTGAAGGGCCTTATCTTTAGAATCTCGAGTGGTACTGTTAAAATCAAAAGGTTCAGTCCATGAACCAAGCACTGCACTAATATTTTTTGCAACACCTAGTTTTTCTTATTTTCCTTTCCTTAGTCAACAGATTAATGAACAAATATATTAATAACAGTGAGCTTCCCTTGTGACAAACCTGAATTTGTGGAGTATAATATATTAAAATTAGTATGATCACTTTGGCAACCATTCTGCTTGCATTTTCCAAAAATGTTTTTGATTTGTCATTTCCACTATTTTTTTCTCTGCATATGCCGTTTCAGTTAACATAGTCTTGTCTCCTAGTTATTTCTTCCAACAAGCAAGAAAGGTAAAATTGTTTTTGTTTATTTTCTTTCTGAAAATGTCTAAACAACTTTTCCAAGAATCCAGCATGCTGGAGGATAGCAACAGAACATGGAAGTGAAGTGGTGTCACAGCACAGCAATCCACAGTGGAGTTCTGGGCAATGACCTTCTCTTCTGTTCTGTATTTTTTGTTGGTTAGCTGCTCCTTTTTCATTTGTTCATCATTTTCTTGGTAGAAGTAAGCCTGACTGAAGAAGTTTTTCAAAGTAGTTTCCAGATCTCTCATTCACTTATCTTGCTTGTTTTATATATATATATATATATATAATCTTGCAGCACGTAAATAATGCCTGTGTGAGGGTCTTTTTCAGGTAGGAGCATGTGTATTTTTCCAAGTCCCTCTAGTTTATGGGAAACCTCAAATTTTGCTCATTTCCTGTAATGATTATGGTAAAATGAGACTCTGTTTTCATTATAAGTCATCAAGCATCACAATCCATCTACAATGTTATAAGTCCTAATGAAAAAAGAATGGGTTTTGACCTCTTGGCTTGTTTATGCTTTTTTGGAATGTTTTGTTAGTATTTTTTCAGGTAGCTGTATAGAATAATTCTACAGAATTAAGATGTCAACAAAACCGTATGCAGGAGTTCTGGAATAAGATTAACAGGGATTGTGTTGCAATCTGAAGAGTTAACCATGTTTAAAAGGGATTCAGTAGTTTCATCTGTATTATCTCCCAGGAACAACATGCTGTATGAATTAAGGGATTAAGTCCAAGATCTGTTTCCCTGCACAGCAATAGATCCTGTGGTAAAATGGTACAGGGAGAGCATCTTAATTTTTTTCTTAATGTGGTAGCCTGCAGGGTAACATTGAAATCTGGTGTTCCACCCACCCCTAGCAGGAAGAGGAGGGTATATTTCACTGGTTTAGCTTGCTGCACTACTGGCATCGACATAGCACAGTTTTGAATCCTTGACTTTGCTGTTACATTTCTTTTTAATAAACTGTAGAGAGTTCATTTCTTTTAGTAGTATTGGGTCAGTGTTAATGGCATCATGCAAATGAGATTTGGAGTATAAACATAGAATAAAAGCCCATAAAAATACATACTGTAGCTATCCTCCTAAATATTCAAACATTTAAAACATTGTTGCTAAACTGGTTTACAAGGTCATTTATTTGGAAAGTAACTTATAACTCCCAGACGTTATAAAGCTTTATAATTAAATTTTAGTTGTATCAAAGCTAGCTCCCAGTGATGTAATTTTTTATTACCAGATGTCATTTAATCTGAAATTCATGGTTGAACTTATCTGACACAATTCAGCTATTGTCCACAAAATCAATTCTCTGCATAGACAACTAGATCTGCAATTTCATGCTGCTAAAACTTGGCAGTAGATGCTGGGCAGGCCTCAAACGAAGACATGTATCTCACTGTTCAAAATGCACTTTATTTTTTCATCCTCAGTCTCATCTGTTAGGTACACACAAAGTCCTAGTAAACTGCTGTCTTTACTCTCTGTGCTTTTATTTGGCATAGAAATCTTATTCAGGTGATTTACACCTTCTATGTTTATTTAATATTAGAAATAATACCTTTACTTTTCTGTGCTTTATTTACAGACGGGTGAACAAATTCATGTCAGTTTGCCTCTGTCTCAGCAAGTTTCTAATGAAAGCAGGCTCTCTATGTCTGAATCTGTTTCAGAGTTCTTTGATGCACAGGAAGTGCTTCTCTCTGCCAGCTCATCAGAGAACGAGGTAGGCTGTGTGTGACAGCATGTGGCAGCTGTGCTGCTGGACAGGCTTAGGTAGTGCTACCACTAGTGATTTTTTTTTTTTTAGTAATGCTACTTAGAATAAAAAGGTGTCAGAATGTGTAAGGTGTAGGTCAGCAAACCTGAGATCACACAAAGAGGTGCAGGAGTTCCCTGAAGTGTAAAACTGAGTTGAAAGTTAGTTGTGTCAGTAACTTACGTTCAGTACTTGTCCTTTCTAGGCTATGGCCCTTCCACCTAAGGATGACATAGACAGTTACAGCTGACTGTGCAGTCAATTAAATTGAGATTTTCAAATAGCCTTTAAAAAAATCTTCTACTACATATGTATATAAAATTATTCTCTGTAATGAAATAGACAAAAAGGTAATATTTCTTGAAAAAACAGTTGTGTAAAACAAATTTTTAAAATATTTTTAATGCTGATGGGAGTCTTGCTTTGCAAAATGATAGATCAATGTTTACATAATTTGTTTGCTGAAATGTAAGTCACGTTTTATTGTTGGGTTCTTTATAAAAAACACAAATCTGACTATCTCTTCTCACCTCCCATCCCTAGTGCATTATGTTATCAATTTTTTTTTCATCCCTGATCCTACTTGAAGCCACCTTTTGCAGATCTCATGTCTGTATTTGGATAATAAGAAATTCAGAAACGTGAGGACAACGTAGCATTTGTTTTGACCCTTCTAGTGCATTGGCACTATGATTGAAACATTCAGTTCATTTAGCTAATAGTTTTAATTGGTTAGAGATTTTTTTTTAATATTTGTGTTTCAGTTAACCATTTTTGTATGTTTTGTCAGTATATTTTATATGTATTTGAGTTAATGGATGTTTTAATTTATGTTTTAGGCTTCTGATGATGAATCTTATATCAGTGATGTGAGTGACAATATATCTGAGGACAACACCAGTGTTGCAGACAACATTTCTCGGCAAAGTATACTGTGTTTCAGACTTTGGGAAATTACCTTGGTTATGTTCATGTACCAGAATTACTGCATGTCAATACAAGACCAACTCAGCTGAAAACAATGAAGTTGGGCTTGCTTGTTCTGGCAGTGATTTGGTTGGAGAACTCTGTTTTTCTTAGTTTGGTGCTTTCTTATGACGCTATTTTTCTTCCCTTCCCAGTTCTTAATGGTGAGCTGACAGGAGGCGCTTTCAGAAATGGAAGGAGGACTTGTCTCCCAGCTCCCAGCCCTGACACCAGTAACATCAATCTGTGGAATATTTTGAGAAATAACATTGGCAAAGATCTTTCCAAAGTATCCATGCCAGTTGAGCTAAATGAACCTCTGAATACCTTGCAACATCTTTGTGAAGAGCTGGAATACAGTGAACTCCTGGACAAGGCTGCTGAAACAGATGATCCTTATGAACGCATGGTAATACATTTAGTGTAGCACTTCTTCTGTCTGTGTTAAAAAGGCAGCTGTTGAGTGGGGTCTCTGCAGAGTCCTCTCTTTCTCCTCCTGGTCACAGACAACAGACCTCCCTGCTGGGTGCTGTGAACAGTTACAGGTGGTAGGTTTGATCTGAACAAGGCTGCAGGATTTTTCTTGACCTCAAACCAAGTCCTGCAGTTGTAACTCACTTATTTAAGATTGATCTCATGCTCTATGACTGTAGATGTAGGCATTGGCAGTTTCTAACTCTGCAGCATCCTTTCCTGGCTTTCAGTGATCAAATCCAGCAGCCTTTGAGAGTTAGTCAAGTCTGTGGCTGCCTTATGATCAGTATAGTAGTGAATAAGATGTCCTCCCAGGCAATTTCTAAGAGAGAAGTTTCAAAACACCAGAACAAAGTTTGCCTGGGCACCCTGACTTCAGCTCCCCTGTAAGTCTGTTTTGTTTTTTTTACTGACAGCCAGCAGCCTGTGCTCAGCTCTCAGGGTGCTTTGATCTGTCATGTCTCCCTCAGAAGATGCAGGGAAAGGCTGTAAAGGAGAGCTGGCAGTGTTGTTGCTGAACATATCTGCTGTTCTCTGGTATGGGTTGGCAGCCCTGTGGGTAACTGGGAGAAGAGGCTGCCTTTGGCTGTCACACAGTTCCACTCTCAAGTATCTGAACTGCGGTGTTCACAAGGCCTGCAGGAGAGTGAGGAGTCCTAAACACTGAAGAAGGTGAACCAATCTTGAGAAAGGGAGTTGAATTATTTATCATCACATTCTGTTTTCTTACATGACTCAGGAGGTGATCATAGTGGGACCTTTCCAACTCAGAGTATTCTGTGATTCTGTCCCTCACAAAAAGGAGAGAGATTCGGTAAGGAGTAATGAGTAAAGCAGACTGATTGCTGCCTTTGTTGAAAAGTTTGGGAGGTCAGTATTGAAGTAGTAGGGAGGATTCAGGAAGGAAAAGCCATGGTGCTGTTGAAAGCTTCCTTGGAAATGTGGATTCAGTCCCCTTCTCTGCTACAGATGTCTACTGCAGTACTTGGGAATAGAAGCCAAACTTTTAAACAGCGCCCCTAAAAATGCAGACTGCACACCTGAGCTGAGCCATATGGGACTACTTGGAAAAGAGCTGATTACGCAAAACTTGTGGCAGCAATGCTGTGAATATGTTACTGCTTGTTCACTGTTCTCTGAAAGATCAGGACTTTGATATCTTCAGTGAGCATCCAAAAGTAGTGGAAACCTTTTTTTTTTTTTCTCTATATGCTCTCACTCGGTGCCATGGTTCAGTTGAGGTGTCGGGGCATGGTTGGACTCGATGATCTTGGAGGTCTCTTCCAACCCAGTGATTCTGTTAATTCCGTGAATGTCACAAGGATAGTAAACTCCTTTGTTTCTCTGCAGTGTCTTCTAGTTAAATTCAAAAGGAAGTTGAAATTAATCTGAAAACAGTTTTAGAATAATGAAGGTTTTTACTGGTGAAAAAGAGCCTGTGAAAACAGTGTTAATTTTGTTGATGCTGCATTTCCGAATAATACAAAATGAAGAAAGAATGAAGCACCCATTATACAGTGTGAAGAAAACAAAGCATGTAAAAACCTCACATGAGGGCTGTGTCCTCACTAGCAGGAGGAGAGGGGAACCTGGCTAAGATTTGCCCCATTGGTGGCATATTGCCAATAGCTGACTCATTTTTATCCCTGTATTGTTTTTCTGAAGTTTTCTTTGGACTTCTGACTGGCTGATGTGATTTTTTTTTAAACTCTGCAAATGAGACCTGTAAACTAAATAACTATGGCATGTCACTGCACTTATTGCTCCCAGTCAGGCCTGGTTTTGAGACTGTTAAATTGTGATTGTACATATAGACAAGGGGGCTGGCTGTTAAGGCTGCGTATGTGTGAAAGATTTGGAGATAACTCTGGGCTAAGAACTTTCTAAGTGTGAGCTTTTTATGCTTGGCACTAAATAAAATAGTTCCCACAGGAAAATGGTATGTGATCTTGTAATTAGAATTTATTACATAATATTCAATAATGGGAAAAAGGACTAGAGCTGGGTCTGTTTTAGGTCACTAATAATAAGCCTGGTCAAAGGCAGAAAAACTGTGTCATGTGCAGATTGTCATTTTAAGGGACTGTTGAAAGACTGAATGGGGCCATGAAGAAAAAGAAAATATATCAACAGAAGAATTAAAGTTTATACTGGTTCTGGCTGGGATGCATGGTTTCACTCTCAGGCATGTTTCATTATTCCAGTTGTCATTCTGAGCAGAATTTGTGTGGTACCACACAGTGATGGCACATACACAAGAGTGTCTGCCTATTCTCATGTTCTGGTCTGTATTTTTACAGGTTCTCATAGCTGCCTTTGCAGCATCAGGCTATGCCTCTACATACTTTAGAGCAGGAAGCAAGCCATTTAACCCAGTGCTTGGTGAAACTTATGAATGTATTAGAGAAGACAAAGGATTTCGATTTTTCTCAGAGCAGGTAAACCTTGTTTCTAGATAGACACTCCTGTTCAGATTTCTGGTTTTGGTTCTTCATTTTATAGAATAATCCCATTTTTTCTTTCTAATTAGAATGGTTTGCTTTCTTAGAAGTAAATAAATATTGTTAATGTGAGTGGACTTCATTAAAGGCTAGAAGGAATACATCTTTATAGTAATCACTAGGAACTGTTTTAAGTGCAGTGTTTTAAGTACAACCACTTAAGTTGTATCTGTTTTCATAGCAACATGAGCTATTTAGTATTTTCATATTGCAATAACAATTGTACTGTCTTAGGAATGAAAATTAAATGTTTTTGACTCAACCACTGTGTTTCAGGTTAGCCACCATCCTCCCATTTCGGCCTGTCACTGTGAATCGAAAAACTTTGTGTTTTGGCAAGGTATACTTTTTAATTCAAAAGCATAACTCCTTTCTTATTGTCAAGTAAAAACTTTGTAAAAGCTGAGCTTTACATTTGGAACTTACTCAGAATTTCTATACTTATTATTTTGAAGTGATATATTATAAACTAATGATCTATTTTAGTCCAAATTCTCATTAAGAGTGAGTAAACATGTTACAACTTCCCCTGTCACTTGCAGCCTGTTTATACTCTTCCATTTAAAAGGTTTTTACCAGTGAAATTACTTTCTTATAAACACAGGCAGTTCTTTTACAGTTGAAAAAAATCACTCTTTTCTTGTACCTACTGCTGTGTGCCTTTAATTTGTATTGAATATTTTGCACAAGACATTTGACAATCATGCAGCACAGAGACAATTCTTAATTAAAGTTATATTTAGTTTTTATGACCTAATGTAATTTTCTAGTGTTTTTTCTTTAGGGTTTTAATGGCAAATTTATACTATCTACTGGCCTGTTTTGAATTGGGTAGTCTAGCACAGATGGTCTGGTGCCACACAGATCAGTGCAAGGGGGAGACCTTGGTCATTTCAGTTTTTTAAGTATTTCACTATTATATTCAGATATCAGGTGGAAAAACAAATTCTGGGGGAAATCAATGGAAATTCTGCCAGTTGGAACCTTGAATGTGACTCTTCCAAAGTAAGCTATTCTCTTGTTTCCAACTTTCGGTGCACTCCAGTGTGTGCTGCCTTGTGAATGGGTTGGGGTAAGCAGACATCATGTGGATTGTACTGGTGAGAGTTGGTGCCCAGCTCTAATCTCTCCTTAGAGTTCAGGTGGGGCTACTGGAACATTTTTGAGCCTGAAGATCCATTTTGGGTTTTGGAGGAAAAATATACACTCTAGAAAGTGATGGAAAGAGGGAGATAGAAATGTTTTGGGAAAGAGAACCCATGTTTTATATGTACAGCAGTGATGAGCTGTTCAGAACAAGGCTGCAGTGCAGGACTGTCAGCAGCTGGTGCTGTCCTAAGGCTTTCAATGTTCTGAGTGTTCCCTCAGAACAACCAGATCATCAAAGGTTTTTTTTTCAAAATGTGGATAAACCAAAGTATATTCTTCATACTTTGTATGAAGATGTTGGCAGAGTAGTAAGAAGCAGTAGCCTCTCCACCAGTGAGACTAGTTGCAGCTTGTAAATCCTAAGAATATGCAAGGAGTGTGTACTTTAAACATGCCTTCTGGCTTTGTAGTGGAGTTCTTCCTCCTCTACATTGCAGCCAGCCTTTCTTTCTGCCTCTACCAGTATAGCATCACTTCACCTCTTTATCCATCTCATAAAATTGAAGTAAATGCACTCTGGAGCAGCTTTGTCTTCTGTCTTCATGCCTTCCCCTGAACTCTGAAGGAGAATGTGGTTTGCATAATATAATTCTCTGGTTTTATTCTCTTGTTTGATGTTAGAGATGCTGTGACTGGATAGTTGTTACAAAGGCAAAGGGATGATGTGCCAGTGTGCTCCTGGCTTCTTACTTCCTTTCCTTGAACTCCTTCTCATATTTATTTTGTTCTATTTGTGATTTAATTACAGTTTCTACTTATAATCTCAATTGAGCCTTATGTTGATCTTTGGGTCACTGTCCTGCCCCCATAAGAGTTGTGGCCAAAGCACTTCATGCTCTGAGGACAATGAATAGGCCCTGCACGGCTTCAGTGGTTCATAATGTGTTTATTTGTGGTTCATAGCACCTTTCTGTAGTTCTGTGCCCTGGAGCTTAGGTGAGCTTCTCTAAGGAGGATAAGTGATGTAACCAGATACAGGACTTTGTCTTCTGTGCGCGTGTTTTTGGGCAATGTGGTTTGTTTTTACAATAAAGCAATGTTTTACTTTTTTGTCAGTAATGATCATGATGAATAGATGTTACCAACTACTTCTTAATCTGTTTTTAGGTATGGAGATTACTATGTCTGGAACAAAGTCACTACTTGCATACATAATATTCTTAGTGGAAGGAGATGGATAGAGCACTATGGAGAGATAACTATCAGAAACACAAAAAGCAGTGTTTGTATTTGTAAACTCACTTTTGTCAAGGTAATATATGGATGCTAATATATATTTTATATTCATATAACTGTGTAATTTAAAGGTACATCAAGCTGTTTCTTCACTATTCCTGAGGTCCACATTCCACATTTTATCTTTCATTGCTTTTATCAGTATTCATAAAATGTGAATTGTCAAATGAGAATGCTATGTCAATTAGTATGATTTTATTCCACTGAATATTTGATATAAGTGTGTTCCATTGCTGTATAGCTGTGTGCAGCTCCTGTTGCTGGTTTTCGATTAAAAATGAAATGCTAATTTTTTTTTATATTAACACAATGAAAATACATGCCATGCCATTATTGTCGGTCAGTATTTTATCTCTTTACATTATGTATTGCTGCTTTGGTTCATAGTATTTTAATATCCGGGGAAGGACCATATATAAAAATAGAAGTTTATATAGCAATGTTACTAGCAAGTATTTTCCCTAAAAATAAATTTTTCTTCATATTGCAACAAAAGACATCGATACCATTTTAGTGTTAGCAATGGGGTGTTAATATAAATCTGAAATTTGGGTTTTGTTGGATAATCTGAGAATGGGCAACTGGCTTTTGTATGAAGGTGTAAGAGCTAAATGTGTCTAAGAAAAGCAAAGCAGAGAAGAGAAACGGAAAGAAACAGCATGTAACACTGGCTGAATGTCTTCCCTGGTGTATACAGTAGTGTTCAGCAGCCATTAAAGGATTCCTATACAAGTACAGGTATATTCAGTACCTCCTCACGTAGGAAGAGGAGTGTTAGCTGGCTCTGACAGGCAAAGGGTCATTTTTGCAGTATTGTGTGGGATTTGGGTTAATGAATGACAATGTAGTTCCTAGATGTGCTGTTAATTTAAATGCTTTTATGTCAAAACCACATTGCAAATTATGCAGTGTTTCTCCTATACTAAATCAGTGAGTGTTCTATGTGTATGATTTTTGAATTTTGGTATTCTTAGTTCCAGGTGAGCTGTTCCAACACAGAATTTGGACAGTTGGCACCATGTGCCGAGATACATTCACTATGTGTATTGGTACTGTAGGTTGTTGGAAAAGCAATGTGAGCTAGTAATTCTTGGTTAAACTTGCAGGTGAACTACTGGAATTCAAATGTAAATGAGGTCCAGGGTGTTGTGATAGATCAAGAAGGGAAGGTGGTTCACCGCCTTTTTGGAAAGTGGCACGAAGGCCTCTATTGTGGGGTTGCACCTTCAGCCAAATGCATATGGAGGCCAGGTAAGAAGCTTGTAAAAGATTCTGGAAGGTGTGAACCTGTTTTAGCCTTCATTTTAAATACACAAAATAATACTAGAGAAATTAAAATCCCTGTCTAGACAAACAACAATTTACATGGGTTTATAATAATAGTAAATGGAAATGTTCTTACAGGGCATAATCTTTTACATCTCAGTCTCCTGGTCAGACGTGCTGGGACCTTGGGGTCAACAGAAGAATAAAATTAAGAAAAAAATTGGGCATCTGGGCTGGCCTGTCTGCCTTCTGACAGAGAGCAGGGTAACTTTTTTGGATTCACCAAATAGGGGTTTATTGAGTTTGTTGTACTAATGCTTTATTAGCCTAAAGGATTGGTCCTCAGAGATGGTAAACAACTGGGACTTTCAGGATCTGATTTCAACTTCCTGCTTGCTTAGAGGCCTGAGGGTGAATTAGTCATTCTTTGCACCTGTATCTTTCATACATTATCCAGTAATTATTGTTCTTAGAATTTTAAATCCTACTTTGTATTTTTGGTATTTTGAACCCTGCTTTGCACCCTGCTCTCTGCAATGTCTGTTCTGACTCCTTGTAGTGGCGAATCAGTCTGTGAGTGTGTGCTAAGTTCCAAAATGAGCTCCAAAGATCAGTTAAGGTTAGGTTTTAGACAGACGTTTGATAGACCCACTTTCTGGGGAAACAGGACACTGTTTTTAATTTGAAAAGCTTGAAAGCATTAATTTTTATTTAAAATGGGAGGAAGATCATAAAAGCTTTGAGTCTATTAACATGTAATTACAATCTCTGCAGGATAAGCAGTTGATATTAATATTTAATGAATTTTTTCACTTAAAGAATAGCTTTTGATGCTTTTTAATTATAAGAGTAAAATATGTTAATTATTTTTCTGTTAAAAGTTTATAAATAAAGGAATCTCTTGCATATTTAGAGTAATAGCTTAAAAGTCTTTTTCTTTGTCTTATGTGCTCAGGCTCCATGCCAACCAATTACGAGCGTTATTATGGCTTCACAAGGTTTGCTATTGAGCTCAATGAATTAGATCCTTTACTGAAAGATCTTCTTCCTGCAACAGATGCACGATTCAGGCCAGATCAAAGGCAAGATTGCTTATTTATACATTTAATATTTGGTGGGCTCAAGGCTGAGTTTGGCTGAGTCTTGAATTCTGTCTATATCTTCACTGCAGTCTGATTTAAGCTGTGGAGGATTCTGCTAGTAGAGAAGGTAGTTGGTATTGCACTCAAATTTCTGCTTAACGCAGCTGAGGGAAATCAGAAAACTTCTTCTTGATTCCATAGAGCTATTGTGCAACCTTGGAGCAGATTCCTCATGACAAACTGGAAAACAGGCTCTGAAATGCCATGCACTTCCACTGTGGATGGAAGCAACACTAATTCCCTCCAAATTCTCAGTTCACAGTCCTTCAGTGTTTGTGATATGCTGAAGTTGCTGAACAAAGTGAGTGCCTTAGGCTGTAGGTCAGGTACATGTAGCTGGGGGAGTCACATCTCAGGCTGGATCTGAAAGTACAACATTGACAACACACTTGGCTTCTGCTTGTCTTTTGTGATGATTGATGCTGGAAAATCCCTTGAACTAGACACTGTGTGATTGCTATACAGTCTGCTGTTATTCCTGCAGGCTTCTGGAGGAAGGAAATATAGAAGCAGCAGCATCTGAGAAACAAAGAATAGAGGAACTCCAGAGAGCTCGGAGGCGGTACATGGAAGAAAACGGCATTGAATATGTACCCAAGTTTTTTAAGTGAGTCTTTTCTTTTGAGTAGTAAGTCTGTTTTCCATCTGTAACAGGATGAACTACTACAGGAATTACCACCAACACAGACTGACAATCATGAAAGCGTGGAAAGTTGCAGTTTTAAGAAAGTAGGATAGTAAGATATCTGATACCTTCTTCTCTGAAGCAATTTTTACACAGTTAAGCTTCACAATTGAATGATCATTTTCTCATAATGGGCCTCAGCTATACAAGCCTTCCTACTGAAGTGGAATTAGAAGTATAGTATTAGGATCTAAGATCCTAAGGGCATTTTAAAGGGCATTTCTAGCGCCATTTTAAAATCCTTGCATAGACAAGTAATACTGTGTGACCTGAACAGCAACATCATACATATATATATATATATCTACAACACATATATATAAATGTGTATGTATACACTTAAAATGCATTTATTTTTGAATGAAGGTGTTTTGTTATTGACTGGTTTTTAATTAGGCATTCTTCTGAAACAAGGAATAGTCATGACAAGTAGCCTCATGTCTAACATGGGGAATCAAAAGGGAAAGGACTGAATGTGCTTGATGCAGTTGTAGCACAATATAAGCAAAATGCAGAGACCAAAAAAACAAATGGTTGAAGGCTTACATTCTGTAAGCTATATCTGTTGGATAATCCCCTTCACATAATCAGAATCTGTAGTGAACAAAGGGATTTTAGGTGGCTCTAAGACCTGCTCTCACAGATCAAACAACAGATTTTGAGTCTGCGCAGTCTTCTCTGTCTTCCACTTTTGATATAGGTAGAAGTTGATTTTGATCTTTAAATTCCTGTCTGTTCTTGTGTCCTTTAGAAATATGAAATTTGATTTATTATTGGGTTAGATCAGAGAACTGTGGAATTTGATTTTATATTGCATAAGAGCAGTATCTAAGGTAAAACTTTTTTCATCTCTGTCTCTCTGTTTTTTTCCCCTTTCTACAGAAAAGTTATCGACGCTAATCAAAGAGAAGCCTGGGTTACCAATGAAACCTACTGGGAACTGCGAAAGGATCCTGGCTTTAGTAAAGCAGACATTCCTGTACTCTGGTAAACTGAGAATGTAGACCTAGTAAACATATCACTCTGAAGAAAAAAAATAACTATGCACAATATGTTTCTTATAGCTAAGCGTGGTTTGTGGGTCTACAGAAAAACCATATCATATGCATTTATATTCATCTTTATAATGGACTTTTGGAAGTGCATTAGACCAGGCCCCTGACCACTTCTGGATCTTTCTAATTTTGCAGCAGCCATCAAAACTAAAAAAAAAAAAAAGAGAAAAAAAAGGAAACAGAAATCTTTTAAAGTTTCATACGCTGAAAATTCAGAAATAAAGAAGCAGATGAGATATCCAAAGTCACTCGGAAGAGGTGGTAAGCGCAAAACTGCAACCGGTGCTTTAAACAGACATTAAGAGTAATACAATTTAAATTAAAAAAAAAAAAGAAAAAGAGAAAAAAATCCATTTTGTTTCAACTATTTTTGTTAAAAACTCTTGGGTCACAACACTGTCATTTCTGGCTTCAGGTTAGTCCTTTGGTGTGATGTGCTTGGACTGGCCTTTGTCAAAAAGATATGCTTTTCTGGAAGCTGTTCCCATTCATATGCCATTGTTCATGCCTTAACAAAATATGAAGATGTACATTAGGTAATTTTAAAATATCTATGCTTAGGCTTGTGTGAAGGGCAGATTTTTAAAGCTCTAGAATTTTATCACAATATAAATACTGGAAGACCTGCATTATTTGAAATCAAAAGATAACCAAACATCTAACTGTATTTCAGAGGTATGAGACCTACTGTACATTCTTTAGCTTTGGGATGCTGACTGTATAATCGGACTGAGAAGAAACTGCTAGCTGGTTGAATTTCAATTTTGGTAAATGCATATGAGTTTCTAGTCAGAAAGTTCATATTCTAAATGACTGATCCTGAGATGCAGTCATCACATTCAGTACTGGCTGGACATAGACGGTGCAGTGAATCACCTTTTCCCATAACTGTTTATACTATTAGAAATCCCTGAAGCTTTGCAACAGTGTTAAAAGCACAGAAAGATTTCATGTGGAGGTCTCTAGCTTGTCTCCAGAAGCTGGATAGTACTGTAAATGCAACTACTTTTTGCCACACACACTGTTTATTTTCCTGGCTCTGGTTTTTCCCCATTCACTTTTCTTATCTAAAATTATGTTTGAGAGTATGGCAGAGGCTCCCATGTGTTATAGCTAAAAACTTCTACTTGTGTTGTAAAAACAGCTTTTGTGGAAAATATACTTTACATTTTTTCATAAAGCAGTTCTATATTTTTTGATTAAAAACAAAGTCCCTTATGTGTTGCTAAGCCTCAGTTAATTTAAGTGGGAGAACACTTGGCACTTTCTATTTGAAAATCTCTGAAACATTAAACAGTAGGAGGGCAGATCTTAATAAAAGAAAAAACAGTCATATATTAGATAAGAGCTACATTCCATATGGTATGATCTAGTCTTCCGTTTGTGCATGTGTTACACATCCCACCACTGGTGATAGGTTAGATTTCATGCACAGACTCTGTATTCCTTTCTGCCCATACATGACATACAATTTTTCTATTTAAGATTGATTCCAGTCCTGAGACAAAAAAAAAAAAAAAATTCCTAGATAGGTATGATAGGTATGTGATCTGCCATCAGAGCTGCTTGAACAGTTGTCAGTGCATTACCACACATCCCCAGCTCTCAGCCTGCTTCTTCCTTCTTCTGAATCAGGTCCCTATACAGCTGAGATTACTTTGGTTATTTAGTATTAATTTAGTTCTCCCTGTTGATTGTATAGCAAAGTAACTAGCAAGGCAACTAGCTGCTAATCAGTTCCAATTTCTTCACACACATCTGTTATCACAAAGAACTATGAAAACCTAGAGAAAATATTAAGTAGACTTTTTATAAATTGAGAATGCGCATAAATTTTTAATAAAAAATTTGGTATAAAAATCCCTGTGTAGATTAATGGGATTTCTTCCAAAGAAAATTTTAAGTTATTCAAAGAATGTTATCTTTCCCTTTCCTAGTTGGAACTAGTCTGATTTATTCTTATTTTAGTTCTGCAATTGTTATTATAAGAAAATGAAAATATATCAAAGTTGGTTTTTTAATAATATTTGGTTAAGGTCATCCTACTTGCTTTAATAATATTACACTAGGAATCAAATTGGCACATTGTGTGTAAAATAGCAATTACTCTATGTGGTTTTCTTTAAAGCCAACTCTATTAAACATTTCCCTATCTTTTGCTCCAGTCTTGGTGTGCAGTTCACCGTGATATGAGGAAGTATTATTTGTGTATAACTGCAAGCTCATTTGAGGGACAGAACTGCAGGTCCTCAAATCTTTAATTTAAATACAGAAACAAGGTCTTTAGTTTTACAGCATTCTGGCAGTGCTCTGTGAATGCCATTATTTGCAAACTGAATGCAAACTGAAACTTGGTGGACATTAAAAATGCTATCACTGAATTGTTTTTTACAACTGTTCATTTGACACTCATTGAAAGAAAAATAACACTAACATTTCTAAAATCTAGAAAATCTGTGATTGATAATGCTAAATCTTTCTATTGAAGGCACTTTCT
This sequence comes from Peucedramus taeniatus, assembly GCA_013400575.1. Classification (NCBI taxonomy): domain Eukaryota; kingdom Metazoa; phylum Chordata; class Aves; order Passeriformes; family Fringillidae; genus Peucedramus; species Peucedramus taeniatus. Next base: position 282,883 of record WBNO01029436.1, read on the forward strand.
AAGCCAAGTGGATGTTAAATTAGTTACTTAGTAAGTAGAAAAGACACAAAATGATGCAACACATGGTATTTGCAGTCTGTATCAGATATGAAAAACTTCAAGCAGATGTACCATGAAGCAGTTTCTCCTAGTGCAGAATTTTCTGTATTGTATGCAAAATTGCATTTTTCCTCTAACATTGGCAGACATCATGGAATATTTTGTGCTGTTTCTAACCTGGATAGGTATGAGGGCTTCTATCCAAATTATCATTTTTAGTCAGCCTGTGACGTTTCACAGCATTGAGTGAGAGGGGATGGTGAGTTTCCCCCATCCCTGTGTAGTGCAGAATGGAGTATCCCGTGCTGTGAAGAGAGTGCACCACTGGCTGTTCTGCAGCCTGGCTCCTATTGTAAATGCCAGCTGGCTTTTGGCAGGGCTGCTACTCAGACATCACTTCCCAGCACACGGGATTTTTCCGCTCCAGGAGCAAACCTTTTCATTTCTATTGAACCTCATGAAGGGTTTCCTGGCCCAGGCCTCAAGTTGAGCAGTGTCCTTTTAGTTGAAGCTTTGCCATTTGGCATGCCATCTCATCCTCCTAATTTGATGTAGTCTGTGAACTAGTTAGTTACCATGTAGTCTTATGTCCTTGTCCAGGTCACTGGTGAGATGTTGATTGACATGGCCACAGAACTGACCCCTGCAGGGCTGTCCCCATTGCTGGCTGCCAGCAGGGCATAAACCATTGATCACTGAGTGCCCTTCAAGCCTGGGATTCAAGCAGTTTTCAGCCCCACTCACTCCATTCATCCAGACAATACTTCCTTTTGGAAGGCATGAAAAGTACTGTCTAGCTCAGTAGATTTAATTGCTATATGCTTGGTAAGTGTTGAAAATTAGCATAAATCATTTGACACATAAAGCTTTTTATGCAATTTAAGAAGTTCTTTTGCTTCAAAGACATATGCTTTTCTCCTGTGTTTTCTGAAAACACTTATTTCTGTATAAAAATACACAATACTTAAGCTTTAGTTTCACAGTAATGAGCTGTACTTTCTATTAATATTTTAGAAGTGTACCTTAATTTCTTCCTTGTTCTGGTACTTTGGATGTAAAAGGGTAATAGTAGCTATTTTCATCAAATGCAATGTCTTACAAAGATTTAAATAGCTTTGTTCTTATTTTAGATTAGTATTATCAAGATGGCAAAGTTTTGGCATATTAGAAATTTTTATCTCACAGAAAAGATGATTTGAGTTTATTTTCATGAAGTATCACTGTGGTTAAAAATTCATCTAGGCACCCATTCTAATTTTAGATAGATGTAAGTTGTATGAAATAAACTTCTTTGAATTTGGCTTTAAAAGGGCAATTTCCACTATAATAGTGTATTCATCAGACAAATAATGTTACCCTTCTTTTTTCTCCTTTTGAACTTCTGACTGAATAAGCCTGTATGGCACCTGTGGGTGTCATGTGAGTAGCACATGCCAGGCATGTGTCAAGTACTGCAGTATGTAAACATGGCACAGTGTTGAAAGATGTTACCCTTAATTCCCTACTGAGTGAGCACTGTCAGTGCTTTATGGACACAAACTACACAAACCCTAAGGCAAACTAGGAGCCAGTGCTGGTCCTGCCCCCATGGGCACCTGTGAGCACCTTGCACAGGGGCCATGTCCTCTGTTCCCCTGGAGGGAATGGGCTTTTCTCCCCTTTCACCAGTGGAGCCCAGCACAACTGCAGTCTTACACTGAGCTTCTCCTCGAAAAATAAGAATTTTTAGAAATGCCCTGGAGGGGAGGAGAGGTTCACTTGCAATTGCCTAATAACCAAGAGGGCTGAATATATCCATTCTCTGTTTTGCAAAACTTGCTCTCACTAGTAAAGGCCTATTAGTGGCCTTTATTTGTGTGCTCTCCTTGTTTTACAGGATTTTAGACGTTGTCTGGTGCAACAATAACCAATAGCTATTTTACTAGCTACATGTTGGCAGCAATTGCAGTCTGAGGAATGAACATTTTTAGATGCCATTAGTGATAATGGAGCTTATTAATTAAAGCAAAGGAAAGGTTTTCAGATTAAATCCAACTGAAAGTGTATTTGTATTCATATGCTAAAATGTTAGGAGGGGTTAAACTAGAGAGTTTTGCCCATCTGGGGGAATAAGATTAATATTGACAAAAGTGTATCAGAAACACTGGAATGGTCTCACTGGTAACCTTGTGTTATACACAGACCCTGAGAAAGCTCAGGAAATTTGCTATGTCATAACCACTTCCCTTGGCAGCTACTGGGGCTGAAAAACACTTCCTTGTTTTTTCTGTCTGTCATTAGCAGTCATCAAAAATGTGTAAAACTTGAATTTACACTTCATTGCATATACTGATAATTTCAAGGTATATTTAGTATAAAAAGTAGTATAATTTTCTACTTCACCATTCCTGGTTACTTTTATGGTAATTTGGATACCAGTCAGTATTTTTGTGAAGAAAGCGGGGTGGGGTTTTTTCCCCTTTTTTTTGCTTTTTTTTTTTTTTTTCATGGAAGAATCTAGACTGTGTTAATAAAGGTATAATTATTCCTGGTGAGAGTAAATCTGAGTAAGGTCAGAGAAATTGCACATTTACAGCAATTTATCTTATTTTTGTAGTATATATTGTAAGGAATCTACTTACGAAAGCAAATACATTATTTACTCTTAAACTAGGGTATGTAAAACCTTTATTCATTTGCTTTAGTAGAAATTATAGATTTCTTTCATTAAACTGAAAAATATCTTTATAAAAGGATTTTTATATAGCTTATTGCAAGCTTAAAAAGTAATATTGATGTACTTGTGTTTTATATACCAGCCTCCTACTTTGTCAGATTTTGTGGCATTATAAACTCATCATCTCTAACTATTTAAACATTTCTTTAACTTTCCTTGCAATCTTTGTCAAACCTCAGAAAAGAAAGGCAAGAGATAGACAACAATGCAGAATGGTGAAACTAGTCACAGAAGCTCTGTCAGTGTGATATGTAATAAACCAGAAAGTTTTCTAACTTGTGGGAATTAAAATGTCAGCAGAGCTGCTGAATTCATTTTCAGCTGGTTATCTTAATACCATTTTTCTTTCCACTGATCCATGAAAGCATGAAAAAAGGGAAGATTAGAGACATTTGCTCAGAATTAATGCTGAAGGTGAAGAGAAGTTTTTATTCCTTTTATAAATAAAAAATTACTGTGGCCAGCATTTGGCTGAAGATGTCTTGGTAACTTGGACACGGAAGAGGGTTACAAAGTCTGAATATATAATCAGCAGGTGTAATATTTTCTTTCTGCCCTGTGAATAATCCATTGGAGTACAGTAAAGCTACTTATTGGTACTCCTGGAGCAATGACTCAGATGTCTTCTGTGAAACACTAAAATGTGTTTTCATACTGACTGCAACTTCTAATAGTCTGTATTAGTGAAAGAGGATATCTTATGCTAGTGTATAATGTTGCTGGCCCAAAACATTAGGCATGCAAAATAGGAAGAGGTGAGGAAATTCCTTCGGAAACTTAGAAGTGGGTAAATTCTCTGAGAATCAAAATTATGTGCTCTACAAGAGCAGAACACAGTGGCAAATGTTCAAGCAGAACTGCTCTTCACTGAGCTACTTGCCTCTGGTGCCAGTCAGTGTAGCTACACATGCAGCCTCTTGTTCTGAAATTGCATTTCTTTTTAGGATTGTGCTTGTCTCCCAAGGGTTGCTTTGTTATGACCACCAGGAATAATCAGTGGTTGAGTCAGGACTGCAAACTGAGATTTCTTGTCTAGTAGTCCCGTGCTGAATGCTCTCTCTTTCTTTGTTAAAGTCACCTGAACAAGGAATATTATAGTAGCATTAACACAGTGAATACAAGGTTAATCCTCAGTATTTTCCAGGAAAAGGAAAATTCAGGATAGCTTCTTTAACTATGTGGAAGAAATACAGATGATATCTTCCTATTATCCTTGTGTTTGCCTAATATCTTATAAAATATTTTGAGATTGGGTCACAATAAATATATTAAAATTACTTTATCTCCTGTCTTGAAGTTGACATTGAAAATTGTCATTCCAATTTGAGGTTAGAAAATAAGTCTAGTTTTGAAGTTTAGTTTTTGAAATAAGTGCTACTTGTATTCTTTAGTAGTTGAGATACAGTATAACAAATTCAGATCACAATAAATTTTCTTTTCTGCTGCGTCTCACAGAAGACCTGACTGAGCAGAAAAATAAACACTGATGAGTGTATTTTCGTATGCAGGCAAAAATGCAAACTTCTACTTTAGTAAGCTTTATCTCTAATTAGCAAAGACAGTGTTCTTGTTCCTTTTTAATAATTTCTAGACTGCTCACTTTCAAACGTTTTTCCACACTAAGAATTAATCCCATGAAATTTGATTTTTACAAAGTAAACTGTGTTTGAAATTCTGCAGACATGAAGGGTGGTGTTGATGTCATGCTAAATGTCCACTTCTCAGGGTGAACCATTAAAATTTCACCCTCAGGTCAAAAATATATATCAGTGGGCTTTTCCAGTGGGATTCTTCTTTGTATATGGGTTTGTGTCCATGTTCTTTACTGTAAAATAAGTAAGAAATCAAGCTGCCAGCAATTGATTGTCTGAAATATTTTTCTTCCCCAGAATTGCATAGCAAACTACCTGTTCTTTATCTGTTACTGCTAGATTGTCTGAAGGGATACTTTTATTTAGCTCATGAAAAGCCATCATAAAATGAAACTATTGTGGTATCAAGAAGGATTATTATAATAGTTCTGTACAACTATGATTGTTCTATTATGTGTATTTTATTTGTTGCAACCAGTAGCAATATTCTTCTCTGGGTCTCTGTCTACTTTTCTTTGTATAATTAATTGGTGATTTATAATTTCTCAGTATTTCAACAGCAAAGAATTCTGTATTTTCTCTCACTTTTGCACAAAGCTAATATAAATTGGGAATAATGTCACACTTTTTTGGGTGTGAGATTAGATCCCTTGTGCACATGTATGAAATGTCATAAATGTTAGTATTTTTACCTTGCTCAGATTTTGAGAATGCCATTAGAAGGGTGAGGTTTAGATTACTTGTCATTTTTATACTGCCTTACTGAGCTTCTTTGCTTTTAACAACCTTTCAGGTGGTAGATTGCCCTGTGCCAATTCTTTAGTGGGCCAAAATGTCAGAACCTAAACAGCTAAAAGAGCATTCTTTGCTGACTGCCCGTGTCTGTGTGCTCATTCTGAAAAAAAGCCAAGCAAAACAAACCATCTGATGATTCCTTGTACAATTCTTTGGGTAGCCTACCTGTAAAAGGAGATCCTCAGAGTCTTTCTACTGTGATTATGCAATTATGTCAGGTACAAAGGCAAGCAGAAACTTGCTTTGTGGTTTTTAAGATGAATTTAAAGGCAAAAATTGCTTTTTAGAAGTATAACATACAGAGCTAGTGCTACTTTTGAGTAGTGGGTAGATAGTGTCTGTTTTAAAGGGAAATAACAGACTGTACTGAGAAAGGGTCTGAGTTCTTAGATGTGCCAGATAATTTTTTTTCTGTTGTTTGAAAGCAATAGAAAAAAATTTACTTAAGGCTAAGAAAGACAGCGAGAAGCATTTATGTACCTAGCTACCCAAATGTTGCAGAATGAATTGTTTTTGAGTACTTCAGTATTAAACCTCATATGCAGCACTCCCAATTGTATACTCAAAAGTTTGCTGTGGACTTCCATAATGAGATATCCAAGAATAGGATACTGGGAAAAAAAAAATCAGTACCATAATTTCTAAATAACTCTAAGTAATAGAAAATTAATTTGCAGATATTTGCAGTGAAAATTATATAAGCTACTTAAAGTATTGCAATTTTTAAAAGCAAAAGTTTGGTCCTTTGTAGTACATTCTGTAATTTAACATCAAAAAATATTTTTAATTGTTCTTGATTGATTTCCTGCAAATGTACTCATCTGTTCTTGACTATTCAAGACAAGTTTGGGATGTCTTCATACTGATTCTTTACATCCTATTAATTCTGATTCCAAATACGAGCTGATTTTGCCTGTAAAAGCAATTTTATTGTTTATGATTAGTAAACATCAGCAGCTGAGGAGCAATACAGAAAGGATGTCATTTGCGTATTCCATATCTAGAGACTTTTATTTCACTGCAGGAGTTAATCAGCAACACACATCAGATGGACTCTGACATTGCACAGGCATCAGTGTGTACTTAGCATTAACATTGCAAACAGTTGTCATTTAAATCAGCTTAAAAGATGTAGATGCTTAAGTTCAAATAAAAACACTTCACAGTGACATTCCTAAGAAGCCAATGCTTACCTGGTTAGCCCAGGTTTTGTAGCACTTGATTTCTAATTCCTACATGTTAGGCAAATGAGCACCTACATAGAGGCTGAGCTGCTGTTGGTACTTCAGTCCCCTTGAACCCAGTGAGCTTCCAGGTGAGTGGATGATCTAGCTGCCCAAATCTATTTCAGCTGTAGGCCTAATGTGCAGTCAAGCCTAGGTATTCAACTAGCTGCCCTTAAGCTTAATTTTGAACATGTGCGCCGTGTTGTGGAAGATAAAATGTGTGAAATACAGTTGGTTTGACTGCCTGCCACTCCGAGCAATGTATTTGACTTTCCTTTTGACTCTCTTGCATTTTGGAACCTTATTCTGGAGCTTGTAGTTTTTAAAAACAAGTTAACTTCATGTCTCTGCAAAACTCAATTAGATATGACATTTGGAATAAAGAACAGTACATTAAAACAATAACAATTCATCATATTATGTCTCATTCTGGCAAGCTTAATTGTAAGAATATTTGCAATCCCTGTTCCTGTTTCCCTATACTTTCCCCAGGATGGTGCCAGGCCAGAGCTGATGATTGCTAGTACTGTATGCCAGTCAAAAAAAGGAGTCTAATCTTTCTGATTTGTGGAGCAGGGGGTGGCAGACTATGAGCATACTCTTAATCCTAGCCCGGAAAAGGATGAATGTGAGAAAGTGCCTCTCTCCGTCTAGGCTTTAGCACATACATAGAATTGCTTTCTTTTGGTATTTTGAGTTCTCTGGCTACTTCTCCAGATTTACATGGCCAGAGAAGAGCAGTAATAAACCAGTTTTAAGTTTCCATGTAATGCAGCTGCAACACTTATTCTGTGTCTTTGCACTCATAAGTTGGTTTGAACGTACTGTTGTAGTAATCCAGAGAGCAGATGAGGCCTCACACTGACTACCTCTCATGCAATAAAACCCAGGCTCATTCAGTAGTTAATATTGATTAGAGCTGAGCATCCTTTGGCCACATCATTCAGGGAGGTGGTAGTGGGGGGAAGAGTAAACAAGAAATAATAAGAAAGACTTTATACCAGTGATGTGTGTGGTATACATGATACCCATAATACCAACTCCAACTGAAGGAGGTCCTACAGCTTCTGGTAGGAAATAAAAAGTGAATTTGGCTATGCTATAGTTTTTGTTGTGCTCTAAAATGTAACAAAAGATGTCATCTGTTTCCTTCAGGCTAAGTCAGATTTTCCAGGATATTGTGTCCAAAACATACACACAACTCTAATTTTTGAGGAAACATGATGCTCTTTTACCTGTTGCAATGTAATTGGATAATGCATGTACAAATGACTTGTGTAGCCTGCCAATGAATGTTGCTAATGCCTTACCAAAAAAANAAAAGATAAAGCATATTTTTTGTATTTTTTTTTCCTCAGAGGCAAATCCAAACAATGCTAGATTTGGGAAACTGTTTACTGAAAAGCATTTTCTAATAGATCTCTGAAGAAGTGCAATTGTATAATTACTATTGTTCAGTGCATACAGTACATTGTCTCCATCACTCTGTACACTGCTGCTATTAGTGCTTGTTCTAATAAATCTCAATGTACACTGTTTAAACTGCTGTCATCTGTGTTCTGGTTTATTAATATAAGAAACCCTTGAGGCAATGGTTCTTGAATAAACTATTTGTAGCTAGTTAGATCAATTGATTATTAATAATAAAATTCTTAATGTATATTTTACAGATTGATTTTGAAGAGGTGGATGATAATGGTAGCAAAAGCACTGAAACAGTGGCTTTTCCTTTCTACCCTTTTTTCACTGCAGGAATATTTCTATAAAATTTTTCCCATGTGATTCTCTGTGCAGTTTCTTTAAATCTGTCAGGAACTACCAACTGCAGTCTCAAAGTAAGTAATTTTCTTTTTGGCAGTTCCTAGTTACATCTTCATACTGCAGCTGATAAGAGCCTTTTTTTTTTTTTTTTCTCTTCAGCTTGTTCTTTGTGATTAAAGGGAGCTTGCAGTATGCTTTTCAAGTTTTGAGAGAGAGTGTAGAAAAAATTGTTCCTGGTGTTCTCTAATAGATCTGAAAAAAAAGTGGAAATGAAAGAAAAAAAAAATTACTTGACACCCACCCTGTCTGGCCTCTTGGAAGAATAACAGTATGTGGGATTTTGAGATTTTTCCATTATGTGTTCTTGTCAGCTGTTCAGCCTTTAAAATGAAAGCATAATAAAAATAAGAATTTGGTTGGGAGGAGAAATTAAGGTTTTTGTTATTTCTTGGCATTGTAAAAAGAACAAGTGTTCAAACAGTCTGGCATGCTGCCTGAGTGGAAGCAATTGCAAAGGAAGGCAAAAGGCTTTTTTCATGAATGGCAGCACTTTCTCTCTTGTGTCAGAGTACACATCTTGTCCAGACCCTTGCCCCGAGGCAGGGGCACACTGGGAGCTTTTTCCCTGTTAAACCATTCCACGAGGGAAAGGGAAGCTCTGCTCTGCTTTCACCTTTGTCCAGTTGAGATCGGATGACTGTGACTCAGCAGAACTACTGTGCATGAGTGAAATGTAAAAGGTTTTATGTCATTACTTAATTGATAAAAAAAGTCAACACCACAAACCTTGGGGAGTAGAGCACAAGAGGCCTGAGAGGCAGCAAGAGCGACCTGACACCAAATTTAGTATCAAAACTATTACTTTAGGTATGAAAGAAAATTACATGTTTAGATTTCATCTAAGCAGGAGACAGGTGATGCTTCTTCATAACCACAAACATGTGGGCACTGTGGTGTGGTGAAGTGAGACAGTGTGGGAAGCTGTTGACAGGATTTCATCCTGACTCAGCTAAAGCAGTTGCCCACAGAAAGCTGTTCCAAGTTTCACTGCTGGTACAAAAATCTGTTCTGATATGATGATACATTGCATTTTTGCACAGCAACATATCAGGCCACATGGTCCTTCAAGTCCTCATGATCTTACTAAATATTGAAGTTGGTCTAAATGTTAAAAAAACACTGCACTTCAATATGGAAAATTATTTTCCAGGTAATTATTACTAAGGTTAAAAGAAACTAAGCTAAAATATTATCCAAACCCAGAGTACCAGGGGCTAGCTGAGGAGGTACTCTATTTTGATTGAGTAGTGAGTCTAATTTTACTCAAGGGCAGAAAATAAAATGTCTTGTATTTAAACTGTCATTTTTATTTCTGAAAGCTATGTCTAAGATTTAACTTAGAGTAGATAAAGAGACAGATTAGGTTGTATATCCTGTATCTATATCCCAAGTGCATTTTAATAATGGTACATTTAAAAAATTCAGAAAAAAAAAAAGGTGTGCATAAATGCAGTTGTTACAGAAATGAATCTGTTGTGAAGATGCTTTTTGCCTGTGATGAGACTACTTCGTTATATATATACATAATTATATTATTATTAAGATTATGTTTGTAATTACAAAGGTAAGTTCTAAAGCAAAACCCAATATGTAGTTGCTTTTCTCACTGATGAGTGTCTAGCTACATTTCCTTCAGTAAAGAAAAGAAACTAATTACTAGCTCAAATTTCACAACCACACTAGGCTTCATGAGCAGGTTTTTTGACAAGTTAGTGGAGGAAAAAATTATAATTAAACATTCTCAAAAGGTTACTTGTTGGACTGTAGGTGGACTATCAATTCTGGTAAAGATGTTGGATTATTTCTTTCAACTGATAAAATTTAAGGTGTTAGCTGTCTTTTAAGTTCCTCTTTAACAAAGTTATTTCTGAGGACCTTACATTACATTTAGCAGTCAAAGAAATTCAAGAGATATAGCACAAGAGCACATCCATTCTTCAGTTCTAGTTCAAGAGGTGACTTCACTTAAATGCTGATCAGCTGACCTAGAATAACAGTATCAGGCTACTTTTCATGTTTGGTGACAAGAACTTTTTATGTCATCTGTTAAAATGTTTAATATATGGAAACTGCTCAAGTCTATTACTTTATGCCTACAGGTGTGAAAAGAATGAATTAGGAAGCCAGATGAAGACATATTCTTGTCTTCAAGACAAGAATGGAGAGGAACAGGCAGAATAAACATAGAGGTGATTATGAAAGAGGATGCTGAATTCTTGCATGCCCTGCAAACACTGATTTAATTTTGTCTGTTTATAAATACTGTGTATCCAAAGACCTGGGAGTGCTTTGTAATAGTAATAATTAGCTCTTGCAACATCCATCCCTGAGAAGTGACACATTAGCACAGCCACATGCAGTAAGTTTCACAGAGGTTAATTGCTCAGCATCACAGAACAGCTGGTGTCAACACCAAAAATAAAAGCAGTCCTGCTGCTCTGTTTAAAACGTAAGGAGAAGCAGCAAGGAACGAGATGTCTATGACTGAAGGAAGTTTTATGAAGATACAATTGTACCAGCACCCATCAGCTTAGCATGGACAATGGGAGTTATAGCAGACAAATCCTTTGTTTTGTAACTTTTCTTCAGGTACAGTGGCCCAGCAGCATCTACAGTTCTACATCTTCATACAGGTGGATGGGCAAGCCCACAAAGCTGTCCTCTCACACAGGCACAGCTACTGACAGATGCTGGTTAAAAAAAGATTCAGCCATTTGGACAGTATCCTTCAAAGGAAAAGGAAGCATTAAACATACTTCAGGTCACACTGGCTTGTTTTTTTTTCCAGATTTGTCTCCACGAGCTAATAATGCTATATGATGAAAGTAGCTTTGTTGAATTCAGTAATGTTTATGTAATAAATCAAAGCTGGAAGGTGAAGGAAGAAATCTTACGTGTTAGCTGACTGGATAAACTGAGCTGATATTGAAAAGAATAAACCCAAAATTTGCACCATATTATGCTGGTAATTTGTTTAATGTCTTCTTAATGAGCAAAAAGATAGTGTCAATTGCCAGACTGAGAGATGAAAGATGTTCCTGTTTCTCAGCGGTGGTAAGTGTAAATGCAAGCATACTATCTCAGCATATCTGTCCCTGGAGGACTACTTTGCATTTCTTTTTAGTAAAGGCTTCCCAGCTAACACATCCATCTCTCCATTGAATATATTGCCATTAATACTGGGGCAATTACAAAGGAGAAAAAGCTGGGATATTTCATACGCTCTGAAGATGGACACATGAAACATAGATTAAGTCATCTGTGTGTCTGTGAACAAGGGTCTGGAACCTGAAAGGTAAGTCTGTGGAAGAGTATATAAAACAATCACCAGAATTTGTATTCCAGGAGCTCTGAAGTTATGTAAGGCACGGTATTAAACTGGCTGGATTTGCTCATACATGAGAATTTCTAGACAAATGACGCCTCAAAAAAAAAAAAACAACCAACCCCCTCCCCCCCCCAAAAAAACCAGACAACCCAAAAAAGAAGTCAAGTGCTGTTAAACCCACTCAGGTTGTTGCAAAAACCCAAAAAGTGTGTATGCAATTAGAACCGTATTTTGCCCCATAAATTTTTTTTTGTTACCTCCTGAAATATAAGTCTCTATATCACTCAGATCCTGTGTTTCTAGGGAAATACTCATGCCATATGCTGGAAAGTTATGGAATTTTGCGAGTTATTTTTTCTGTAGCATTTTCTTTAGCAGTTGTTTATATGTTAAATTCTTGCACTTGTTCTTTTGCAGAGATCTGCAGGTAAACGTAATACAGTTCAAAGGCACTTGAAGTGTATATGATACAGTCCTGTTCAGTTGCCAGGAGATCTGGCAACTGATGGCATCTTTTTGTACACTAAGAAGATATTAAACAAATTACCAGCATAATTTGATGTAGATTGTGGGTTTAATCCTTTCAAGTGAAACATCAACTAAGTTTATCTAGTCAGTTACCACTTAAGATTTCTTTCCTCCCTTCAACTGGCTGCTTAATCATGCTAATCTTATGATACAGATGACTGTGACAGGAAATAAAGTCAGATCAGTTCAAGTGGATTACAGATAGTTTAAGATTTCTGGATTGAAAATAATGAAATAATTCCACATTTTCGTGATTCCAGATTCCTTGGACAAATCTCTAGCTTGCACTGCCTTAGATCACATTATAAATACCTCTTTAGACACTCTATAATTACAGGTGACCAACATTCCTGCAAGGGATAATGTAGGATAACTATCTAATATTAAACTAAAAATCATTATGGAATTATCTTTTAACTACACAAAACCTTCTGGATCTTCCAACACTATGCAGAGAGCAGGATTGTCCTCTAGGTTTTACTCTTAAAAAATCTCCATGTTTTTATCAATATGATGTGAGGAAAAAAATACAGTATTTATACTTGCTATGTTACTACTCCATGGCTAAGACACACTCTGAAAAAACAGAACTCATCTTGCACAGGAAATAAACTCTCTTGCTTTTCCCTCAAGGGGAAGGTGATCAGGTTGGAAAAGTCCCCTTGCCCTTCTGTGGAGGGCTGTGCAGAGGGGAGGCCTTGTCAGTGCCCTTCTGTGGCTCTGTGCTGAGGGGAGTGGAACATTTCAGCTCAGGGAGCAAATGTGAGCAAGGACTTTCATCTGCACAACTTGGCAAGACAAGGCAAGATTTTTTTTGTTCCAGTGGTGACTCAGGCATAACTTACGCACTTGGAAATTAAATGTTTTTTGTTTATTGGTTGCCCAAAATGAGAGCACACCAGGGCTGCAGAAACACTGGAAGTTCTTAAGTACACTCATGTGCCAAGTACAAAAGTGTCTAGTGCTGGAGGAGCAGGGAAATACCTTAAGTTTCTTCACTTGGATGTGCAAAATTAGTGAATGTTTTCAGATCATGGCAATGTTACTGTACTTGGGCTCCTGTTCTCTGATCTGTGGCATGAGGACAACACAAACATCTGCTGAAGCATTTATGATGGATTATAGGGTGTTAGAGTAACAGGAATAGCACGCAAACATATCAAATGAAACTATTCATTATCAAAATTAGAGCTAGATCAGATTGAGTATGATCTATGACCACATACTGAGTAAGAAAAACACAAATGCATGTTGAATAAACTGTGCCAGCTGGTCTTAATAATTTGTAGAAAAATAGTATCCTGTCAAATGTATATATACAGGATTAATCTAAACCAAGGATCAATGGGCAATTTTCATTTTAGAGTTCCCTTAGATATTTCTTCCCTTTGAAAGCTTTTCAGTTCTGTTAATGTGTTTTGATTGAGTAAATATGTGCAGATAGTGTAATATGAATTACAGCCAGAATTAATTGCAACCTTTCCCATGACTTCAATTCAAAGTCTATATATAACCTGACTTGATTTTTCAGCACCCTCTAGAGTAAGCAGAACGATCCAGCAGCCTTTCCTTTCATCTGGATAATTCAGCTATCTTTCATAGGTAGCTGAAGTAATGCCGTCCTCTTTTTGCTGTTTTGTTGGATTTTCTGATACTCTGAGCCTTAAAAAATATTATGGAAGTATTGACACATGATAAATTATCAGTGTTCGTATTATAAAAACAGTCCTTAAGATACTTTCACAAAAAAACCTTACTTCAGAAAAAAAGCCAATCAAACCAATTGTTACCTGGCAACCAGGGACAATATTCCTACAGCCTGTGACTTTACAAGCCTGTGGCTGATGCTTTACCTACTGTAACTGCAAAGGGAGTCTCTGCAAGAGCTGCAAGGTTTAGCAAGTTCTGTGTTCATCAATCTTACTAGAAAATCAATTGTTTACATGAGGGTGGGTCAGCTCCTTCTGCCTCTCTCACAGATCCTCCACAGTGCTCTCTGTCTTCTCTTAACAGTTTTCTGCCTTTTTACACTGGTGCTTTTTATCTTGGATTCTTGAGTTGCTCCTCATTCCTCTGTCAATACCGTCACTTCTTTCTGCAATTTTGCTTTTGTTATTTTGCATAATTCTCACAACTTAATGAGGTTTGCAGCAGTCTGAGTTAAATGCATGCAGCTCAAGCCTAGCTCTTGTGTCACAGACAGCTAAGTCCATAGGAGATTGATAACAAATGATGAGAGCCCACTGGTGTATCCCCCTGCCCCCAGCCTGCTCTGATCTTACACTTTAGCCCAGCACAGCACTCAGTCCCCAGCTGAGCTCTCCCAGGTGGGTTATGGCAGTGCTGTGAAAGGCAACACCATCTCACAGAGCTGCCAGTGCTCATCCAGGTGTAATTCCAGTGCCCTCCCAGAGCACCTCTGGGCTGCTTTGTTGGTGTTGCTAAAACAGCAGAATTCAGCTGCAGCAAGGACCCATCAAACAACAGTACACCATTAACTCCTAGTGGGAAGTTGAGGGTTATGAAAGTTAGTTTTCTATGACAGTAAATTTTGTGTTTTAAAGAGTGGTAATAAACTGCCAAGAAAAGGGCACCATTTCCCTCTCAGTTTACACTGTTAATTCATTATTCATCATGCAGAATTAGAGAGCTTAACTGAAGGTCTCTGAGAGAAGTCTCAAGCAGTACACCATAGAAGTTCAGTAGCTAATATGCTGTTGATTCTTTAAAAGTGAGATATAAATCAGTCTAAAAAAAAGCAATTTGACAGATTTTTTTTTTCCAAAGCATGGTAATTTGTTTGCAAGAAGAAGAATTGAACATGGGCTCGATGTCTGGAAGCTACACTTGATACAGAGCTTTTTATTATTATCATTACTAATGTCATAATATGTTTGCTGCTGCAACCAAAAACTTCGTTAAACAGGTTGGTGATGGAGGAAGATTAGTTCCAGTGCCCAGCCTCAGTGAAGCTGACAGATACCAGCCTCTGAGCCTTGTGATTAAAAAAAGAAAATGTTCGCTTTCAAAAAAATCTAGATTTGCTTCAACACCTTTCACATTAAAAGATATTCTTCAAGGGGAGAAAGAAATTTCTGCAGGTAAGATTTTTATCTTTCTTCAGGGTGGAAAAATGCATGTTTTCTAGTAGACATAGTAAACACAGTTTGAACTGTGCAGGTGGTATGTTTCCTTAGTAAATGTGTAATAATATTTTTCTAGCTTAGTCATGTATTGAATAGTTAAAACCTAAGATCACAGACAGAGACTCTAACGAGTAAAAGTTAGACAGTGCTGTGTTTATTAGGTCAAAATTAGACAGTGCTGTGTTTATTACGCCAGCGGGCGGCATGGGGGTCGTCCCCGAAATGTGTGACAGCACTGTACAAAGATTTTTGCCTTCTGTTTATTTCCCAAAATAATACACATGCACAACCCCAGCACCTGCCATCCCCGCTCTGTATTAAGATGAGGTTGTTGGTCTTTTACGCGTGCGCAGTTCTTCTCTTGAGTTGGGTCAGTGGTCTTGAGTTGGGTCAGTGGTCCCAGGGATGAAGTCAGGAACGTCTTCATCAGGTCTCTGTGACCTTCTGGCATGATCCAAGGCCCCCTGCTTCATGATGGATTGACATAGAGTCCAGGTGCTGGGCATTGTTCTACTGGTTCCAGTATGTTCCTATTATGGTTCACTTGCTCCACTTCCTTCTATGAATAAGCTCATACTGTAACAATTAGTTTAGCTTAAGCATCTAGTAATCATTAACCTATCCTTGGTGTATCTGACTTCAGTATTGAATTGGTTCTAACCCTCAGTTAAAATCTTAATCCTTTAAAGTCATGATTCCGTATTAAATATTCAAGAAAAAAAAGTACAAACTAAAATGGTAAGAAAAAGGAAAAAAAAGGACTTTCTGGGAAAAGAGTAAAAAAAGAAAGTAATTTATACTAAAAAAGCCTTGATATTTTCTGAACTAGTATTAAACAAATTCAGTTAAGCCTTTTTTTTTTTTCCTTCACAAACTTCAAATTCTTGACAGATGTACTGATGTATGTTGATTAATTGCTACATAACATTTGTTTAGAAATGTACCCCTTGGTCTGTATACTCACTTTCAAGTGTGTAAGAATGGCCTCAGCTCTGCAGCTCTTCCATGCTGGCAGCCCCTGGTGCTGAACTGAGCTCTGCACAGGCAGAACATTTGAAAACAGCTATTACATCTGACTGGAGCAATTGGATTTCCATAAGACTTTTTCCACATTTGCAATCTTTGTGGTGTATTTAAACAACTGAACTGTCTTTAAATTGCCTTTTCTATGCCATAGCCTAAATTTTGAGAATATTCTAATAGAATTATGAGGTGCAAAATTGAGCTATACTGCCTGTATCTCCCTGTACATTCCTTTGAAAAGGGTGTAATTCATATCTGTGGGTTTTCTCAAAACAGTTTAATTACTTTTTTTTTAATGTCAATTTTGGCAAAAATATTTATGATATTACTTGCACAACAAATGCATCAGTTAAAAACTCAACTAAGACAAACTAATATGAGCACAGGAAATACCACTTGATCCCACAAGAGGGGATTTCAGGACACAAGCATGATGAGAAAAATTTTAATCCTATGTCTTACATTCAGGAGAAGTCAGCTGGCTTGTCCTGAAGGTAAAAAAAATCAAAAATCTCATTAAAAAGTCTGAGAAAAAGGTTGCAAAATCTCATTAAAAATTCTCACAAAACCTTACTAGTCTTTTCTGTAAAGGTTAAATGTCTTGCACAGAAAGTATTAAGAAAGTCCTTTAACGTAAGCAAGGAGGTTTGTAATTCAATTTCCTTTTTTATGTGACAAAGACAAGCACTTCCAATCCTTTTAGAATCATGAAAAATATATTAAACTTCTTTTTGGTTAAAAATAAACACAACAGGATTCATAGTAGGTGACTTCATGATGTCAGCTTATCCTAATATCTTCAAAGGATTAAAAACAAAAAAAGGAGTAAACCACAGATTCTTAGATGTATTTGGAAATCTAATCCCTGTGTTCATTTTAATTTGGTAACCAATATGTTCTAGTTTTTTTTCTGTTATTGTAATGGAAATGTATTTGATATTATAAAGACATTTTTGTAGAGGTGCTTTGGTACCTATATTTTGGTTGTACAATAATTGAATGCAAACTTTCAAGTGAGTCAGAATTAATCTGTTAAATAAACTGATGTATTCCCTGGGCAGAGGGAATACACCCACATCTCATTCATGTATTGCAAAAATGAAGAAAAATTAGGGTCTTTGTAGGGCATCTAGGCAAAATTCAGAAGTCCCTAATATTTTTTATACAGTGGCTTTCATTTTATCCTAGTTTTAATATTCTGTGTGGCCTCCACTGAGTCATTTTAGGTTTCAGAGCCTCTGTCATTAAAGCCAAAACACACTACACATCCAGTTTATAGGTATCAGCATCATAGTTACAGGTGGAAGTACTTGAGAAGAATAATCATGAACACAGAAATTTGAAAATAGCTCTAATCAAACCCACAACTCCTATGTACTCTTTCCATCAATCATCAGCAGTAACACCAACAAACAAGTGCTCAGTGTAGCTCTGAATTTCATATCAAAATGATTAAGCATGGTAGGAATGGTACCATTTATTCTTGCTATGTGAAAATACTGTGTTCAAACTTTTCATCACACAAAGGTTATCCTCTTTTACTCAGGTGTCTCATCTTACCAGTTGCTCAACTATGAAGACAAATCAGATGTTTCGCTTAATGGCAGAAGAGGAAATCAGATAATGAACGATGTTGGCTTTGATGTTGCTGGATCAGATTCTGTTGCCTTTAAAGCTTCCTTTGGCATAGTGACCAAACACGAAGTTGAAGTACCAACATTGCTTAAAGAACTTACTACGAGGTTGTATCCTGTGTTTTGATTTCTGTTGCCATAATTCTATTTTATGCAGTTAAGCTGAAAGTCTGAAGTTGTCAGGTTTTGATTATTTTTAGTCAATCAGTAGCAGTCACCATCTGATATTTTCAAGGGTATCAGGTTGGATCACTGGGCTTAGACACGTGACCTGTATAATAAAGGCTGTTA
Organism: Peucedramus taeniatus; assembly: GCA_013400575.1. Taxonomy (NCBI): domain Eukaryota; kingdom Metazoa; phylum Chordata; class Aves; order Passeriformes; family Fringillidae; genus Peucedramus; species Peucedramus taeniatus. The sequence continues at coordinate 301,022 of WBNO01029436.1, forward strand.
CTAATTTTCTGAATTCTTTAAATTGCGGTGCATGTCTCAGGAAAAAAAAAGAAAAAAACAAATTCAGAGAGAGTCCATCCAAACTCCTATCTGTGTTATACCATGGTATTGAAAATTTGAAATCTACTTTGAGTGACATTACCTGACTTCAGGTTTCAGAAATAGGATTTCTTTGCCTTTCATGAACTAGAGAGCCATATATATTATTGCCATTGTACTTTGAGGTACTTTGAGGTTTTATGAAGCTATTACACAGCCTTTTCTGCAAAAAGCAAAATAGGTTTATCTACTTAAATTTTCATAACCTTCTGTGACTTTTCTTTAAATCAAGTCTCTTCTACCAACATTCTTGTTGAGTTGTGGACACTGAAAATGAGCTTGGTGTTCCTGTGGTGCTAGCACAGATGTCAAATGTATAGAAACATGATGTGACTAATTCTAGGTGTAATTCTCTTTTTTTTTATATATTTCAAATATTGTCCCTTAGTAACAATGTCATCCCAGTGAATCCCAGAAGTGCATCCCAGTAAAATATTTACTATGCATGATGCAACATTTGGCATTTTCAAATATATTGTTACCTTGTTGGTATTTAGCAAGAAGTGCATACCATTTTGTACCTGTAACCTCTCCTCCCATATTTTCCTAGTTTATTTGTAACCTCCAAACATTATCATTAATAACTGGGGTTGAGGGAAGAGGATCAAGTCTCTTGAAAAAGAGATTAAGTGTTTTAGAACTGCCACTGTTTGTAGAAATTCTTCTACAATCACTTGTTTCATGATTGTTCAGTATTGTTTATAAGTGATAGAGGGTTTTTTCAGCTAATGGCACTAAAACCAGAGTCAGATGGACAGGCTTTGAATTTTCCAGGGTGTCGCAGATATCCTCTCTAATATCTGTGGAATATTGGCTTTCCTAGAATTTTTTAGTTCCGTTCCCAAACACTGAAAACCAATATTAAGTTTCCAGAGATCTCCCTAGTCAGTTTTACTGCTGTGAAACAGACATGATGGTGATTTATTTACTGATTTAAAGTTACTTAGCTGCTTTGTAAACTGCTTATTATGTCTGAATTTCCTTCCTGCCTCCCTCTTGATTTTAGAAAAATAAACTTTGATCATTGTCTAGTCCATCAATCAAGAAAAAGTAGGATGGAAATTTTGTGTGTGGTCATGGAAAGTATTCGAACTACAAGGCAGTGCTCATTAACTGTCCATACTGGAATGCGTGGAGAGACAATGAGGGTAAATATGTTTGACAAAGTTCTGTAACTCAAATGATCAAGCATAAAAAACTCATTGTTATAAATGTTATGGTTTGATTTAATTGTGTTTTTATAATGTAAGCTTAGAAAAAATCTGAAGTAAATCAATATTATTGTACTGATGTGAAGTGGTTTAAAAGTTGGTCTTTTGTTAGCAGTGCTTATATGACAGAGGGATGGGAAATGCATGAAAGGATGGCTAGACAATGAGCCATTGCTTGGGGTAAAGCCTTTGCAAAAATGTGGAATTTACTATTTCTTAGTTTGACTTTCTAATAAATGTATAACCTTTCTTTCATTATTATGGTCATCTTCTGTAACACATTGGAATTTCAGGTTATTATTTGAAGGGTTGGCATCTTGCTCCCTGTCTTATGCTCTTCCCCCTCAATGTGTTTGAATAATTAAACTTACAAGTCTTCTAACTTCACTCTTTCTAGTATTAATAAATCATTCACATAATTTTCAGTAAGTGATGCAAATTACTCTCTCTGTATCAAAATTTATTAAAATGCAAAGTAGTTAATAGAAAATTCTTCAGTTGTGAAATCTGATCTTCAATTTAAAAGTTTCCCCTTGGCATTATAATTCTCAATCTATGAAGTTAAGATTAGTATTTTTTTTATTTATTCATTTCAATTTGTAACATTTTTTCTTTTGATCCTTCTCTAAATTATAGTTTCACATAATTGAAGATCAGAATTATAAAGGGCGGGACAAAGCCATTGTTTTTCCTGCACATACAACAATTGCTTTTAGTGTATTTGAACTCTACATTCATTTGGATGGTAATTTCGGTGAGTGATGTGAATTACTGTCATTACTGCTATTATTTATAATGATAGAAGTTTTTAAAACTGTTTTATTGCTCTTGATATATATAAGCCCTGATCCCATACAATGGGATGCTTTAATTTTATGCACATAAGTATTCTGACATTCTGTCAGAAACGGCGCTTGAAAAGGTAAACATGGAAGATGCTAGAAAATAGTCTGCTGTGGGAGCACTTCTTAAAAGTTAGGCTTGGTATTTTTTAAATTCTGTGGTTGCATGGAACAAAAAGCCCCACTTAGTTATATTTCTAGCTGGTGAGGAACAGGTTTCTGAGACTATCTGATCAGTTTTGCATAAAATAGGCAAGTACAAAGATACAACTAAAGAAAAAAGTGTACAGAACTTCTAAACTAATAACATTTTTTTCTGCTGGGGTTTTAATTTCAGTCTGATTCAGTCTCATTTGCACATATAAATATCTAAAGCTATTTAGGAGGAATTAATTGCAGCAATTGGAAACAAATTAAAAAATTGCATAGCATAGATTTTACCTTAAAGTATTTCTTTCAAGTTATGGATAGGATTCAGTATTGGAAGTGGTGCGTACAGAACTCACAGCCTTGCTTCATATGTTTCATTTCTACTTTCAAGTAAGACTACAGAAATGTTTGTCCTTCAGAATCAGGCTTCTATTGTTATGCTACTGACTGTCCTGACCCCTTCACATGACCAAAATTTGTGTATGAACCAAAACAGGGTCTAAGGATGTTAATTGAAAGCCACCAACAGTTAAAAATTCCCATATTACTTGATTCTATGGGCTATTACTGTGTGCAGACTTGTATTAAAAAGTTATACTAGCCATTAAAAACATTAGCAAAGCTAAATTTAATCACTGTTAACTTTACTGATTAGAAAGCATATTAAATTGCTGTGCAATTTTGACTTTTATATTTAGTCCTTTTAAAAACTTTTCATTTTTACAGAACTCTGTGTGACTCCAATTGCAAAAGGAGGATTTGAAAGAGAGAAATCTGGATCATCTTCACTGACCAAATTCAGGAGATTAAAGAATAATTTGTTTCATCGAAGTATGACTTTTGATATTTATATACAAATGTCTTATTTAAAAGCGTATCTTTGTTTCTTTAATTTCTGTCCAGGATGAATGTTTAAAGAAAAAAATTTGATGCAAAATGTACCTATCAATTTCTTGTGTACTGAAATGATTATAGAGTTATTAAAATTTACATTTGAGAACCTGTCACTCAGAAATAACAAATCTGTTCATTAAACTCTAAAGATCTTAAAATGTATGGCTGTTGATAAACTGGTAGTGAGTAATTACACAGCTAACTTAACATTGAGCCTATTTCATGTGTTTGCCATTTACAGCTCGTATTATACAAGTTATAGTTATAGTAATAGTTGAAGGCAAAAGCTGTAAGTTTAAATATCAAACAATATTAACTGCAATAATTGAATTAGGCACTATGTTCCTGTGGCAGGATACCATCATAGTCCTCTTTCTTCATTCTAATATGAACATAGCATCCAACAAAAATGTGGATCCCTGTATGCAGCTTTAGACAAAGATCTTAAACTTGTAACACTCCTTGGTCCAAGTGCTTTGGAAATACGCAGATCTGAGTGTGAAGATAAATGCTGAGTATAAATGTGTCCCAAAAGCTGCTGTGTATAGGTGTTCTTGCTCCACTGTATCCCATTCTTGATCAAAGGACTTCTATGGACCAAGCCTTCAGTGCTGCTCCAGTCCACACAAGGGGAATAAATCTTCAGTGGGTATGATACATCTCAGGAGCTGTAGCTGCCTGAACATTCTTCACTCAATCTAGGCAGTCCCTGAAGAGAGAGGGAAAGGTAGGTAGTTCCTACCTGTCATATCTGGATGCTCAGGAATCTGCTAGGAGGTTAACAAGGAGTCCTCTGGGTTTTCTAAACATATTAACTATTAGTGGGGAATTTTGTAAATAATATGAAATAAAAGTGAATTTACAATGTTTAGAACATAAAACTAGAAATGCAAGAATAGAAACTAGGAAGTACACAGCTGTGATTTGACTTTGCATCAATTTCTCAGAAGCCTGCCTCATGCCTATCCTTTACATATATTTCTAAAAATATAATTACATAGGTCATATACAAAAAATTCTGGCTTTTGTCAGTGTCTTAAGTGAAGCTGAAGAAAAATTTTCATCACACAGGGTTTTTGATGGGAAGCAATCTATATTGCATGCCTAGAACAGTCTTGTGAATCAGTTGTTATTTCTATAATTAAACTGATATTTTTAAAACAACAGATGTAATAACAAAATACTGCTTCTTTTCCTTGTGCATTCTTTTTCAGATAAAGGAGTAGTGGAAATCGTTGCTAACTCTGATCCTTACTTGGAGGACCTTTTTGCAGATTATTATGAAAAAGCTGCAAGCATGACTGATCTCTCTACAAGCTATCTCAGAGACGGTTCTCATATCCGAATTAATTTACTTAATAACAACATCCCCAAAGGCCCCTGTGTCCTTTGTGGAATGGGAAGTTCAAAAAGGGAGACAGTCTATGGATGCCTGGAGTGTTCTTTTAATGGACAGAAGTACATACGACTGCATGCCGTGCCCTGTTTCGACCTCTGGCACAAGAGAATGAAGTAACTGATCTGGGTAAGTGCCTGTTATCACAGACATGGGCATAACTGTGCCACAAACTTTTCAGAGTTAGTAAATAAGTCTCCAATTGTGAAATGCAAAACAGTGAATGTGCAAAACATTTTATTATGCTGTTATCTTCATATTCCTTGCTTCACAGGCAATTAACTCTACCTTAAAAAGCATATGAATTCCCTGACATAGCTATTTTTTCCTAGAACCTTCTCATTATCATGATAATGAAAAACATACTTTTAAATAGTATTGTCATAATGTCAAAATATATGCTAGAACTTCAAGTTGTTTACACAAACTTGTTGTTAAACCCCAAAATGTTGCCTTTCTCTACACTGGCATATGATGGTTAAATATGTGTTAATAATTAAGTGTTCTCATGAATGTTTAATTGAAGTATCAGATTAAAAAACATGCTAAAACTTAGCTCAGTCTAATGTTTCAGTTACAAAAAGGAACAACTGGAACTATGGATGGGAGCTTCATATCAGGGTGCTGTTGCTGTATATCAAGTTTGTTTAGATTGTTAAAAAGTACCAGCCAGTCTACCTGCTGCAGTTGAAGTCTATGTCACAGCTGCTCTTGACTTTCTTTTATGCGCTCAGAAAAAAACCTGCTTAGCAAAACATGTTTTGGAAGCTTATAAAAATAATGGGACTGCTCACTCCAACAAGACTTCGGGGTGAAGGTCTTTAACAGGTGCATCCCAGCCTCAGGAAATTGAGTCTGTTGAGGACTGGAAAACCACAGAGCTGTGTCCGGGACTGGGACTGGGCTGTGGGGCAGGGCACTGTTAAACCTCTCACCACACTGTTTAACACTGGCTGAGCAAAAAACCTGGCTGAGCAAAAAACCTTTTTATACCTTTTAGAATTATTTCAAGGATAACTCAGGTATGGAAGCTTTTTTCACTTGTGCTGCCACTTTCACTGTGTACATCTGATTATTACATGTTGAAATTAATACTGCCATTACTTTTCATGTGAGAAGAGTGAAGTATGTTACACAAGTGTTCTCATGTGTTCTGCACAAGCAGAACAGTTACCAGATATAAGTCCTGTCTATTAACTATTGCTACTTCTTTGCATTTTTCCAGAATGATGCCCAAGTAATTAATTACTTATGTTTATATACAGTATCTTCCATCATCTTTAACCTCATTCAATTAAATTATGATAGTGTAGATTTTAACTTGGTGCTGCTGAATAAACTGGCTAACTTGATCATTTTACTAAGTCAAAGTTTAAACACTCACTTAAAATACTGCTTTTTCTTCAACACCAAATTCTTACACCAAAGAGGTTATTTTGTTTTAAAAACATTTTTTGTTTTTATCTTAACATTCCATAGATAAGAGTTCACCAATTTTAAGGCCTTTTATAGTTAATTGCTGCAAATGGCCCTTCCTCAAGAAGCTAGGCCAGGAGCCTGCAGGGGTCTAAGAGTTATATTCCTGGGATTCTGTTTTACCTTTTTTTTTAAGGGGACTGAGAAGTGTTCAGCAGTTACATTCCAGCTATGTCAAAGGTTAATGTAACTTCTGTGTGCTCAATAGAACAGAAATAATTATTTTTATGAGTATTTTTCACCAAATGAGAGACTAGTGAGCAATACTATAGATTGGAACATGCTGTAGGAACCACAAATATTAGATCATGATGTACTTCAATTTTATTTCTTTCTTTTGAAACATCTGACACATTTTATTAGCTGAATGTTAAAAATAAGATTTTTACAGTCACCTTAAGAGATATAAAAAGATTCCACTATTAAAAAAATACAAAAATTCTGTGACAAAGTATTATTATTTAGAATTCAGTGTGCAGAAAACAGCCAAAGATTTTTTTAAAGTACTTAGAGTTCATCATGCTGGTAGACATTGTACTCCTTTGCTGATATGAAGCCATCTCCATCATGGTCATTCTTCTTAAATATATCAGCTAAGATTTCATCATGGGCAGAGGGATGACGTTTTTTGCCATCTCTTGCAAATTCTTCTTTCAAATACTGGCTTATCTAGAAGAAAAGAAAAAAGTCAAATTATTGTGACTTTTATGTCAGTACTCAATCTAGCCATCTTCAAGGACACAGGGGGTATACACAGGGGGTATTGTGATTCCAATGCAGACACATCTACAGCTTGTCTACAGGAAGTGTGAGACTTATTAATGTATTAAAGCAAATTTCAGCAAACTACAGCACAGTGCAGTTTGTGTAAACACACAGAAACCTTACACGATCAGCTGCAGCAGAGGCAGCTCACGTAAAGATAAAACTGATGCAGCCACACCTATAGTTTTATAAATTATGTTTCAAATTATTTGCATCAAATTACCTCAAGTTCAGAGAGTTTCTTGTCACCGTCTTTGTCTATTTGATTAAATGCCTCAACACTACGAGGTCCTTTATTTACTGCATAAAGTTCAATCTCAAAGATCAGTGTTGCATTGGGTGGAATCTTGCCCTGTGCTATGAATAAAAGAAAAAAAGTGTTTAAGGAATCAGACACTATAGGCACAGATCACATGTATGATAAATTCACAGGTAAAGCATTTTTTTATTAAAAAAGGCCGTGTTAATATTCAGATTAAACTCTGAATTCAAATGCTGTACATCTAGACAGGAAAATTGCTTCATTGTGTTAGAGAAATGATTTCAGAAGAAACTTGCTGATCATGTACTTGCTTGAAACAAAACTGTATCACACACCAATTCAGGTACTTTCAGGGATTCGGTGAATGGTTATCATGAAAAACAAGTACTTCTAAAGTTCTCACTCTTTCACATCCTGTCATATGGCAAGGCTTATTTAGAGACTGGTTCTAAGATATATGTCTTTATTAAACAGCTGCAATCTGGTTTAAAACCAGCACTGCCTACAAACACAGGTCCATGTATCATGCATCTGGCAAAAAAAGGGAACTGAAAAGAAACAGCAACAAACCAATGTGGTCTAAAAATAGTGCCAAAAGAGCATAAAGAAATCATGCAGTGTAAAATTAAAATGTAAACATGCAAGCTGCTAAAGCCAGTGAGCATGACACTGTAACCTTGGAATTTTGAGCTTGTGTCCATCCTTCATAAACTGAAGAAAAGCTAAAGAATCTACAATGTTTGTAAACAGAAGATAAACAAAACTATTACACTACTCATCTAAAATAGCCATAGTAAAAATAACAGGTTTCAGAGTTCAAAAGGTTTGAACTTTCCATGCTTTAAAAAAGCAGAAGTTTTAAAATACATCTGAATATAAATCATGATTTAAATACCACTTACAAAAGAAAGATACAATACTAGAATTCAGTGCCAGCAGTTTACAAATATACATACCAACAAAGGAAAGACATGTTAAGATTTAGAAAGCCACATGCATCTTTTCTAGTTCAAGATTAGGCAGGTATCTTCCCCAGCATGCAGGAATACGCTGAGACAGAGGACAGGTGTGCTGTAGGAAAATACTACTTCTTCAAGTGCTACCTGGAACAAACAGTTAGCACTAGTATTAAAGAACATTTTTTATTTTTATCAGTGCTTTTCCTTTTTGTATGAAATTATATTAAAGACAAAACTGATGCATTGACATATCAGTACCAAAGTATTATTACAGAGCAGGAGCTACCTTTTCACAGAAACTACTACACCCAGGTCAGAGCTGAATTTATCTACATTTGAGTGCTGAAACACTGCATAAAACTTGTACTGGGAGTTTTTCAAAGTAATCTGCACACTGAATTATCTTAAATTCAAATCAGATTTCATGCATTGCACTGTTGCAATTACTGTGTAATGTGATAATGAGAGTCATTAACTATTCATAATGTAAGCAGTATTTTAAGCAAATTATTTCTACTTAGATTAATTGCACTGCATTGTATTTCATTTTACTCAGAAGATGCAGATTTTCATTAAAAGACTAAACAGGTAGCAGTCAAATAATAAAAACCAAATGTGACTGGAATTTAATATATTAACATGATAATGCTGATATGGCTCATGGAGATCTTCCTTTTGCTGCCAATTTTTCACACTATAGCAATAATTGGGAAAACACATTGGGTGGTGTGTACTGAGTTCTAATGGGAAATGCAAGGCCTGGGTCTGTGGTCAGGACTACTTAAACTGTGTGGCAATGAGCAGGACTGGGGCTGCACAGCTGCACTGCCTCCAAATGGGAGCACCAGTTCTTACAGACATTTATAATACTGTATTTTCAAAGGGTAAAAAAAACAGGAAAGACAAAGCTTAGTGTTAGAATTTCTTTTTACCATATCCTTGCTGTCCGTATGCTAATGATGGAGGAATTGTCACTTTCCGTTTTTCTCCAGGACACATATTCATCATAGCAATATCTAAGCCTTTAATGACTTGTCCAACACCCAGAACAAACCATTTTGGATGACCTTCATTTTGCGTCCGACTATTAAAAAAAATTGTGTATGAGTAACATTAATATAATATTTTTAAACATAAATATAACTTTTAGTTGCAGTCAGTAAGAACATAGATTATTAGCACACAAGAATGTTTAGAGTGCAAGAATACAAAGTATAAACACTTTTTCTGCTACATTTATAATTTTAAGGTCAAATCTTGATATATGTAAGGGGAAACCTCCTTAAAAAAAAAAAAACAAACAACCCTTCTTTTTGAACTTCTTATAAAAACATCCAGTCTTCCTGATCATGTACACTGCATGCCAGAAACAAGGTGTCACTCCAGGAAGTCTCCAAGAAGAGGAATGTAGGGAGCACTAGAAAGTGAAAATGTCTTCAGCAGTTCACAGCACTGTAGGATGGGATGGGGCTGAGAGTGCAGGTGTGTGCTGGTGGAACCTGGCAATGTCGGCTGCAGTCCTGTGTGCTCACCTACCACTCGGGCCAGCTCAGACAGCCAATGCTTGAGGCAGCTTCTGGTCTTATGAGGCCTCCCCAGCATGGGCACTACACCAAACAGCGACCGAGTAAAACATCCAGAGAACAACGCTCTATGCACCAGTCAGTCACTTCAACAGGCAAAGAAATGCAAGTGAAATGGTACTGTTAAATGCAGAATTGTCCTATATACTGATTTTTTTCTTAAATTATACAAGTGGGAGAATGAATCAAGATTTTTGTAATGAGCTAAGCTATTGTCTAAGGATAGATGGATGGGGCAAAGTGAAAAAGCAAAAGACTAAATGATAATTTTGCAGTAAAATGGCACAAATCAAGAAGGGAAGCAGCAACAGGCACGAGGCAAAAAGGCTGCAAACCACTAGTATAATAATGTGGTTGCACTGCACAGTGCCAACTATGTGGAAGTGGATGCTATATAAAAGTTTCTGCCTAAAATTGTCAGTGTGCATTCCTACCGGGAGCTCCTCCTCCCAACCCGAGTTCTTCTGCACAGGTTACAGCACAGAACATGGCAAATATCAACATAATGGCTTTTTTTCCACCCTGACAAAGCGGGGCTCCATGCGAGGTGTGGGCTACAGAGTCTCAACGTTTCTCCCTAGGAACCCCAGGACTCCTAGGGACTCCCTAGTTTGACCCTAGGGAAATTCTGCATCCTTCAACACTCGGCTGAGGAAAAGTAAAGGTTGAGACGGGGAGAAATTACTATTGCTGATGTGGTCAGTACGGACCCCGAGCTGTGCCCACTCCGGGAGCGCCCCGAGTCCCGCTTATCCGGCTTCGGGTGAGAGGAGCGGCTGTGCCACGCACCCGCCGGGCAGGGCCCACCGCCCGTTCTCCGGCCCGGTGCCACGGGGCTCACCTGCAGTAAAACTTGGATCCGTCGCTGGCCAGGAATCCGTCATAGTGCGCGTTCAGCAGGTCGCCCTTCTTGCTCTTCGGGCTGCAGGACTCGGGGAGGTGCAGCACCTCTATCTGAACCTCCTCCGCCGTCGCCGTGCCGCCCTCGGCCCGCGCCGGGGCCGCCAGCAGCGCCAGCGGCAACAGGAGCAGGCTCAGCCCTCGGCCC
>WBNO01029436.1:312206-325267 GCA_013400575.1 Peucedramus taeniatus
GGCCGGGCCGGAGCCGGGCGAACCCAGTGCCCCCGGCAGCCGCACGGGCGGGCTGTGCCCGGGCCTGGCCTTCTGCCGAACCCCTCTCGCCACCTGGATTGCGCCTTGCCGAGTTAGTCAGAGGCTCTCAGCAGGACAGGGAGCTCCTGTATCCCAGCCTGGAAAAAACACGATGAACTTCAGTTTCATTAAATGTATTTTTGGAGGCGCTGCAGATAAAAAGAGCACCAGCTGCCAGCATTTGCCTTATTTTGTTTGGCTGATCCTCTGCTGTAATAGAGACACCATCTCCCTCTGGAGCAGGCAGTGGGCAGGCACTGGTGTCAAGGTGAAACATTTCTCCTCTGACACTGTGATAGGACTAATTGTTTCTCCCAAGCAGATCAGCGTTGGATCACATACCGTGCTTAATCGTGCCTCTTGTTACACTGCTTTGGCAGTATCTTCTTTGCCCTCTGGTTCTTCAGCACTTCATATGTGGAATTCTATTTCAGCATATGCAGGTTGTGAATGTGAAGTTGTGTGAAACTTGGGGTTCTTAGGGATTATAAAATGCGGGCCACGCTGTGAGGATTGTACGGATGTGTTGTGAAGTTAAGTGTACAGAGCATAATCTTGCATTTTTCAGAGTAATTATGTGTCCACCGATATGGGTCTTACGCTAAAAGAGGGCTGATGTGCTGTAATTAAATAGATATTTGATGTCTTTGTCACTTCTTCACAGTAACTGTAGAGAAGACACAGAGGAAAAGTTGTGGTTATGAAAGAAAGAATGAGCACAAGGTTGTTTTCAAAACAATGAAAGCTGTCACTTTCACTTATATAATTGAAAACGTTGCTGTAGGAAAAGATAAAGATAATGAACTCTTGTGGTGTTTGCTCCTCTTTTCAGTCTGTTATTTAGTAAGCAAATGCTCAACAGTAGCTGTGAATGCTACATGTACAATGGACTGTAAGCATGCAGCTAACTTCTGCTGAAAGCCACTAGTCCTCTAAACCAGTGAACTTCAGAATCTTTCCTTAGGCTTGTGCTGGCCAACAGAGAGCATCTGCTCCTACATTTCAAAATTAGTGTGTCAGGAATTACCTACAGTCTTTAGAATGTAGGAGGGCAGCATTTTTGTAAAAAGTAATCTAATCATACTAGCAAAATGTTTAAATTTTATTACCATCTGTCTTGTTACTCTACTATCTGTATAGTATCTGGTTTTGTGGCTGAAAATAGGCTGTAGTACTTGTCATTAATGCTAGACACCAAGCAGCAAAGGAACTTGTTATTGTTGCTGAAGTGTTGCAGAAAATATTTCGTTTCTTCCTTCATTAAAAGCAAACCAGAAATACAGCTGCTTTTTTTTCCTCCTCAGATAAGAATTTTTGAAGTACAAATTTGTTAAATATTTTCTCAAATGTAGGATACTGCCCACTTTCAAATTACAGGAGGTGTTTTTGCTCTTTAGCTTGCTTCTGTGAGGCACTTGGCCTTTAAGTCCTTTGCTTCTGTTTTTTTACAATACTAGAACAATGTGAGGATGGAGTAGTCATTCATATAGGTTCCCTTTTTAGCAGAATAAGACTGTTTTGACAGGCATTGACAGGAGATAAGGACAGTACAGAGTCCATGTCTTGCAACAGAATGTAGCAGAAAAAAAGATCCATGCTTTTTTGAGTTGCATTTTACAGGACAGTCTTGTGAATTGCATATTCTTTGAGTATTAGTGTTGACATACATGCACCATTTGAACTATTTCCTGTGTGAGTTCTTATTCTTTAGAGTTTGTAGTTTTTACCATTCTGCTTTTAAATTTGAGTGTGGATGTGCTTTTTGGTTATCACTCTGCATTTAAAAAGACATGTATGCTTACTGTTACAGCTAGTAAACAACAAAAAAGAAACAATATGCAGTTACATGTTATTTCTTTATCACAGAATGGTAATATGATTTAATGCAGCCTGGTCTTACTCTTCTTGAATTAGTGTTACAACTTGTAATGATGCTGGTGCTGGAGTGTCCACAGAAGGGCAGTGGAGCTGGTCAAGGATCTAGAGTGAATCATACCAGGACCAGCTGTGCCAGCTCTGGGGGCTCAGCCTGGAGAAAAGGAGGCTCAGGGGTGACCTTATCTCTCTGCAGCTCCCTGACAGGAGGTTGGAGCCATGTCAGGCTCAGCCGCTTACCGATAACGAGTGACAGAATGAGAGGAAACAGCTTCAGGCTGCACCATAGGAGGTTCAGGTTGGGCATCAGGAGGAAATTCTTCATGGAAAGGGTTGCATTGGAACAGGCTGCCCAGAGAGGTGGTTATCACTGTCCCTGGAGGTGTCCAAAAAATAACTGGATGTGGTCCTTAGTGCTCTGGTCTAGTTGACACAGTGGTGATTGGTAAAAGGTTGGACTAGTTGATCTTGGAGATCTTCTCCAACCTTTAATGATTCTATAATGCTATGAATAGTATGAAGCCTGTAGCTGATTTCTGAGTCTGGTGCCTGGTTTAGCCTCCTGTGTTAAATACAGTGCTGCTGGATGGCCTCAGCTCTGTTGGGATGGCCGCTGGAAAGCACCCTGGGCCACACTCATATCGCCAAACACCTGCAGGGCTTGGCCACACAGTTTTTGCCATTCCAAACCCTAAACCAAGCAGGAAGTTAAAGTTTGGTGTGAAGTTGTAAAATAGAGGGATAATTTGCTCCTATTGTACAGCTGACCCAGAGTATAATGGGCAGTGTAATTGTTATGTTCTACTCGAATATTTTAGTGCTGTGGAAACGGAGAAACTGTCAATACGTAAGTGTTAAATACAAAATTTTCACTGAAATACAGTAGCTAAAGGAGAACATGGCATAGCAGTTGGTGGCATCAGTCATTTATTTGTATCTTAAAAATAAGTTACTGCAACCATAGAAAAATCTGCCTGAAAAATTTATTTGAATGAGAATGGGTTTTCAGAGGTATGTAATTTAACAGCCTTCAAAACAGGATTCTGTGGTGGCTAAATTAAAATTTCATTTTTCTCTAGAATGGAATACAGTGAAAACAGAAGAAAAATCTTGCACCCAAAAAGAATGGTAATGGAATATCCATATAACACTAGTCTGGTTATAGAGTGGCTTTGGTCTTCAGACTGCACAGATTATTTACTTCTTGGTGTGTTACAAGAGTAATTTAATGTTTGCCTCTTTTATTAAAGTTTTAACAGCCAAAGAGATGAATTTTTTTTACAATTTAGGAATTAGACTAAACTTCCTCTTTCACATTTTTGGTCTGTCTAGGTTGGCAGCCTCGATGGTTTGTTTTAGACAATGGGATATTGTCATACTATGATTCCCAGGATGATGTTTGCAAAGGTAGCAAAGGAAGTATAAAGATGGCTGTGTGTGAAATAAAAGGTAAGAATTAATAGATTTCTGCTTGAGAAAATTTTAGCTGCCATGGAAATAGAAAAGATCACCAACCATACATGTTTGCATCATATGATTTTCCTCCTCTGTTTTTGTTTACCTATAGTCCAGTGTGTCAGCTTCATAGTTCACAGATAATAATGAATGTGAATAGAGTTTTGTGCTGAGATTTAGAACCATTTATTACTTTTTGTTTTTAGTAGTTATGTGCACGTGGTTCATGCTTGAAGTTATGTCACCTAGCTGCTTAGTTCCACTGCTTTTTTCCTCTTATGACCAGGGATAGAGACTGAATCGTGAAAGCCAGTTTTCCAGAACAGCAACAGCAGTGATCCAAAAGTGGAGATTCTTATAAACCAGAAGTGTTTAGTCTTTTGGTTTCCTGAGTAATTTTTACTTTTGTCACTGTTAGCAGCTGCACACATGCACAGCTGATGGGTGTATTTGAGACAGTAAGTGAACAGTTTGTTCTGAAGTAAGAGTTTAGTCCTTAGTGTATTCCTAACTGTAGGTCAGCCTCCTTGGCTAATAGCAAGGTGTTTTCTAGCTTCCCGTTGCTGTTAACTATGACTTTTTTCCAGATCCTCACAGGTGACTCAGCTTGTGATGTGGGTACTTTCATATTAAAAAGTGGAACTTATTTTACATGGGCCACCAAGTATTTTTCATGTGGTAACTCCTTTTTGTTAGTGTTTCTTTTGTGTAGATTAAAGCAATGATGTAAAGAGGGGAGGATCACTTTTTAATTTTTTTTTGCCATTCCTGTTGATTTTGCTTGTTACCTTTTTCTTTTGGTGAAGGAAAGAGGGAGAAAGGTTGAACAGCTTTGGGCTTTTCCTTACTTAACAGTGGTGCGTAGTGATTTACTGTATTACTGTGGGATTATCATAAGCATTTTAAAACACTTGGGGCAGTATTTAATAAATGATTGTTACTCAGTTGAGGTTATTATTGGTTTTTTTTTTTCTCTTCTATCACAAGTTCATGCAACAGACAACACAAGAATGGAGCTAATCATCCCAGGGGAGCAGCATTTCTATATGAAAGCAGTTAATGCAGCTGAAAGGCAAAGATGGCTGGTAGCACTGGGGAGTGCAAAAGCCTGCTTAGCAGATACCAGAACAAAAAAAGAAAAAGGTAGGTGTGTTACCTTGAGCTACTAGGTAACACTTCTTCAAATAATCATAGTGCAAATATTGTGGTACAAAGTCAGTATTATTATTGTCTTTTGATATAAATTGTAATTATTTCTAGTCATCTCTATGGTAAATTCTCCCTCAGTATTAGAGTTAGAAGTCACCTGCATTGACCTTTTGTATCTTAAGAAGCTGAAATACTACAAGGTGTTGTTGTCACTAGAATAAACATATTGTTTTTAGTTGTTGTGAAGACATTCAATTTCTGATGTTATAGTAGCTCCTTATAATAACTATTATTTTTTCCATAATTTCTCTTGAAAGGTTTAATGTAACCATTTTCAGCCACTCTGGTGGGTGGCATAAGTTTTATCCAGTAATCTTTTTCAACATGGCAGCCAAGAAAGATTTCAACTTTATTTTTCCTGATAATGTGCCTTTTTCATAATAGTAATTAAATTAGCACCAGTTATCCAAAAGTATTTTTTGCTTCGAGTATAATTCTTGATTAATTGCAGAATCCAATTTTCCTCAAAATCAAGTGGAAATTTAAGTGGATTTTTAAATTGATTTTTAATGAAAAGTGCTTAAAAATTACAATGTGTATGTACACTGTATGCAATAAGTTGTTATTTCCATTTTTTTCCTTAGAAATAAGTGAGACCAATGAATCTCTTAAAACCAAAATGTCTGAACTTCGTCTCTACTGTGATCTTTTAATGCAGCAAGTTCATACCATACAAGAATTTGTTCACCATGATGAGACTCGCTCTCCTCCCAGCATTGAGGTGCACAATTCTATAATTTCTTTTTATTCCATTATATAATACTCTTCAAGTTACTGTTGATGTTTTAAACCTTATTCATCTCCCCAGTGCTGGGAGACTTAACCTAATGTCAATTTTTGTATGCTTGTGTGTAGATGTGCTAATAGTGATTTTCTGCGTGTAAAGTACCTGGATGGTTTAACTGTAATTGTGCCAGGTGTTAGGAACCAATTGTGTTCCTGAGCCATTTGGTGGAAAGGCCAGTAGAGCTATCATATGAATACTAAAATATTTTGTCTTGTTTTGCATCTCTGTTGAAGTAGTTGAAACAATCTTAGTTTGTCCATTCTTACTTTCGTATGTGGGATGGTATTCCATTTATCAGTGAAAGCTAGTGTTCCAGGCATTGGAAGCATGCAGTCTAGATCTCTATCTCTGAATGTGCACAAGTACAATACTAGAAGTATTCTTGCTTTTGAATGAAAGGACTGGAAATTGTGAATGACTTTGTTCTTTGCACTCTGAGCAGCATGTGAACAATGTTGTTGGTCCTTTAGTGCAAAGCCAGGGGTTTACGCTTAGTCACAACAGAGCAAGTTTTCAGTTTAGGGAGGTGAAATGGACCTGCAGCTCCTTGCTCTAGAGTTATAAAACTGTTCACACCTTCTGCTGCAATTCGTTTGTTTCACTGAATGGTCTTCTGATACCAGTTAGTCACTCTGAGACAAGCTTTGCAGTAAGGCATTGTTGGCTGGTACCCTAAAGAAATTCAGATGTCAGAAAGAAACTGCAATGCTGTCACATTTGTTTTTGCAAATTGGCCTTATGGTAAGGCGTACATTTGATTTAAAAAATGGGAAATGTAAATTCTTAGTGTTAATGAGGGAAATTAGTGTGTCTGGGAGAGGTGGTGGAGCAAAGTTGTATTTGCATATTTTAATTTTTTTCTTGCTTATGCTTGTACTTTCATTTACTTTCAGAACATGAATGAAGCCTCTTCCTTGCTTAGTGCCACATGTAATACATTTATCACAACACTTGAAGAATGTGTGAAGATCGCTAATGCCAAGTTTAAGCCAGAAATGTTCCAGCTGCCTCACCCTGATCCCTTGGTTTCTCCTGTGTCGCCATCGCCTATTCAAATGGTTTAGACATTTTGAAATATTCTCTTTTCTAAGTGTCATACTGGGGGTTCGACTGGGGGGAGGAGTGGCAGAGTGCTATACTATTGTTATGTGCTATGATGTCCACACTTGAAGTCTTGACTGAATTATAAATCAGTACTGGTCCCAAATATAAATCAGTTTTCCATTCTCAGCCTTTTGCTTTGCAGTTTGCTAGCCTTTACGTCAGCAGAGTATTTTATCATATGTGTCAAGGCCCTGTAATGAGGTTTCTCATAAATGAATGAGGTTTAACTTTTCCTCAATTCAGCTGTTTGGTTTTTTTAGAGTGCTAACTATACACTGGTCATAAAAATTACATAACTTCACCTCCTGCTTAAGTGCTTTGTGACTTGAAGCATTTCAGCAATATTTCAGTGTATGTAATTCAAGATGTTTGTATTAATATATCACTCCCTTATTTAACAAAAAGATATATAATGATAAAGATATTACTTGCATAACTATTAATTAATTAATTCCCTTAGAAGGACAGTGTATGGGGAATCAAATGCTTCTCAGTTCTGTGTATGTATTCCAAGATGAGCTGTATTGTGCAATTCTGTTGTGGGAATCTCTTTCTTTCCATATAGATCTTTAATCTCTTTATCTTCAATCACTTTACTTTAAAAGCTGATCATTATGATTTAAAATAATAACTTCCTTTGATATGCATAGAGATTTTACAGTAATAGCAGAGAAACCACAAGGAATCAAGAGGCATAATTTGGCTTTATTGTGTTATGAGGAATTTAAACTTCCATTTGGTAAAGGAAAAATGTCTTGATACTTCTGTATATCGTAGCAATTAACAATGGCTCCTTGAGGAGCTTCAGTGCAAGAGGGAATGAATTCCACAGATAGGAGGTAGCATCTTTTTGTAGTAAACTATTTCCTGTGGGAATGTTCTAAAACTTCTAATATTGATGGCAATCCATCTGTTTTCATATAGTTTAATCAGATTTTTAATGGAGTGGTTGCTTTTTATAAAAAAAAATATTGCCATCTCTCTTTGTAAAGAATGCAAATAAAGTAAAAACTAATGTAGATATCCATATCATTCTTCTGAGTAGGTTGTGACATTTTTGGTGTTGTTTGTTTTTTGGAATTTTTCTTCCCCTAGATGAAGCGTTCCATTAGCCACCCCGGTCCTTGCTATTCAGAAAGGTAATTTTCTGTTTCCTGAAGTTTTTTTCTTTTATTTCAAAAGACCTCCCTGAACTTACTAGCATTAAAATCAAAATGTGAGAAGAATTGTTTGCTTGGAGAAAAAATTAAAAATCATAAATTGATCTAATGTTAAAAACAAAAGGTGCAGATTATCAGCTATTGGTGGCAGCTGCTATTTTTAATACAGTACCAGAATTTCATCATGCTAGAAGCTTTATGCAAATGGCTTGTTTTGACAAGTTTGTGAAATTAGAGCTTGAAACGCTAACATTCTTTTTCAGTCAGTATTTCAGTTTCTCAAATTGTTTCCTTCGTTTTTATTTCCAATTTTAGGCTTTGCAATTGTGAAATTAAGATTGTTGACTGTGCTATTTTTAGTCTGCTATAGTAGACTAGTAAAAAAGCATTGATACTCAGAATTAAATCTAAGCACCAAAGTTATTTCCAATTTAAAGTATATAAAATTGGTTGGGTTGGAAATAACCAAAGTTATTTCAAATTTAAAGTATATAAAATTTGCATGGGTTGTTAAAGATTTTGCTTACTAATAGATCTCATTTCCTTTGTAGGATTAATCACTCTGTAAAAGAACCAGGTTCATCTCTGCACCGATTTTCTCAGCGGCGCAGAAGAACATACTCGGATACCGAATCTTACAGTGATACACTTTCTGAAGATTCTCAGAGTAAGTTTGAAAGGGAGGGAGTTTTCTTTGTATCTTTCAGTACAATTTATTTTCCTGTTGAGAGCAGCACTGGTATTGACATGAGGAAAAATGTTTTATTTGTAAGATTCCTATATTATAAATCAGAGCACTTGTATAGTTTGTTACCTGGTTGACTTGTGCTAGCTTCCATCCATATTACAAATGATCTTGGAGCTGGAGTAGTTATATTGGAATCAGTGGGATTACTGGCAAGATAAAACTAAGACATATCCAGAAAAGGGATGTTTGTCCTAATAGACTCTCACATGAATGATAATCTGGTAAGTGATGTGGAATATTGCTGTTTGCCACCTGCTTATGGTCACAGAAGAAATTATCTTTTTTTGACTTCTATGAGTTGCAGGGGTAGTTCACTCACTCCATTGTGGAAAGATTGTTCATTTCAGTGGCTTCTTGCCTTTTGTAAAGAACAGCACAGCTCTGAAGGCACACACCCTTGCCAATAATAAAGATCATGATCAGAATTTAGTCCCTCCTGATTAGATGGGCTGAATTAGTAGCCAGTTCTTCAGTGGTTTTTCCTTCTGGATCTTGCTGACATTTTGACTCCATTATAACTCCTCTCAAGCAGACTTTAACTTGACTAGTTTGTCTGATTGCATATATATAGGAAATACTTTGCAAATACAATAATTTACAGGTTGGATGATACTTGCGGGGATTGAAAATGAACTACTTAATATTCTTTATAGGATCTGCCCATTGTTCTAGAAGTGCTGTCAATGGAGATCTGGTATCATCAACCATTCCTGAAGAAAGTAAATCAGTGTCAAAGGAAAGATCTGAACTGGAAGAGACTCTTTCATCCTTTCCCTCCTGAAGCAACTGAAAGTATTAAATTTTCTATAAATAATGCTATGCAAAAGCTGCTGTAATTATACTGTTGTTATAGGAAGTAGTTATTTCCCTTTTTAGAAGGATTTCTCTGCACTTTATAGAATAACGTAAATACTATCTTTGAAGTGTATTTTATCTTTATATAGTTTATTTGCAAGAGTATTTTCCTAATATTTCACAGTTTGAATGTGCATTTTTTGGAACAAATGATGGCTTTAACAGATAAGCATCCACATTTGTAAATGCAGCTCTTTTTAAAAAGTGTGGAGATCTGACCAATATGTTAGTAAACAAGCATTATAAACCTCAGCAAAAAGTTTTCATTTTTTTGGAGAAAATGCAACTTGTGCCATGGGCCTCTTGGTCATTTGTACCAGGTCATCCACCTGGAGCTGTGATTAGCCCCACAGTGGCTTTTTTTTTGCCAGTGTAAGGGCTGTGGGAATGGGCACTAATGGCTCTGCTCCAGCAGCTTGACGGTAATTGACATTGCCGCCTTTAAAAACACAAGGATATACATAATCCAGTCCTTATTTTTAGGCAATGAAAGTAGAAATATTTAGTGTATTTTTCTAAACAAATGTATAAAAATAACTTAATATGAAGTATTTGTACCAAACATGGGATATTTAATAGTTTTTATTTATTTATTTTTTTTGCATCAAAAATTTCTACCTACTTTCACTACTAAAGGTCTAAAGATCTACTAAAAGCTTCAAAATGTGCATAAATTGTTTCTGGGGTGTGTACCATCACAAATAATTAATACAGTGCTGTGAAGATTTACTCTGCTTACTTAATGTGTTTTTAGCAAAGTATGATAAAAATGAGAGCTGAAATGTTAGACCGTTCTAAGCTGCTGTAGTAATGAATATTTGTATCTATATATGTTTTATTTATGTCATATTTATACAAAAGGGAGCATCTGTTTTTCAACTCCTTTATATCATTTGAAGATGGTATAAACCAGAAGATGGATTCTGCTCTCAGTTACATCAGTGTAAATTTGCATTAACTGTAAGTGAGGTCAGAGTCTGACTCTCTTAATAATTAATGAGTAATATAGTACAATAGTGCCTACTAGCACCTTGGTCAAGAGGGTTGTTAATATTAACATTGTAAGCTTTTGGGGATTTTTTGGGTGTTTGTTTAGGGATGAACTTGGTCTATGAAGTCTTAGCTGTAGAGCACTTGAAGCAAGCCATTTACTGTTCTTGATTTACACAATTGCTAAATAAATGTACAGGGTTTTTTGTACTCAAGCACATACCAAAATCTGTTTTTATAATCAGATCTTTAATTTGGTTTAACTAGTCTTCCTTTTGTGTATATAAATAATTTGAAGCAGGCTGGAAAGAACAGATGGAAATGGGAGCTTTCCTTACAAATTTTTGGAATATAGATTTATCTAAATCAAAATAGTTCCAAATGTTGAGGAAAAACATATGAGCTGTTTGCCTTGTATAAAATGCCAGTTTATAAACCATTATGTCAGGTTCAAGTGGAGGGGAATGGTTTGTAAAAGGGGTTTGTGGGTATCAGCTCAGAGCTGTCATTTGTGCTCATTTCTGTCAGTTTTCATGCAAACTGGCATATGCATATCAGCCACACATATGCTTGTACATTTTTTTCTGAATGTTTGCTTTAATGTATTCTGTATGACACGACAATTGTAAAAATAAGTATTAAAGAAGATGTTCAGAGAAGTAAACTACATACTGCAATGAGAGTGTTGTCTTGAATAATATGCTGTCAGAAGTGCTTTTTGAAATTTCACTGAGGTTTCTGGCAGCTTCTGCAATGTTAATTACATGTCACAATGACAGATACCTTTTTCTGCTTCCAAGTACTATGAAGAGGCTGGACTCCACGTTGTGCAAAACCAAAGTGAGACTGATCAGTGAATGTAGTAATAAGTAATAATTTTAAATACTGCCACAAGATAAAAGTTGTGATCAGATCCAAGCACAAGATTTGCATGTAATTGCTTCAGTGCTGTTTTGGGTTTTTCTAGATCTGCAAAGCCATCATTTTAGCTTTATATATATATATGTGTGATACATTTCTATTAAATCAGCCTTTTTATAGATACCTGTGCCAAACATCCTAAAATGTATTTCAGTGAAATTAGTGAAGATGATATGCTGTCATACTGTTGGTAACTGGGGTTAAGAAATAATTTCTGAAAATTATCTGCCTGAATGACAATGATCCATGCAAAGTAAGACTATAAAATACCTGGCTGCTCTTACATATTTAATTTCCAAATTTATGGGAGAGCTTATCAGAAATGCTTGATTGTATCATTCTTTCTAGTGCAGAATGAGAGCTGAACCTCAACAGAATAGGTAGTTGGTACTTCTAATTTTGATCTCACGTGCTTCTGAAGAGATCAATCTGAAACCAGTTCAAATTTCTAAATAGTATTCATCACTTAATGAATATAAGCATGGGACATATTTAGATAAAAAGCGGTAACTTCAGTTATATCTCTGAAGTTCCTAATATGAGATAATTAGAAATAGAATACTTAGAAATTACCAGCTTCCATTATAAAGAATTAATGGTAAGGCACTCAGTGATTTGGAGAGCTGTGAATACTGAGATTACAATGTTCAGGGGCTTTAAATCACTGTAAATTAATGTCATTATGTCTTTCAACTTAGTAATTCAGCTTCACTTTTTAAACTTTTTTTCCCTCAGAGAAAGCAATCTTTGGGATAGGAATACTTCAGTAGTTGCTTCTGTAAAAAATGTTATTCCTTGCTTAAAAATTGAAATCACACCTATTTGTTTTTGTTAAGGATATTTTCAAAATTATAAACTTGAGTTTTGCTCCACCCCTATCTTTTAAGTATTCTAGTGTAGCTGTTTTTCCTGTTGGTGCAAATTAGAAACTTTTAAATGGGGTATGATACCTGAATAAAGGAAATGTCTGTATCTGAAAACCAGCTAAAATGCAGTAAAATGAATCAGTGTTATTATGGCTCTTCACCATTGCAATTATTTTTCTCAGGCTGCAATATGTAACATGTTAGTAGAAAATACATAGCTCTGTAGTAGGATTTATACAGCAGCTCACAGAGCTGTGTTAAAAAGTTTTTCCTTACGCATCAGCACTGAGGAAATATGAATGCCAAATGCTTTCATACACTAAATTAGTGGTGGAATATTTTTATAAACTTGGTCCTATAGCCCAATAGATCTGATCTATCTGTCTATCTCAGAGAGTAAATGTCAGCTTATATAGTTAGAAATCCCAGTATTTGACCTGGATATAATAAGTAAATAATTCAAAATGTTCATTTATTTTTATCCAGAGACTGCTTAATCTATTGTCTTGAAAAATGTTATTCTTAGGGATGTGTTCTGTGAAATGGAATATCAAAGCTTTAGGTTGAGACTTCAGCAATGTCACTAGGTTAGCATTTGCTTAGCAGTCTTGTGGAAAAACAGGGACTCGGTGATGGTCTGAACTTGTGATTCTCCTGCAGGTTGTGAGGGCCCTCCTTTCTTATCCTTATTACCTGGGTTCACTGATATCACCTTAGACTTTTCACTGATATCACCTTTGTTTCTAGAGGGGCAACTGCTGCTGGCTGTGACTGCCCCTGTGGTTCAGCTGGAACCTGGACAGTTGTAACATCTGTGGGTTCCACTGCTGCCCCATCAGACTCCCTTTTGTCAGTGTAGGGGGAGGGTTTCCCACCAGCTGGGGCTAATGAGGCTACCACAGGAGAGATGTACTCCCTCAGCATCTGGCCCATCTCATGTATCTCCTTCACCCAATCTGGGTGGTTTATTTGTGAGGCAGACTGTGGGGCAGGATCCTTCTTTTGTGGAGCAGTTATCAGGGTCGTTATCC